>CM046444.1:60639171-60823797 GCA_025506515.1 Flaveria trinervia | reverse complement strand
AAAACACGAATTTCTCACTAACCCTAATGTCGTATGCCGGAAAAACATTAACTTTTTGACCTGGAGACGTCGAAAACACTGTTTGACACAAAAAGATTACGTTTTTGAGTGAAAACGCGATTTTTATATCAAAATCGATTGAATCACACGCAAATCAAGAGCCAAAGCTCTGATACCACTTGTTAGGACCGTTTAGGTACGGAGTACTAACTGATATACGTGTGTACCAAACCAATAGTGTGGAATCCTATTTGATTGGCGATCCAATCAGTGAGAACGTAAGTATAATCAATCTAAGAATGAATCTAAACGTTAAGAACGATTGTAGGATGATTAACTGTGATCTATGAACTTGGAACAGGTGTTCTAGGGTCTCTGGATGGCTAGGGTAAGATTTACTGCGTAGGGATTCGAATTGTTACGTTTTTTCATGAATTAAGTGGTATTTATAGGTTAGGGTTTTCCATTCGTGCAACTGAACCATTTTCATGGTTTAGTCGTGTGATTGAAGCATGCGGTTGATCCATCCGCACGACTGAAGATTCAGTCGTGCGACTGAGTCAATCTCATGTTACACTCGTGCGACTGATCCAGTCTCCTGGTTGAATTGTGCGACTGGTTCATTAGCATGATGTATTCATGCGTATGGTCCATTAGCATGGTGCATTTGTATGCGAACTTCACACGATTAAGTTTTTAAGCACGTTTCTCAATCATTATTGACTAAGAACTATGTAAACAACCACAAACCTATATAGTTAGTTCAATATGCGTTATCACACAATAATCAATGAAATATTAAACATTATAAGCATCACAAACACATTACATTTCATTCATACCCATTCTATTACATATATGTAAGACATGAAAGACATTTTACATTTGAGCTCCTAAACTAGGTACATATGTATCTACAAGTTCCTTATCTGTTGTACTCAAAAGTCTAAGTGTTTGGTTTTGGTTGTACCAACCACTTGATCCAACAAAGGACATAAGTATGGTCCCTTTGACTCTCCGCTGCAACCTCTGAGATACTGCATGGTGCTTTTCCACGCCCATGTAGTTGACCATACTATATTTCACTATTCATTATTTATCAGTTAGTATGGTTACCAAGTTTAGTTGGTGACAAAAGGTAAGTCGTGGACATGTCATGACTACCAAATCTTAGATAGTAGTTTATTTAAGATACCTTACTTCTAGCAATGTAGTATTTTTCTAGTTGTAAGTTCCAGCTGGTATCAAAGTATATCCGGCTATAGATAGTAGTATATATAGTTTCTCATTATAACTCATTTAAGATGTGTGTAAGAGTCTTGTAATGCCTTGAGTTGAGAAGTAATATATACAAGTATCTTGAAAACCTTTCTTGTGTGTTTGTTTACTTAATATATTATTATCAACTCTTAGAGGATTCTGCATCATCAATCTGGGTGTGACTTAATGAGTTTGAAAGACTACAACTGTGTTGAGTGACCAAACTTGATCCTACATATTTATATGATTTTAGATTAAGGAGATCATAATTTATTATTTAACTTATATGTATAGTATTTATAATTTAAAGGTTATGTTGGTTAAGTTTTGTTAATGATCTTAAGTGGTATTTGTTGTTGTGGTCTTGCTTAATTATTTTGCTCTGGCAAACCAAGGTTAATGGTTTTAGTATTTTGATATTTGTTAGAATTTTCACGTGCTTAAATTTTTAATCGAAGTTCATTTAGTAAATTTATTTTCTAAGGTATCGGGCCTTAGGCCCATCTGGTTAGTTCAACATGCCCTATAATCAAATGATGGCCCATTGGCCTATATTGGTTATGAGGATTGATGCCCACTAAATTATATGGCCCAATGGCCAAATTAAGGACTAATGGGCCCAAGCACATTTGGGTGAGCGTGTGGGTGTGGGCTTAAGCCCAAGGCTATTGGGCCCAGCCCATTGCCTCCTAGACCGGGTTTGGTGTGAAAGTGTGACTCGATAAGGTTTCTAAAAAAATTTAGGTCAAAAAACGGAGTTGTCACATACAGCAATATCTTTTTGAAGTAATAGTTTAACATACAGAAGTTTCTTCAATTTCAGGTACATCGAAATTATAATTTAATGATATACATCAACACAAGGGAAGAATTTCCCATTTTACCTCATCGAATGTTACTTATTAACTTCTAGATCACTATAAAATTGTTAACGTGTTAGTATTAACCATTAAATTCATTTGATCAACGGCTTAGATCATTTCTAATACATACCAGGCGAAATCCATTTTCAATTTTGATAATCCTTATACAAATGTATATAGATATATACATATACACATATATAGATATACATATAGGAAAAAGTTAAAACTAAGACCTTATGTAATAGCGAGAATTTGCAAAAGCCTGTCAATATCAACGTGTAAAATGTGTTGATTTATAAGAAAAGATTTCAGAAAAAAAGTAGGGTTTTAGCTAAAAAGGAAGAAAAATAACCTTCGGTTTAGCTTGAAAGGATTGTACAATGTGTTTTAACACTTGTAATTATTTAAAGTCTTAAACTTTATATCAATTTACTTTCTTGCCTTTTTTTATACGTGTTATAATCATTGTTTTGAAAACCAGACCAGCCAGTCGGTTCAACTGTTAGACCAGGAATCGGACTCCAACCCGGTCCAGTTTGATAACTAAAAACCGTTTTGACATTAAACAAGTGGTGGGACTAGTTGAAGTGACACTCGGATCAGGAACCAAACAGGTTGAACCAGGGGTAGTTGAACTGACGGTCAAACCGGGAACCAGAACCAGGATTTAGACTAGTTAAACCGGATTTTATATATATGTTTTTAATTTTTCAGTATTTTTACATAAATTTATTTAATTAATTATAATTTTATCCGATTTTTATGTCTGGTCCGACCAGTCGAACTGGTCCAAGTAGCGGACCGATAAGACATCTAGCTTAATGTTCAATCTGGTTAAATAATAGAGTATACATATAGTATAGCATTATAGTAAAATTTATCTTTAAAAAGGACCTTTTAGCCACTCACAAAGTGGGTCAAACAAACTTCAAGGGAATTCATTCTAGAAGCATTGGAACCGGCTCATCAATCTCTACAAATTAGTTTTTAGGGTTAGCTTGAGTATATAGCTTGTAGGCTTTAGATATTTTATGTTTCCAACCAATTGTGTCTTTCGATCTTGACCTTGTGTCTTTCGATCTTGACCTTGTGTCTTTCGATCTTGACCTTGTGTCTTTTCTCTCTTCATTTTGTGTCTTTATTGCTTATTATATGTCTTATTGCTCATAATTGCTTGTCATTTTGTCTTTGTCGTGCAACATTATGTCTTTTTACCATTTTAAAAATATGACTTTTTTTATTACAACCTCACCACATGTGTGTATATTTGTGTGTAATAGTTCCACCTATCTTTCGATTTTTCTTATTATATAGATGTTTTACCTATTTTTTAAAACTAAAATAAGTTTTACATGCACTATTAAAACTAGATTTTCAAGTATCTTAAAGGTCAGTAAAAACTTTGTCTTTTATATCCTCGAAATCATGAACGAAATTTATATACTTATACCGACAATGATTATACATGATCTAATCTTAACAGGATATCCATATAAGAAGGATGTTAATTCCTGAGTAACAAATTGATATATGGGTAATGCAAGAAAAAGAATATGATGTCGACATGGACATTCGATGCAAAATACATAAGCGGATCAAGTTGTTCTAAAATAGTTTGGATTTAGCAACAATTACTCAATCACGATTCGAATTTTTATAATATGCCTATTGATGTAACAATGAAGCAGTTGTATTGGAATCGCATTCAGCACTTCAAGACCAAACACATCGGCTTCCGTGTCATTCATGACTATTTTGATCGTAAACTTATCCTTTTAAAACAATTTCTTCGGGTGCTAATATTTCTAATCTTTTCACTAAAGCATTTTATCATTGATTAACTTTGAATGATCCGTTAGAAAATTTTTCTAAGAAGATTTTATCTTTTTGTTTTAAAAATTGTTAATTTTTAGGAAAAATTTTAATGTTATGATGAGAAAATTCTAAAGAAACAACCAAAAATATTTTGATTTTAACGGGAGTTAAATTTATTAAAAGAATATGTGAAAACTATGATTTGAGTGGGGAACAAATTAGAGTTTGGTGGTTAATATTGATTACATGTCAAAAACATACTAAGAGTTATAGTATTGTCACTAGCAATTTTTTAATCTATGGATTTTCATTTATATTAGTAATATATGAAAAAAATAATTTGAAAAAAAAAATCAAATATAATCAAAAGATTAAAAGATAATAAACTAAAAAGAAAAAAAGATGTCAAAATAACCAAAGAGGAATAAAAGATGCTAATGTTGTATAAATCCTAAAAGTTATGCCAATGTTGCATATATACGACATGGTAAATATTTTTCCTTTTGAATGTGTTTTTGATACATGAGGTAATTTTAAGAGATGGGGTATGTGGGTCCGAATTGTGTTAGCACGTACAAACGTGTTACAAGTGCGTGTAAGTGCTAATGGTTTGTAAATCCTATAAAACTTATTAAATTATGTGTTCAGATACATTACATGCTCAAAAAATATATTTTAGGAAAATTAATAAACAATGAGATTTTTTATTAGAGGAAGAAGGTTTAATTGTGCTTCTTTGACTTATTTAGTTCTTCTGGTGGGTCTTAATATAATAAATCTGAAGGTATAGATGGTAATCATTGATAGATTGGAAAACATGCCGGTGTTCATTTACTATTTTACGCCACTTGTAAATAGCCCCCACTCATTATTGATTACTATTGTTGTTGGATCTCTTGGATTATTTTATAAGTAACTTTTTTCTCATCCTGTCATTTGTATTGAAAATCCTTGAAAAATTTCACTCGAAGGAGAGGAAAATGCATTACCGCATTGGAAAACGGTTATCACTTCTAAACAAAATGGTAGTTGGATTGGGTTGTTGGAACCTTTTAGTTAGTCTCTTTTGTAAAAATGAACTTGGAGGTCCGTAAATAAACCGAGCGGTTTATGGGTTCATATTATCTCTCGTGTGGTTCATATGCGCGCAAGTAGGGTCCGTGGAAATAGTGTGCTGCAAAGGAAGAGAATACTTTTGAACCTCATGAAGCCGGGATTATTCATTTTTCTCCGTTTCAAAAGTGGGTGTGAAAAAAGATACTTTGTTTTTGGAAAGATGGTTGAATAATTCGATGCTAGTAGAAATATTTCAAATGCTCTTTGCGCCAGAGGTAGAAAAAGGCTGTTGGGTGTCCCAAAGGGTGAGCAGCACAAGTTGGAAGTGTCGTAGACAGGTTCGACTAAAGAAGCTCAGTTGCACTTGGGCAGATTCATGTCAACCGAGAGATGTGGGACTCAGTCGATGGGGTGTTGCCTCCTAATTGGGCATAGATGTAACCAAAGCTCTCAATAAAATTCAAATGATTTTCCTGAACAAGAAAGGAGGAGTACAAAGCATATATACAAGAACATTATAACAAACTCTAGAGCTAAAATAAAAAATAATAAATGACATATTTAAACATATCCTAAAATACAATAAAATACATAAATAACAGTGACTAATACGCCTCCTCAGTCTGAGCATGTGACTGAATGCGCAGACTGGTCTTAAATCTCTAGAATAATGCTCTAGGGAGTCCTTTGGTGAAGATATCCGCGTATTGATAGTCAGCAGGAATGTGAACACGAATGGCACCGATATGAACCTTATCCCGTACAAAATGAATGTCAATTTCAACGTGTTTAATGCGTTGATGTTGGACAGGGTTGCCTGAGAGGTATACGGCGAACACGTTGTCACAGAAAATAACGCTAGCATCATGTGTAGGAACCGAGAGCTCTAGAAGCAGGTTTCGGAGCCAGGTGACCTCAACAGCGGTGTTAGCTACACCCTGATATTCTGCTTCAACACTTGAGCGGGATACCGTGTGTTGACGCTTGGAAGACAAGAGAGAAGATTATCTCCCATAAAGACATAGTAACCCGAGGTAGAGCGTCTTGAATCTGGACACCCCAGTCGACATCAGAGTATGTATGTTGTAAGCTTCGTGGACTTGGATGGGGTGATTAAGAGACCATGAGACATTGTACCCTTTAAATACCGCAGGATGCGTTTAAGAAATTGAAAATGAGGTTCACGCGGGGCATGCATGAATAGACAAACCTGTTGCACCGCATATGCAATATAAACGTCAGATATTGAAGTGCCCCGGCAAGACTTCTATATAAGGTGCCATCAGAGAGAGGTTCACCACCATGAACTGAGCTTGGAATCGGTGTCACAAGAAGTGGAGCTAGGTTTGCAGTTCTCCATTTTTGCTCGAGTAAGAATTTTAGAGGCATAAGCCTCCTACGAAAGAAATAAAACCCCTGATTTTGGAGTGACCTGTATCCCTAAAAAATGGTGTAGCTTTCCCAAATCTGTCATAACAAACTCCTTGGATAGAGATAAAATAATGTCACGAAGGAGTTGGTTGTCGGAAGCGCGGAATAATGTCGTCGACATAAAGGAGAAGGTAAGCCATCCGAGAACCACGTGGTAAATAAAGAGAGATGTGTCACAAGAAGAGCTACGAAATCCACATGAGACAATGTAGTTAGCAAATCTTTGATACCAAGCACGTGGGGCTTGCTTTAAACCATAAAGAGATTTGCGAAGCCTGCAAACATGAGATGGGTTAGACTTATTAACAAAACGGGGGGTTGGTACATGTAGACCGTTTCACTTAAATCCCCATGTAGGAATGCCTTTTGACATCAAGTTGATTGATGGGCCAAGAACGAGACATAGCTAAACTGAGAACTGTGCGTATGGTAACCGGTTTCACAACTGGGCAGAAAGTCTCGTCACAGTCCAAACCAACCTATTGACATTTCCCATTTACAACTAGTCGGGCTTTATATCATTGAAGAGATTCATTTGCATGAAATTATGTTTGTAAAGCCACATACAATTGATAATGTGAGTGTTTTTAGGGCGGGGGACCAACTCCCACGTATTATTGTCCATTAGAGCCTTGAACTCGTTAGCCATGGCATCTCGCCAATTAGGATCAAAAAGGGCCTGGTTCAGGGATTTGAGAACGGGTGAAATGCTGATAGGATAAGGTTTGGTAGTATGAAAAGAGGCAGAAGGATGGGATTGTTGTGAACGCGTACGCGAACGAGTTTGCATAGGGTGTAGGGAGGGTTGTTGGTTGGTGATGGGGGGATCGTGAGTGGTGTCATTGGGTTGGTGTTGAAAGGTCCGGAAGGCTGGGATAGGGGCAGCAGTGGTAGCGGGTGCTTTGGGTCGTCTAGAATAGGTGAAGGGGTAAGGGTGAAACGAAAGAGGTGAGGAAGGGGTGGGTCTGCTATGAAGGGTAGTAGTGGGGTCGGGAGGAATGGTTATGGGGTGATTGGAAGGCTGAAACAGGAGAGGGGATGGGTCATCCTGTAGAAAGGTATAGTCATGGGGGAGCTGACAGAGGCGGTTTGAAAAGGGAACGTTTGTTCATCGAAAGTAACATGGCGGGAGAGGATAGTTTTCCTCGTAGCTAAATCAAGACAACGGTAACCCCTATAATCAAGAAGGTACCCCAAAAAGACACAGTGAGTGGAACGAAGAGCAAGCTTATGTGGTCAGGTAGCGGATTGATTTGGGTAACATGAGCATCAGAACACACGGAGATGATCGTAAGTGGGGTGTTTAATGTAGAGGACAGACATAGGGGTACGATTATTGAGAACTTTGAGAGGAGAATGTTGTGCATGTATACAGATGTGTGAAGGGCTTCAACCCAATAGATGGGAGGATGGAAGCATGAGTTAGAAGGCATAACATAAGCTCGTTAAGCCGTCTAATCATACGTTCGGCCTTCCCATTTTGTTGGGAGGTTTGAGTACATGAGAACCTGAATTGGAGACCATTTGAGGTGGCAAAGGTTTTAAAGGAAGTGTTGTCAAACTCCCCACCATGTCACATTGAAAGGACTTAATGACGCAATGAAATTGGGTTTTAACAAAATTATGGAATTGGGTGAATTGGCAAACGTTTCAGATTTAAACTTTAGTGGAAACACCCAAGTATAGTTAGTGAAATCATCAATTAATACCATGTAATATTTGTATCCATTCTTACTTTTAATAGAAGTCCATAAATCATAGTGTAATATATCAAATGGCATAAGTGTATTGACAGTGAAGAATGAAAGGATAAACATTTGTGTTTAGATACTCGGCAAGAATTGCAAACTAAAGGATTTGTTTTATTACAAGAAATAAAACTGGAACAACGAAGAAGAAAGTCTAAAATGTGCATTCTCGGATGTCCTAACCGATCGTGCTAGGGAACAGGAGGAGATGCAGTGAGCAGGGAGACACCGGGAGCATTGGAAGTGTTGGTAATAGGGTATAAGTGGTTGGAACTATCATGACGACTCAGGATCTTCTCACTCTTGTAGTCCTTCACAGAAAAACCAAGGGGATCAAACTCAACAGAAACGGAGTTATCAATAGTAAAACGACGTACAGAGATGAGATTTTTAATGATATTAGGTGAATAAAGAACATCATTAAGGTGAAGGTTTGAGGGGTACCAGGTAAGATAGTGTTTTCTGATCCGTGAACTGGTATAGATTGACCATTACCAACAAGAATAGACTTAATAGATGTAATACGTGAAGTGGAACCCATACCTAAATTATAACTGAGATGGTGGGTGGCATCAGGAAGCTGCATTGACATGGCTTCAAAAGCATAACCCAACTAAGATGGTTCCAAAGGGTTCACATCAGTGAGATTGACCTGTAGTTGGGTGACAGAGCGGGCAGGTGGGCGCGGGGGTTGAGACTGCTAGGGCGTTGCCCAACCTGGTTGGGTCGGGTAAGGGCAGGGTGGTAGAGGTGCCCAATAAGGCGGCCAGTAACCAGGTGAGTAAGTCGGCCAAGGTGGATAAGTACCTCGAGATGGGCCTGGTCTTGCAGAAGAAGGGGCTGAAGTGGGCTACCCACGATTGGGCTGGCGGATATTTGAGCCTGGACGGTGTTGATTTGCAGAACCGCGAGTCTCGCCACGGGGCTGAACATCACGGCGCTGAGTTTCTAGAATCTCATCACGAGTTGGCTGGTCATGAAGGACGGCAGCGACAGCAGGCTGATGCGTGTCACGTGCTTGTCTTCGCTGGTGTTCCAATTGAAGCATGCTGCAAGCTTCTTCCCAAGAGGGTAATTGTTGATTTATAACAGACCCAATAGTGTCATATTCCGAAGGTAACCCCCTGACCAGCTGCAAAGCCAGGCGGTTGTCGGTTACGGGACTTTCTACATCAGAAAGTTTATCAACAATTTCTTTCAATTTTTGAAAGTAAGCCTCGAGAGAAAAGAGGTCGGTGAGCTTGAGGTTGATGAACTCGTGTTCAAGAGCTACAGCACGAGAGCCCTTGTTGTTCAAGAAGATATTTTTGATGCGTGTCCAAGCTTTAAACGTTGTGGATTCGGACTCTAGAACTCTAGCCAACAATTCATCCGACAGTGTCCCGTAGATCCATTGTAGGACGATAGCATCGATCTTGTTCCATGTGTCAAACGTCGGATCTGTTTTAGCAGGAGGCTGTGTTCCATCAATATGATTCAGAACATCATAGCCTCGAGCATGTAACAGAAAGAGCTGACCCAGGAAGAGTACGATACCTTAACACCATCCAAACTTCGGATCTTGTGATGAATATTCGTCACCGTGTATACAGGGTGAAGAGCAGATGGCTGAGTTTGGGTTAAGGGTCGAGTTGGTGGTGGGGTTGCAGATTCATTTCTATCACCCGACATGATGAAAGATGAAGCAGGAGGATCAAACAAACAGAGGCTAATACCGTGGTGGCTGAAGAATCTGTGGACTATGATCAACGGCAGCAGCAATGGTATTAGGGCTCAGAGCAAAGAGCTCTGATACCATAAAATTCGAATGATTTTCCTGAACAAGAAAGGAATAGAGAGCATATATACAAGAACATTCTAACAAACTCTAGAGCTAAAATAAAAAATAATAAATGACATATTTAAACCTATCCTAAAATACAATCAAATACATAAATAACAATTGACTAATACTCAAGACATAGCCTGTATAGGTGAAGTGCCATGTACTTTGAAATAACTATTATGTATGTAGTTAATACAGCGTAACGATCCACCAGAATGGCAACCCATGCTACTTGCAAGAAAATGTATTATATGACAGCCTCACCCACGCGACTTAGTATACAAGTCTATTAGAAGTAACTGGATCCATTTACCCACTGCCTAAGTGGATGAGAGCTTTTAACACAAACAGTTTCTTATCACAAGTCCAACCAATTTTCTTATCAGTTCTACGCTCATTCTTTTTTCTACTAAAATCATCTCCTCTATCAAATATTATTAATCATGAACTGAAACCTTAAAGCAAAAACGTCTGAATAAATACCAATTTTCTATAAAGGAACTGAAACCACATATGTATATCTAAACTAAACAGTAACCTGCTTTTGACAACTCTTCCCAACACAAAACTTGATCCAACATCATCCAGTCTAAAATAAGTCAACACTAAAAACAACAAATGTCGACTTTTTTCCGACTTATAAGTCTGTGTTGCGTGAGAAGGATGGTAATGGAACGGATTCCTGTGGACGAAATATGATGAGAACAGCAAACATGCCAATCATTGGAAGCACGAGAAGCCATTTTAGCAGTTTGTAATAATGGAGATGAAAGGTCAAAGAGAATTCATCAGAAAAGTATAGCCCATTTTTGTCTGTCATTTCCACCACCACTGTTCCTGTCGTTCTTACACCGACTGTTGGCAACTTCATCCTGTATTTTCCAGGTTTATCATAAACCTGATTGCTTTTGATTGTTCTTTCCCCTGGTAGTTTCCAGGAACTAATAACGATGTCTGAAATGTATGTTTGGCACGGAAAAAACCAATTAGATCATAGTGCTTCGGTAAATGAATCAAGTAATACTATTAGAGGTCGTAAAATTGACATGTTTACTTATAAGCGTATCCATATAGGTTGATTTTTATATGATGCAATATTGACCAAATTACTGACAGGCATACTTGGCTGAAAAGGAAATGGTCGAAAGGGTGGAAAATCACTAGGCACATTTTAAATGCATAAACTCCAAAATCATCTTTGAAAAAGTTAAAAATATTATGGAAATAATATACCCAAAGAACAGCACACTTTTGTGGTAACTCTTAAAATCATGAGTTAATTTCAATTTTGCTCCCTAAAGTTTGATGAAAGTAACCATTTTCCTCCAAAAGATTAAAAACATCAATTTATCTCCAAGAGTTTCATAAGTTGTTTCAATTTCAGTCTAAAAGTTTCATTATTTTGAATTCAAGTTGAAACATTGATGAAACTTTTGGAATAAATTAAAACAACTTTATAAAACTTTTGGTGGTAATTGATGGTTTTCAATCTCTTGGATAAAAATAGTTATTTTTGTCACACCTTAAGGAGCAAAACCAAACTTAACTCTAAAATCAATCATAATATTAACCAAAAAGTATTGATTTAGGTTCATAAGATTATTATTTATTCCAATAGCTAAACACTTGTATTTACTATTTAGAGTTGGGTAAATGGCTGAGTCGGGAGAATTTGGAACAGAACAGGTCATTTCAGTATGGCTCAAAACAAATCTCATTGGCCTGGCCAACCCACAAGCACTTTTTGCATTTTAAATATAAGTAAAAATTATATATTACTACAATGATTATCCAAATTTTATAATAAAATGACTTAGGAGGCTTTACGCATTTTAAATAGACTTTGGGTTACTTTCAACACATTACCATTACAATTTTTAGCCAATTTTCATTTTACCTGAAATGAGTGAAAATTGCCACCTCTAGTTCTTTTAAACCGTGTAAATGGTCAAAAAAATTTGCATTACATATATTTTAACAGTAGTAATTCTTAAAAAGAATCGGTGCATACTGTTCTTACCGTAACATTATAGGGGGCTTGATATCCAGACGGTACCCTGTGTCTATCTACAATCTCTATTTCAACCCAGAAATGTTTTCCTTCTTCATCACGGAATGTTCTAGATGAAGGTGTCACATAGACACCTTCACGATCAATGCGAGCTGCAACATTATTCCGTCCTTGATTATGTGATCTCCATGCCTAGCAAAGCAAAACATAAAAAAATGTATTAAGAATCAACAATTGGAAGTAGTAGTATGAGAATAAAATTTATGCCTTGCCTTTAGAGGATGATGTGGGGCGGGGGTTGAAAAACAAAAGACATTGCCATTCATGGTTGTCACAATAAGATCAAGATCATCTCCACCATCGACGTTGTCTGCTAACACCATGCTATATCTGTTCATTAATGATTCACCAATTTTAGATAAATTTATGGGAAATTAGGCAAAAACTAACAAAAGCATAAATTCTTAATAATTCATATTTAAAGATTAGTATCAGAAAGCCAAGCTGGGAGTCTATGTTCAAAAGTAATATTAGAATTAAAATAATAATGTACAACAATAAGATTTACTGGAAGTGTTACAATACAATTTGTATTTTGTATTATAAGCATATATTTTTATGCAAGTTTACTTGTATTTTATTGCCTGTTGTCTAAGCTTGTAGATGGTAAGTCTTTGCCCCCACTCTATTTTTCCAAAAGAAATTAGCAAATTGTCCCCAGGCTTCCATAGTCAACAATTTGGTCATACAGTTAAAGCCACACATATAAAGTCAAACAACCCTAATGAACTACACAAGTTAGGTGCCCGATGTGGTTAGAAGTGGCGAAGTTGTTGAGTCAAGCGGATTGGATAATGAGAGATTTCGTGTTTGCATCAAAATATGTAATTTTAGAATGGTTAAGGTTGGATTTGGATGATGAAAACACTTTTTGTTAAAAAATTCCAATTTTCACCATATAACTAGTGTGTGAATATAATCACAAAAGTTATTCTATTCCAACTTAAAATAATTTATAAGGCTTTATGCAAATACAATTTTGCAACATTAAACCCAGTTGAAATGTATTCTTTCAAGCTAATTTTGTTTTTCCTGACTTTACCAGTTTAATATGTCAAAGTTAAAACATAACAACACACTCGTTTATGGTTGAAATTGCCATTGCTTGCTGTGGTACTTCGGTGAAGAAAAGATCAGCCAGAGTTTGTAGAAAGAGGAACTTACGATGTTTCACCAATATCCACAACATCAGCACATGAAGTTGGACCATCAATAAGATACAAGTAACCATCAAATGATGTTGTGACAATGGTAAGTCCTTTCTTCTTTTCCCTGCGCTTGCTCAAGTCAACCAGCAGAACTTGATTCATCACTCTCCCATGAGTTCTATATGGATAAGGGCGCACATACGAGCCATCTTTTCCGCTAAGCACATAAATATTTCCTGATATCGTTGGAATCACCACATCTGTGTGCCCATCTCCATCCACATCGCCAACAGTTGCACCCTAAGAATGTAGTAAACATGTTAATGGGTCAAGCCAGCCTATCCCATTTCAACCCATGATCTATGTTTCCTTACCTGAGAAATTAAGCTCTTAAGATGGGCTTCCCAAATTTCTACACCTTGAGGAGTCCATGCAGCAACATTCCCATGTGTGTCAGTAGTAACCAATTCAATCTTCCCATCATCATTAATATCAGCAGCTACTACAGCTCCTTGAATTTCAGCCATCTCAAGAGGGAACTTTTCCCTTACCTTGCCTGAATCACAATTAAAATTAAAATGCTTTGCACATTAATGTCTCAATGAATAATTGAATCACCTTTATGATCCAAGACATAAAATAAGCCATAGGAAGTGCCAACAAGGATGTCTAGGTATCCATCACCATCCAAATCAACCACTGTTGGAGATGAATATATATACGCACGGTACTTCGCAGTATCTGTACTTAGATCCAGCTCGGCAGTCCACTTAATTTGTTTGGTCTCAAGGTTAAAAACAACAATTCCACCACCAACATATTTTCCAATTTCAATACCACCAAGCTCCTTCACACGCTCTGTGTTGTCATAGTACCTGTAAAAGGATGCCTATGGTTAAAAAACCAGCCATGATTAAAACCCATATATAATAAGAGGACACTCACTCCTGGTCAAAGAAATATGAGACCGCAACAATCATCTCTGAAATCCCATCCTGATCAATATCAGCTATCACCTAAATATACAAGGAAACAAGCATATTTCATAATTCATTCCAATATCACATAACCTAAGATGGTCTATCTCATAACATGTAAGACTTACAGGAGTACACAAAATGTGTGAATCAACATGCACATAACTTTGAGATGCCTCGTGTTGTGCTTCATTCCACTCCTCATCTCCCCACATTGTTTCATCAACATAATCATCATAGTCATAGTTATATTCATCTGCCAGCTCATCATTGTCACGAAGTAACTCAAAAGATGAATCAGCATCAGCTTCTAGGCCTTCCTCATTTTCCACAGTTGCAACAGGAACATCCTTCTCATTGTTCTCTTGTGATTTTTCTTCAAGAAGCCTTCTTCCGGTGCTTGTTTCATTATTAGTAGCTTGTACATTGTCTGGTGCTGTATTTAATGAGGTGTTGTGAGAGTCCTTTGGCAACTCAATATGTGGACCAGTTTTATTTTCTGCATTATTGCTGTTCTCTGGCAACTCAATAGGTGGACTAGTTTTATTTGCTGCATTATCACTACCCTTTTCCAATGAGTCTGTACTAGCAGCGCTCTCATTATGTGAATTTTTAACGTGTTCACCCAAAGAAGTATTCTCTGTATTATTTGGTGATTCGGGTTTTAGATGTGTTTCAGTCTCTTTCCCCTTATTCTCCTCCAAACCAGTTGTATGGTTAGCTCCTGTGGGGGCTGGGGAAATGTTTATTCAAGTGTAGGCTGGTTAGATATTTCTGGTACGGTTTAAAATTTCAAGTTTTAATAACATCTAAAAAGACCAGTTAAAAAAATTCGTTGTTAATAAAATCCTTTCATCTTTATGGCTGTCACCTGATAAAGGTTACGCTTAGATAAATGCCAGACAGACTTGATGTTACATTATTTTGCTTCAGTTACAAAAGATGTAGAAAAATTAAATTGCCCATCAAAGCGATCTTATAAGTGACTTAATAGTTTCCTGTATACATGGGACTATATCCTGTTGTTAAAAGGAACTATTTGATAGCAAGTAAATAGCCTTTTGTCCATTCTACTAATAAAAATATATTTATTTTGCCAATGTAACATGAGTTCAAACCAACTATCCCCACTGGTGCAACTTTTTGACAAAACTTAAGAGCAACTTGCCAGTTGACAGAGAAGTAACTGGAAAACAGTAAAGCCACTGTTTAAGACAAGTGCAACGGGAGAGAACATGAAAAAAAATCAAGAATCCTAGAACGAATCTCTTGTAGTAAAGTGGCCAAAAAGTATATACTCGGTCACAGGAGCTAAACAATTATTTTCCAGGATTATTGAACAAAACATAATGACGTACGAGATATGGAGTGCATAACAGCCTCCTGAACAAGTAGGTCATCATGAACATCTGGATGAGAGTGGTCAACTGGATCTGGGTTCAACCCCACATACCAATCTCTTTTAGCTTTTAGCCTAGGAACCTCTAATTTATCTGACATCATATAACCTGAAGCCCTGCATAGAAAAAGATACTGAATCTGGATGTCTAATATAAAGAGAAGAAAAGATAAAAATGCTGCAAGTTAGGAAAACAGTTGTACCGGAAGAATAGCACCTCGCCATTGTATGTAGCCAGAGCTATTTCTCTCACACCATCCTTGTCAATATCATACAAGAGTGGACTGGCATGAACAGTAGACTGATGGAAAGCAGGCCATCCTGATAATTCATGTAAAAGAACAACTTAAGATCAACCAAGTAATCATATTACTTGTTTAGTTGTTTATCAGCTTATGCAACTAAAAGTCTAAACCACAATAAATGTGTTCCATTCACATCATTCCTGTGCAGGCATTCCTCACAATATCATTCCAGATATCGATAAAGGATTCATAAAAGTGAAATATTACAAGTAAGCTAATCTTGTATGTAATATATTTCGCTTTACTAGTCACGGGAACATTTTGTAACGAGTTTCACGATATCTCAAGATTGGTACAACTTACATATAGACAACTACAAAAGTAGTGTAGGTACACAAAGTCATAAACAAGAATCAATTCATTCTAACTGAATGACACACCTGGCATTTTGTCTCCATCAGAACCTTCCAGGACTTCCAGGTAGTGAACAAAAGATGGAACAACAACATCAAGTTTGCCATCACTAAGAAAAAAGTAACCACAAGAAAATTACTATAGAATGCCAACTCTTGCACAATTAAGTAGAATAACGGACAATGCATAAGCTGCTTGGAACGATCCAAGGTTAATTATTGTATCCATGAATGAGTAAGGTAGCTTAAAATACAACATGACATGAAATATAGACCAAAAGAAGAAGGTATAACACTACATTCAAAACAAAGTTTTCAACTCTCTTTTACCTGTTAATATCAGCAATCAATGGTGTTGCGTATATGCTAGAACTAACTTCCGTCTGCCATCTTAGCTCCAAATTCTGAGGGCATTGTTTGTTCAACAACTCATCCTCATCACTATAGACACCAAGCATATAAAAGATTAGTTATAGCGCCAACTGCAAAAGGTGTAGGTGGTTAGACATGCTTACAAAAGCACTAAAAGTATAACACTTTCAAATTTCACCAACTCTAAATCCGTATCATACTACCATTCTTCCCATTCTAATTTATAAAAAGAAAAAAACAAAATAAAACATTACACTACCTGCCTACTTCGTCGAGGTCACAAAAGTCAAAATTGTTTATAGCTCTTGAGTCTTGACCTAAAAACTAGCAGTTGTAAACTACATAACTGTTATGAGGTATGCTTCTTCAACTAGAAGAACAAAATTCTAACTATATTACGTGCCATTAACTTAAGTGGTGTTTGGCCTGGTCATTGTGTAAGAGATAGTTACATCCATTCTAATTGAAGTATGAAATTTCCACAAGGTAAAGTGTAACCCCTAATCAACTTGTTGTGAGATGGCATGTCCATAATGAACTAGAAGAGTACCAGTAGGACTCAACAGATAGCTCACAAATGACTCAAAATCACTACCAGGTTAATACAATTTCCTACTTGGAGGTCAATAAGAAGCCAGAAATATGCCCAAAAACCATAATCCTGGTCCAATTCACTACATCGAAAGAACCCATCAACAAGCTGACAACTAGTTCCCAAATCAGCAAAACCCATGATAAGGATTACTTCTAGGCCTTAATTAGGAGCTCATAGCACAAAATCACAACGGGGTGATGCTTCAAACAATACAGAAGTAGCAAAAGTATAAAGCAAAGGGCCATCCATAGCAAAATAGATGAAAAGGTAAGAAGACTTACAAATTGGGATATCCTAAGTTATCGTCGGTGGCTTCACGTTCACGGAACTTGTTGGATTTAGGCTCCTCTCCATGGGTAGAAATGAATGCTACAGAAAAAACTAGTAACAGGAATAAAACCCTAATTTTCATGAGGACCTTGATGGTAGTGAGTTCACTAGAAGGAAGATCAAGGTACGCAAAATGAGGGAATGGTGGATCAATCAAAGAAACCCTAGAGGACTTGGTAACAAAAGTAGAATCGATGATCCTGTGACCGTGAGGGAGGACGATAGCAGTCACTGTGTATTAAGACCTCAAACTCAATTGGAGTTACAGAAGACGTTTCAGGATTTAATCACCCTTCGATTCGATTCGATTCGATTCTGTAATTTTCCGCTCTTAAGCAAATCTCATATGATTTTACTAGGCTAATTACCGTGTGTAACGCGCACCCACAAATGTTTAAAATCACACATGTGGAGTAATTAAATTTATATAAATCCAATAATTTATTTGTCTTAGGAGCTGTTGATTTGCTTCTAACCCGATTAAAATGTCTTACCTACTGATCCGGTCAGATATTTTGATCGGTCAGCGTGTTTGATTATCACTTTTCATGTCTGACCCAGTCCGACACCATTGACCCAGCCTATTTTTCCTCTTGCTCGGTCAGATTTGGAGCAACCTCTTACCCGGTCACCACCTTCTGACCGAGTAAGAAAAATCAAACAGCCCCTTAATTAAATTACTTAGAAATTTGAATGTCTTAATCAGGTCATTTATAAAAAAAATTGTTTCAATCAGGTTATTAATGTTTTAGAATTGTTTTAATTATAGACATATTTTTTAGAATATTAAATAACTTAAGAAATTGACAATATTTATAAAGAACCGGATTATTTTATAAAAATTGTTAATTATTTCAAAATTTTCAAAAAATATGAGTAAGCTTATTGGATACTTCTAAAACTTTAATAACCTGATTGTAACAAATAAAAATATCATTAATCTGCTTGAAACAAATAAAAGATGTTCCAATCTTTAATCTTGTTGATTTTTAAGAAAGTTCCAAGGCGCAACATGATTAAAAGATGTTCTGATTTATCGTCGATATTGTTCTTGAGCCATTTCATAATGTTTGTGTCATTCCATTGAGTGTTTCGTTTGTCGTAACGTTACCGTATATTGAGTGAAATATCAAGATCTTTCTCCTCAATTCGAACCATTTGTTGCTAAGTTCTTGAGTGGTTTGATACTCATCACGTTCTAGACCAACGGATCTATTTTGGGAAATTAATGAATACGACCGTGACTCACTTCACGAGTCCTTAAGCCCAATGACTATGTTTTGAAATTTAATTATAACAACCGTGATGTGTCTTACAATTCGTGAATGTTCAACAGTTATAATATTAATTTCAAAATAATTCACAACTGTGAGATGCTTCACGGGTCGTGAATAATATCTTCACGGATAGTGATACTCTTCACGGGTCGTGAAGCTTTTAATATATAAGCTTCACGCCCTATAAGTCTATTCACGCTCAGTTTCACGATTATTATTCTCTCTGATAAGACCCTTGTCATTTTCACTTTTACGACCCCATTTTGGTTCTTTTTTTTCTATTATCAGGTATGTAACTAATTTCATTTTTAATCTTTTCTAATTATGCTTTAATATTGTATAAATTTAAAATTAAAATTCAAAACTTTTAGAAATTCCAGTGGGTTACGGGCCATGAAGGTACTTCACGGCTCGTTACCTTTTTTTGAATAAAAGGGTTACGAGCCGTGAAGTTACCTCACGGGCCGTAACCATTTGAAAGTTTTAAAAGCTTACGAGTCGTTAATGTCCTTCACGACTCGTAACCTCTTAAACTTTTCAAAGGGTTACCGGCTATGAGGATCTTCACGGCCCATAAGCTTTTTTTGACTTCTAAGATAATTTGGTTTTTTAAAATAAATTTTTAACAGATTATGTGGTATGTAAGTTTGCGTATCCTGAGACTGAGCCCAAGGGTCAGGGTGATTTTTTAGACCCTCACCCACATCTTTAATTTCCGCGAGAGACCACGCCACGTAGATGGCTTTGAAGGTTATTAGGTCGGCCCCTAAAGGGGAGTCATTCCATCGACTGGGAGGTGTTGGAGTCGATGGGTGATTTGGAGCGTGTTGAGACGCTCGTTGGGACCGAGGACTCGACACCGTGGCGGCGGATGTTTGACTTTGGATATAAAAGGGCCCATCTGGAGCTTACATTGGAGTTCATGTCTACATTTTTATTCACTCCCTCCATATATACGAATGACCCCCTTGTCCATATTGTTGTTCTGTTAACCTTGTGGTTTCGGAGATGGGAGTTTACGATGAGGGCATAAGCGGTTGTCCTTGGATTTTACACGGAGGAGGAGGCAACCAACGTTTGTTTCTACACGGAAGAGGTTCGATTTGAGCCTGGACCTCTGCTGGGTGGTGGCCAACTATCTTGGATCAGCGATGGGAGGGCGCTAATCGCGCAACTTCTATTAGGGATCCTTTGCATCAATATTCTGCATCGGTGCATTGTCGGCATGTAACACCCGGAAAATTTAAAAGAAAGTGAAGATAAAGAAAGAAAAGCAATAGAGCCCAAGATGAGGGACTAAAAGTGTACAAAGGACAATATATTATAATATTTTGTACAAAAGCAACATGGTCGCCCACTCCATGTTACATCACCTTTTGTCTACGGTTTTCAGAGAGGGAAATAGCAGAATTCTCTTAGGTTCTAAAGAGAGGAAGAAGAAGAATTCGGATTTGAGGTTAGTTTTTAGTATTTTGGCTTGTTCTTGGCTGGTTTCAGACTTGGGATTATGCTTATGTGTGTTTTGTGTGTTTGCTTGTGTGTTTTTTGTGGGGTTTTAGGTGTTTAAACTCATTTGCATTAGAGTTTGAAGAAATCATACACGAAAGTTGCAAGAAATGAGTTCTGGATCCTTGTTTTTACCTGTTTTAACTTGTTTTGGGGCTGGAAATACATGTGGTAATGTTTTTATTAATATGTGTGTGTACCTGAATGTATATATATGTGTGTGCCCTATTGTGTGGGTGTTGATTTGGGTAGATTTGAAGATGTTCATGTTTTATGCCTAATTATGATGCTTAGTATGTTAGAACTAGGCTAGAACATGTTAAAATGATAATTTGGGACTGATCTGATGTTAGTTACAAGGTAGTTGGCCATGCGCCCAAGGTTCATATGCCCCAACAGTATTGCAGGATCGATGTTTGTCACTAACACTTTGGTTTTCTCTTAAACTCACTTACTCACACACAGTTTTGGATGAAACAGAATCTCTTCTAAAAGTTGATAATAATATATTAAGTAACAAAGAACACAAGGAAATAATTTTCAAGGGTCATTAAGAAAAATGGGATAATGAGTTTTAAGTTTCAGGGGTACAAAATCAATGATGAAACGATTCAAAATAACAAGATGTTCGAGTGTAATATTTGGTTTACAAACAAAACATTACGTTGACTTATCAAGTATCATGTCAACTACAACCTTAATGAAGACATGCGTACCTATAAGCGGACACTCACCCCAAGGGTTCCAGGTAAGGTAAACGGATCCATCAGTTGATTTGGATTTATATGAATACCTTGCCTAGACTGAACACCTCGAGATACAGGCATCACACTCTTCCAGCATTACATGTTTTCAAGTTGTAGGACACAGACTTTGACGAGACTTGAAAACCACGAATAACGATTCAATGTTCATTTTAAAAACCATTTGATTTAGGCACCTAATGCCTTAGAGTTAGATTTAAGATTCGTGTGTGCATTGATAAGATTTAAAGTATAAGAAAATCACATAAGGCATATAATCATATAATCAAGTATAAACATATAAGGCACATAAAATCCTATCTAAGAAAATAAAATACATGAGAGGACTCATGTGTAAGTGTAATTAGTTATAGTCTAGGTCATTCCATTTATAATAACCTAAATCCCTATAACCATGGCTCTGATACCAATCTGTCACACCCCGACTGACGGCAGAATCATCGGGGGGGACGAATGTATAACGATTGTTCATAACATATGGAACTAAATTAGTTGGAATAATATTAAATACCATTAATCATTAAATAATACAAGTCAATTAAGTCATTACAATACATAAAAATATAAACAACAATATAAGATGTTTAATTTATCTAAGTCCAAGTACTATATGAGCAAGAAGAGTATCCACAAGTATCAAACCTAAAACATGTTAAAAAATAAATGATCAACTTTGAAAGTTAGTGAGTTCCCATGGGTTAAACACACGCATATATATATATATATATTATATATATATATATATATATATATATATATATATATATATATATATATATATAAAGGTTTACAAGTAGCAATTCATGTCAATGGTTATGAGTTAGCAAGTTTATAGAACGCATACAGTTACAACCAAACCTTGACTTGATTACAAGTTTATAAGATTGGCTAAGTGTACTTGGTTCCCATGATGAACAAGCATACGTCATCAGGATTCGGCAATACATCGGCTTTAGCACCAAATAGGCTTGTCAAGCCCAAAGATCTAAGACGTCGCCAGGCTAGCAATAATTAATGATTGTAAACAAAATATGTTTCTCATATAACACCCACAATAATACCAATAACCATAACAAAAAGGTAAAGATGAATTGCATATGCATTTACAAGTATCAAGATGCTTACAAGTGTAAGTTTATAAGGTTAACATGTTTCACCCCAAAAGGTGCGAAATAAAGTAAAAAGAGGACATGAAGAACTCACATGATATATGAGGCGATGATAAGAAATTAATCGAGGCTCCAACGATTTCTTTTACGAGTTAACTAAATGTATTAATTTCAAAATTAAGTTCAATAATAAGATTATCAATTAGACATAAACTAGGGTTTCAATTGGAATTAGGAGGGTTAAGTAATTAAATAAAATAATGAATGTTTATGTTTTGGTTTAACAAAGATGGTATAGATCAATTAAGACCAAGAATAATTAAAATGATTCAATAGTTTAATTTATTGATTTAATAGAAATTAGCTATAATGTG
This sequence comes from Flaveria trinervia, assembly GCA_025506515.1. NCBI lineage: Eukaryota > Viridiplantae > Streptophyta > Magnoliopsida > Asterales > Asteraceae > Flaveria > Flaveria trinervia. Next base: position 60,801,216 of record CM046444.1, on the reverse strand, counting down.
CCAAAAGAATTAAACGATTTAATAATTAATTATTCAAAACTTGATAAAGGTGATTAATTGAATACTTATTAAATGACTTTGAAATTATATAAAATCAATATATAAAGTTTTGAACTTTTTAATTTATTATAAAGATCTTATAATATAAAACTATAAGAATAACGTATAATAGTAAGTTGTATTGTTTTATAAGTTTCAAGAACTTAAATGAAATCTTAAGTAATAACTTTATTATATATAATATGGTTAAATGAAAAGGTGAATAAATAACTATTTAGATGATTATTTAAATAAATATTTAAATAATTATTTATTAATCATATTGATTGATAATGTTTCAACATAATCTCCATTTGAAATAACATGATCTAAATAGTGAATATTAACCAATAATTTATTAATTACTATTTAAAATAAACCAAGAAAAAAAATACTTATTAAAAGAAATTTAATTATTTAAATTTAGAAAAATTACAAAATGATTTGATGACTTTAAAAATATTAAAAGTTTACAAATCTATTTTTATAGTTATTAAAAATTTCTACAATTAATCTAAGGGCTAAAAAGCCTTAAAATAATATATGAGGGTGCCCAGGTTCGAACACGGGACCTCAAGTTTAAGTTACAAGTGCTTTACCAGTGAACCAAGGCTCTCAGCCACGACATTTATCGGCCTTTATTTTTAAAAGCAGTATTACAAAACAAAGCTCCAATTCCACATAAACCCTAGTTTAATTTGATGCCAATTGAACATGAAATCGATGTTGATTCCTGAATTAAGCATAGGGCTTTTGTTACCTATAGTAAATCGAGTGGGTATATGTGTAGAATTACCTAGATTGATGTCGATGAGTTGATAAGATAATGAAACAAGGTCGCGGTTGATTGAGAAATCGATTTGGGAGATTTAGATGTTGATACTCCAAATTCGTAAGTGGAAAAGCTTCTAGGAATGACAAGGATCAATAGACATCAACCAATTACAATCAAGGTTACTTAGAAACATTCCTCGAATGAGTTACACATCGTAGATGATGATGATGGTCGTATGTGATGTGTGTGTGTGTTTCAGATGAAATTACGTTGCGTAGGAGTTTAGTTACTATTAAACTATCGTGTATGTGCAATTAATTTGATTATTATTGAGTATAAATGCTTGAAGGCTTGGAGGTTTAATGGTGATTGGTTACTGTGTTCGATCCCTTCATACACAATGTTAAAACCCAATTAAGTCCTTCAATGCAATCGAGTTAAGTTCGTAGATCTGTTGTAAACGTTTGGGGTTTGATTTCACATGTTATGCCAACATTTGGGCTTCGTCGGAGTCTGGCCGGAGATGGCCAGAGAGTCCGCCGGATTTGCGGGGGTAGGGGGAGTTGTTTTTGGGTATTATGCATTTTGGTCCCCGAAGTATTCATATTTGTTATTTTATGCATGAAACTTTTATATTGAGTTTTAGAAATTACAAGTTAAACCCTTGATTTATAAAACTAATTTAAATAATAAATCAAATTATTTATTTATTAAACTTTTATAAACTTGTAAACTTTATAGTTTAATTATTTAGTTTCAATAATAAAAATTTGTAACTACTAATGAAACTTATAAGTTTATTAAAATTCATTTTATAACTTAATAATTTTTAGTAAAACTTTCCATTTATTATATCTTGTAAAATAATTAATAAGTCTTTATACTTTTATGAAAAAAATATTTATAAATCAATAAGTTATTACAAGTTGATTTAATGTATTGATCCATTAAAATTATTACATATTTTAAATAAAAAAACTGAAAATAAATTCGGATTTGGGTATTATTTTGGAAAATGGCGGTTGTTACACTTAAGAATACTTAACAAATCAAATAGGGAACTAGTAAACCTTTTGTAATGATACTAAGAACACAAGTAAATATGAGACAGAACAAGATAGCAAAACACACAAGGAGTTGGTTTTCAAGATTGTAGTATATTGCTTTCTCAAGTTCTATTACAAATGTTACAAAACATACTCAAAAGTTACAAGTACTTGAGATACATATACTACATCCTACAGTTGGCCATACTTTGAAGGCCAGTTGGATACAATTGACTAGACAACAAACAAAATCAATTGTAGAGTCAAAATGCAGATTGCCTTTTGACTAGTGATTATGACATGTCATAGCTCACATCCTAATATATTACAAAAGGATAAAGTAGAAAGTTACAGACTCAAGACCTCAATGTACAGTTACTAAAAGCATGGACCTTTTCATCAACTTATGAAAGTTGGTGACTTTACAGAGTTTCAACGGAAAGGGGTCTAACTTTATGGTAAAAGGTACATCAGATAAAGCATGTGTCTGGAAGATCGGTTAAGGGTCACTTAACACTTAGTTTTTCTCTCAAACTCACTTGAACAACACTCGGATAGAGTCAATAAGAGTTGATCACAATATAGTAAGTAATATAGAACACAGAAAGTAATTTTCAAGATACTTGCATATATTGCTTCTCAACTCAAATATTACAAGACTCTTACAAGCTTATCTTTTCGAGTTACAATGAGAAATTATATATAATACTACCTACAGCTGGATATACTTTGATACCAGCTGGGATTCTATAACTAAAGCCTATACTACAAGACTATAGTTTAAGGTATCTCGGATGAAGTCTTATATGAGATTTGGTAGTCAGGACATGTCCCTAACTTACCTTTTATCACCAACTAAAGTTAGTAACATGTACTATCATAAAAAGGTAAACAGTGGAATAAAGTATGGTCAACTGCATGGCTCTTTGAGAAAACGCCATGCAGTATCAGAGGTCTGCAGCGGAGTGTCAGAGACCATACTTATGTCCACTGGTTCATAGCAGTGTCTTCCGAAGGTTAAATGGCTTCGGAAGAACAAGTACTTCCAAAGCCACTACTTCGGAAGAGGCTGCTTCTTCTAAGGCTTGGGAACTTCTTCTTTCCTTCATACTTCAGAAGTAGTCTTCTGATTGCTCTCCTAAGACTTAACCTCGGAGGCAAGCTCTTGACTTCGGAAGTAGTGTTCTGTCTTTGGAAGTTAATCTTTCACTTTATCTTCGGAAGAACTCTACAACCTTCGGAAGTTCCATGTTAAGCTTTGGAAGCCTTTGCATGTAGCACCAAAATTATCTAAGTGATTTGGTTTTGGTTGCACCAGCCTTTTTCTTAATCTAACAAAATCCCTTAGGCTGATGCTACCAAAATCTCACTTGTTTATGCTTCTCAAAACTTTCAGCACCAAGGAGAGTAGATATTTATCTGTTCCTTGTTCTTCCCTAATATGGTGCTGAGAAGTTTGTACAAATCATTGGTAGACAGGAAGTCCAGTCTGTCACCTTGGATGATATGTACCCTCTGTTGTTGCCCTCTAAAAAGAGTTAGTTGATGGGAATTGTAATCATATTCCCATCTAACTATAGGTTCCAATTCAGGACACTCTACCATCTGTAGAAAGCAGTGCCTTTGGTAGGAGGTCTTTCTTGTCTTCCTGTCTTCTTATTCTCAACTCTTCTTCAATCTGGCCTTTGTAGTTAGCTCGGCTAGATGGAGACTGCTGAGATGATTTTTGATGAGTACAACAGCTTCAGAGTTGGAGGGGTTGGAGAATGGCTTCTCTGCTAACTTAGCAATATCAAATCTGCTAGAGTGTAACAGAGAGGTTGCATTAAGTCTGTTGACTTCGCCATTCTCCCTCAACAAAGTTGTGAGAAGTTTCATCGAACCTCACCGGATTATCCTTTTCTAGGCATAAGAGACTGACTGGGAATCTTGTCCTCTTTCTTAGTATCCAGCAGAGTCACCAGTTTCCTTCTAAGTTTCTTCTCTTCATCATTCAGTGAACCTGAGTTGAAACCCAGAAGTCTAGCTGCCTGGTCCAATGTTCCTCTAGGTAAATCAAGGAATTGATCTCTTGTGAGGGAACAAGAAGATCCATCAACATAGGTAGTGTTGATAGAATCTTCATCACATCAGACTTCGCTCAAGTTGTGCAGTTGATGAGCTTAGTCTTAATTACCTTGAACTCCTCAAGAGAGAGATGTTGAGAAGGCTGAGGGGGGATTGTTGGGTAGGTTTGGTTTAGAGGTTCTGGAAGTGTTTTTGGTTGAAGGATGGGAAGTTTAGGTGGTTGAGGTGATGAGACGGGTAAGGGTAAGGATGTGGGTTCAGGGGTGAAGGGCTCAGTCTTGATGGTGAAGGGTAAGGGTGAGGGATCAGGTTGTGGTTGAGTAGGTGCAATGAAGGTCATCCCCTTTACCCTTCTGTACATCTCTTTTCTCTTTCCCAAGCGGATGTCAACCTTGATTTTGCTGACAATTCGTTAGAGTGTCCTCTTTGACATGGGACCCACCTGCCTTCCAGAGAAGCCATGTGCCCAGAGATAGTCCTTCATCCAGGCCTTTTCACTAAGCTTTCTGGTTGTAGTGGTCTTTGCTTCTTCCTCCTTCTTCTTCCTTTCCTTTAGCTTTTCTCTTGCAGCCTTTCTTTTCTCTTTCTCCATTTGATCCTGCTCTTGTTGTAGAGCCAAAGGATTGTTTCATTATCGTGTGGAGAGAGTTCTTGAAGATTGAAGCCTCTGGAGATTAGAAATTCTATCCTTTCTTTCCTCTCCTGTAAGTCAGCCTCTTTCTGTTCTTCTTCTTTCTCTTTCTCTAAGGCCAACCTGGCTGCTTCTTGTTGTTTCTCAAGTTGCAGTCTGGTTGCCTCCAGTTCCACCAACTCCTCTAGTGGTAGCAGGAGTATTTTTTCATTGGCAGCTCCAATTGGATGAGCTGATCAATTATCTATCTCTCCTTTTATTATTGACAGCCTCCTGATTGGCTGTAGGCTTTTGTACTAGCAGCTAACAACTTCTCAGTTGGAAGTCTTCCTTTCTTCTTTAGTTCTCAATCTTCTCCTCTTCATGAAGCTCTTCCGCAGTCATCTTCCTTTCCCTTTGTTATCTTTTGAAGAGCCTGACTGTGGTGGTTCTTGGATAGTGGATACTGATTGTGAGAGAGGCAAAGAGGGTGTCTGGGATAGAGGTAGATTCAGAAAGTCCTCACTGTTCACCTCAGATGCCATTTCTAGGATTGCATCTGTGATGATTAGTTCCTCAGACATCTTGAACAGTCCTTCCGCAGCTTCCATTTCAGCTTCGGAAGACTCAGCTTGTTCTTCCGAGGCTTTAACTTCAGCTTCAGAAGTTTGAGGAAATGCAGATTCTATCCGGTATTTAGTTGTTGGGCCATCAGTCCCCTTTCCCCTTCGAATGAATCTTAGGTTCCATGTGGACCTTAGGTTGACCAACTTCTTCCACAGTGGTAGAAGATGCAGTTAGCCTTTGAAGCTCTTCAACTCCGAAGTAAATCATTGCAGCATCTGGGCTTGGCTGATCAGTAGAGGATCTCAACAGAAACTTTGTGAAGAGTCTGTAGAGATCTCTGAGCATCTTTGGGTCGATTTGAAATACAACTTGAGATGGCTCAGACAAAGTGATGACAGGAGTAGAAGATGTTAAGGTTGAAGTATGAGTCTGTGGGTCCTCAAGTGTTTGTCTCTGAACATTCTCCCCCTTTTGGTAGCACATCTCATGAGAGCTAGATGAGCTAGAGGAAAAGTCAATGAGACCTGAACAGTACATGCTAACAGATCTCTCGGTCTGTTTCTCAGCTAGTTGAGCCTTGAGATTGTCAATCTCAAGTTGCTGAGTGGCGGACCTTCTTCTAAAGTCCTAACCAAGGATTCAAGGTTTGAGACTTTAGACAGAAGGTCTTTTATGAGGAGTTGCATGCTTCCTCATCTTCTTTTGAAGAATCACGGGGAGATGAGGTAACATACCTGGTATGTTTCAGCCTCACCACCAGATGTGGTTTCTTGGCACCCTGGTTTCCCTTGCTGAATGATGTCTCTTTCAGAGTCATCAAGCGGCATGGTTGCCACAGATTCAGTCTCAGATATGTTACCACTGTCCATAGGGTCCATTGAGGCACCTTCTGTAGTGGCAGCTGAATCCTTATGAGTCCCCTCCATATTAGTGGGACTCACCTCAGTTATGGGTTGCTGATGGGGGCTAGAAATAAGGGATCTCGCTGGGCTCTGTTGATATTGGAGAGGGTGTTGTAGATCAACTTTATTGCCTTGGAGAGATGTTATCTTTTGATCAGTTTTAAAGATAAGGATGTTAAGCCTACTGACCCGAGACCTTGGTCTTTTTGGGGGCTAGAAATTGAGGTCGAATGAGAAGGATGGTGAGACCTCAGACTGAGTGGGAGCCCATGTTTCCACTTTATTCTTTTTGGATTGAACAAGAGGTGCTTGCTCAATCAGAGTAGATTGAACAAGGGTTCGTTTAGGGCGTCTCTGGTATGTGATGGTGATGGGTAGAGAGGCAGGCAGTGTTGGCATTATGGAGGTGGTTGCTGGTGTGGGTTCATCACCTGTGGGGTGAATAGGGATGTCACCAAGAGCTATGTGCTCAATCATACCTAGAAGTAGAGAAGTGTACCTTCCAGTGAAGTTGGTGGACACCTTCTTCAAAGTCTTGAAGATGGTAGGCCTCATGTGAGGGACAGTCAGAGCAGCTGCACAGACAAGCATACTCTGTTCCAGCTCATAGTTGATTATGTGTTGAATGAATCGGGGATACATAATGAATGTCTCCTTTGAGGATTCCCAATGAGATTGGTGAACACAAATCTTGAGTATTGAAGCGGAGGCCTCTCACCAGTCATGAACTAAGCATCCTAGTTCATAAGGGATTTGATCCCATCCCCAGATTTGTTGGACAGACAGTGAAGAACAATATGCAGGAGGAACTTCTAGTTGTAGGAGAAGTTGTACTTGTAGACTGTCGACCTGCTCACGTCTCCACCATATCCCTGAGGATATAAGTGCTGTCTAAATCTTCTTTGGGAATTCAGTAAGAGCTCCTTCATCATGAAGCTCGAGATGCTCCCTGATAAGGTTTCAGTAATAACAACTCTTGTCCACAAATGTTGGACCTTAGTACACGAATCCCATTTAGGGTTTCAACTTGACCATTTTCCCAAAATTCGTCCATTTGATTGGAGTAAACAGTGGGGTTAACAGTAAGGGCTGTGTAGTAAGATGATTGGGTGAGAAAGGAGATGATTTCAGAGAAGTCAACATCTCTTGAAGAATCAAGAAGTGCGACTTGATTATGCTGAGGGTTGAGTGCCATTGGAGAAAGGTGAATGAGGATGAATTTGAGTTTGGGTAAATTTGGAGCAGAGAAAATTTTTAGGGCAGTAAAAATTTCAAGTAAGAAGATGAAATTGAGTAGTCGGGATTATTTAAGAGAGTGGGAAGGTGGTAATGGGGGTTAGGATAAGGTGATGTGATGTTTTAGTGGAAGAAATGACAGTGGCGGTAAGGTTAAAATCAGTTAAATAATCCGACATCATTAACAAAATCTTTGATTTTTACAGTGTGGGGCCCAAGAGATTTCCGTTACACAGTAAAATCTCTCTTCCGAATATAAAACATTTCCGAAGGTAATTTGTCTTCCGAAGGCAATTCTTACTTCCGAAGCAAAGACTTTGCTTCCAAGGTCAGGATTGCTTTTCGAATGGAGAATGTGTATAAGTCTTGGAAGTAGATCTGATATGAGATCAAACGCTTCTTCCGAGACCAAAAACTCTTCCGAGAAGAAAATTATCCTTTGAGAAATTTTTCTTCGGAAATTATGAAAATAGCTTCCGAGGGTTAATTTCTCTTCGGAAAAAAATTATACTTAGAAAATTTCAGAGAGACCTTCTGTAACAAGGCTTAAATTGTATTGACAAGAACATTACATATTAAAAGGTTTTCAAAAGAGGTAATCTAATCAATGTTTATCATCCCAATAGCTGTTATGAGATACTAAATCTTTGTTCATCAAAAGCTTTGGTAAACAATCAGCATATTGTTCATTTGAGTCAACTTTGATTAGTTTAATCAGATTTTTCTCATGAATATCTCTAATGAAATGGTACCTGATATCAATATGCTTTGTCTTGGAATGCTTCACCAGATTTCAGTAATGGAGATAGCACTGTGTTGTCAATATGGATAGGAGTACTCATAAAGTTGAATCCATAGTCTAACATTTGATTCTGAATCCATAGCAGTTGAGCACAACAGCTAGCAGCAGCAATGTATTCAGCTTCAACAGTTGATATAGAGACACAAGATTGCTTCTTGCATTGCCATGAGATGATCCTTCCACCAAAAAATTACATCCTCCTGATGTGGATTTCTTGTCAATGTTGCAGCCGCCATAGTCACTGTCAGAGTATCCATAGAGATTGAAATCCTTGTTTCTGGATACCAGAGACCTAGTTTGGGTGCTCCTTTGAGGTATTTGAGGATCCTCTTAACAACAGCTAGATGAGACACCTTTGGAGCAGCCTGATATCTTGCACAGATGCAGGTAGCAAACATGATATCAGGTCTACTGGCTATGAGATACATCAAAGAATCAATAATTGCCCTATACTGATGTTGATCAGTATCCTCCCCCTCAAGGTCAGACAAAGATTGTGGTTTCTGGGTATGGGTGTCTTGGTAGGCTTACAATCTTTCATCTCAAATCTTTCTAAGATGTCAGAAACATACTTAGATTGATTAGTGAAAAACCCTTCTTTCATTTGCTTGACCTGAATTCCAAGGAAAATGTCCATTTTTCCCATGGAACTCATCTCAAGCTTTTTCTTCAAAATGCTTTCAAAGTCCGTACACATTTGGTCATTTGAAGAACCAAATATGATGTCATCGACATAGACTTGAACAAGCAAAATGTCCTTTCTAGACTTTCTGATGAGAGAATCTTGTCAATGGTACCTCTAGTGTAGCCATTCTTTAGAAGAAATCGAGACAAAGTCTCATACCACAGCCTAGGCGCTTGGTGCAGCCCATATAGAGCTTATCCAATTTGCACACATAGTTGGGGTGCTGTGGGTCTTCAAATCCTAGAGGTTGGCACATAGACTTCCCTATCTATATCCCCATATAGAAGGCACACTTGACATCAAGCTGATAAACAGTGAAGTCCTTGGATGCAGCATAAGCAAGGAAGATCCTAACTGCCTCAAGTCTTGTAACAGGTGCAAAGACATTAGTATAATCGATTCCTTCCTCTTGGGTGTATCCTTGAACTACAAGTCTAGCTTATTCTTGATGACAAGCCTCTATCATCTCTCTTGTTTTGAAAACCCATTTAGTGCCTATAGGTACTTGACCAGATGGTAGCGGACATAGGTTCCATACCTTCTGTCTCTTGAATTGAAGCAACGTCTCTTGCATCGATTCAAGCCAGCTACTATCTTTCATGGCATCTTCCACCTTCTTGGGTTCCATCCGGGATAAAAAACATGAGTACAAGCAGACATTCCCATGCTGAGTTTGCCCTCTTGTTCTCACACCTTCAGAGACATCCCCTATGATGTTCTTAATTGGATGAGTGTTATGAATCCTAAGATGAGGAATTACTTCTAGCTGCAGAGATAGATCCAGATTGGACATGTTCTGCTCAAGAACTGGTACACTGAGTCCAGCTGTTGTTTCAAAGTCATTTAATGAGGACTGATTGAATAAATGAGAAACATCATCAATGGTTGGCTATGAGGTAGTATTAACAGTTGTCTGTTCCTTCAGAATACTACTTTCTTCTGCCTGTGTTGTGGTGGATCAACTGATGAGTTTTGAGGCTCAGCAAGTGATTTACTTGTTGAAGCTTCACTATTCCTTGATATGGTTATGCTGTCAGATCTGTGAATGGTGGAAACTTCATTTATTTTAGGTCTTGGAGAATTTGGAAGAGGTCTGGGTAGCTCAAACAGTTGATCATCAACAGCAGTATCAACATCATTTTGAGCACCTGTTCCAGCTGAAACATTCTCACAAGATGGTTTAGAATAGTTTGGAAACAATTCTAATCAAGATATGATCAGGGCCATTCCCCCTAACATAAGGAGTGTGCTCATTAACAACTATATTGGATGACTCCTCAAATTGTTGATTCTTAATGTTGTATACTCTATAAGCTTTGGAGCTAGAAGAGTATCCAACAAAGATAGCATCATCCAACTTTCAGCAAATTTTGCTAAATTGTCTTTTGTGTTAAGTATGGTACACCTGCTGCCAAAGGACCTTAGAAAGCCAATGAACGGTGGCCTCTTGTTCCATAGCTCATAAGGGGTTTTTCCATGTGGCTTAACTACAAGAACTCTGTTCTGTACATAGCATGCAGTGCTAACTGCCTTTGCCCATAATGTAAAAGGTAGTTTTGAATCGGCTAATATAGTTCGAGCAGCCTCAATAAGTGTTCTGTTTCTCCTCTCAGCAACACCGTTTTGTTGAGGAGTTCTGGGAGCACTGTATTGTTTGGCAATCCCTTTTGAGTTACAGAATGAGTCAAGAAAGAAGTTCTTAAACTCAGTCCCTTCATCACTTCTAATAATTTTAACCTTGTGATCAATTTGATTTTCTATTTTAAGAATAAAGAATCTTAATATTTCAGCAGTTTAATCTTTAGTTCTTAAAAAAATACCCATGTGAATCTTGTAAAATCATCAACTATCACAAGGCAGTATGATTTCCTTCCAATGCTCATTATACTTGTGGGACCAAAAAGATCCATGTGCAATAGGTGTAATGGAGTAGTAATAGAGTTAACACATTTGGATTTATGAGAGGTCCTATGTTGCTTCCCTTTCAGGCATGCAACACGATTATCTTTGTAGAAAAACTCCTTTTTAGGCAAGCCATGTACCAAGTTATTTTTAGCCAATTTATTCATTGTCTTAAAATTTACATGACACATATGTTTATGCCATAGTGTTGACTCGTCACTATTAGCTTTGGAAAGAAAGCATGTTACTTCACCCATTGGGGAAGCATTGTTCATATCCAGCTTGTACATATCCCCTTTCCTGGGAGATCTAAGAAGCACCAATTCTGGAGGAATGGTTATCCCTGGTTTGAGGATAATGCACTCATGTTCTGTGAAAAGCATCTGGTGCTTTTGATCACAAAATTAAGAAACACTTAACAGATTGTGTTCAAGCTGTTTGACAAAGTTAACTTTGTCAACTTTTAACTTACCATTGGATATACTCCCTCTGCCAGAAATATATCCTCCGGCCTCACCTCCAAATTGGACAGGACCTCCATCATAGTGATGAAACTATTGAAGGAGAGATCTGTTCCCTGTTATGTGCCTGGAGCATCCAATGTCCACAATCCAGACATTGTTGTTCTTATCATATGGATGTCCCTGCACATAAGATGAGATTGTTAGTTTTGATTGGAAGCCCAAGCCTTGTTAGTCTTGGTTCTTCCAAGGATGGTGACATAATTGAACCAAAAGGTATGCATGGGGGTCCAATAGATGTCTATAAGAAGAGGTTTGGGCTGCAGCATCTTCCTTGATCTTCCAGTCCATCCTTTGGTCAATCTTGGAGGATGAGCCTATAGAGGCTTTTGCAGCATGGCCTTCTTCTGAAGCTTCTTTCTTTTTGGAAGAAGTCTTCACCACCTTTTCTTCCGAAGCAGTCTTCTTCTGGGATGGTTTCAAGGGAATCTTCTTGTTCTTCCGAAATTTAGTAGCATTTGCTTCCGAGGCCATTGTAGATACATGTGTCCCTAGTTTTTGAACATAATGTAATATGTTTTTTATGTCTTACACATATGTAATTGTACGGGTACCTAATGAAATACAATATGTGGTTGTACTTATAATGTTGAATATTTCATTACTTGGTATGTAATAACACTTATTAAACTAACTATATAGGTTGTGGTTGTTTGAATAAGATCTAAATCAATTAATGATTATGAAACATATTCAAACTTAATCATGTGAAGTTCTCATGCGATTGGCCCATGCTAATGGACCATACGCATGAACAACTTCATGCTAATGAACCAGCGTATGAATGAACCAGGAGACTGGATCAGTCGCATGATTGTAACATAGGATTGACTCAGTCGCACGACTGAACACTCAGTCGTGCGAATGGATCAACCGCATGACTCAGTCACGACTGAACCATGCAAATGGTCCAGTCGCACGATTGAGAAACCTTAACCTATAAATACCACTTAAGTCGTGGAAAAACAAGACACTTTGAATAATTCGATACCCAGACGTACCCTAGCCGTCCAGAGACCTCTAGTAACCTGTTCCAACTTCATAGATCGCAGTAGATCAATTGCTAATCGTTCTTAACGTTTAGATTCATCTTTAATTGATTCTACATACATTCTTACTAATTGGATCGCCAATCAAATAGGATTCCGCACTATTTGATTCGGTATACTCGTAAATCTGTTAGTATTCATCCATTAAACGATCCTAACAAGTGGTATCAGAGCCTTGTCTCTAGATTTACATGTGATTCAATCGTTTTGATATAAAAATTGTGTTTTTACACTCAAAAACACAATCTTTTGTGTCAAATCGGGTTTTAGACGTATCCTAATCATAAAGTTAAGTTTTTTCCAACATACGGCAATTAGGGTTAGCAAAAATTCGTGTTTTTGCGTTCAAACACCTTAAACCTATGAATTTTCGAAATCCAGCAGGCCCAGTCACACGATTGACTCAATCGCACGACTAAGTTCATACGCATTACCCATACGCACGATTGGACTCATTCGTACGACTGAGAAGCCTATTCACATTGTTCAACCGCAGTAGTTCATTCGGCCGACTAAGTCATCCGCATTAGTTCAATCGCACGATTGAACCATCCGCATAGTTCAATCGCTCGAATAGCCCAATCGAACACCTTCATTCGCACTAATACAACAGTTTGGTTTAAAGTTAAAGTTAAAGCAATGAAAGACCAATACTCAACATTCACAGCAGGGAGAGACTCACGTATACAAAACTTACTACTACTGGAGAATGACGTGGGAAATCACAACAAGCCCCCAAAGCTAATCACGTTAGATGAGTATCCACAATGGAAACAACGTTTCGAGATCTAATTAAATGGAGTAGATCCAAATCTGTGGGAGTCTATAGAGTCGGTGTACAGCATGCCTGTAGGAGCTGATAGTGTCAAACTCATACTTGGTGGCATGACTGACGGACAAAAGGTGAAATACAATGCAGAAAAGAAGGTTTATGCTTTGATTACACAGTCAATTCCGAATGATATTTTCCATCAATTCTTGGAATATGCACAAGCAAAGAAGCTATGGGATGCATTGGAGAAAAGGTATGACGGAAATACATCATTGAAGGCCATAAATGCTAAGGCTTTAAAGAAGGAGTTTGACAACTTCTACTCGATAGGAAAAGAAAGCCTAGATGATGTTATCGATTGGTTCTACCACTTGATGAGTGGGATGCACACTCATGGAGTATCGATGTCAATGGAGGACAAAGTGTCCAACTTTGCAGATGGGTTGCTGGAGAAATGGGTTTCATTTGTCTCCAATCTCAGACAGAATGGTATGCTAACGAAGTTAGATATCAATGACTTCATTCTGAAATTGAGAGAAGAAGAACTGAGGATGAAGTACAAAGCTCAAAAATCTTCTTATGATCAGAATCCTGCACTGTACAACGCGACTCCTCAAGCCAAAACATCTGGAGCACCTCTTCAGACAGCTTTTGTTTCAAGCTTGTCTGGTCCTTCACCAACCTTTACTTCATGGTAGAAACGTCAGGGTCGTCTGGTACCCAATACATCGCACCTGAAGCAAATGCAGCAAAGCTGAAGACCGAGAACTTCGGCAATGTGACAGTTGAGGTAGCTAAAGAGCACATGGATCTCTTAGCTGCGGTAGTCCACTCCTATGATGGACTAATTGCTGGTAAAATTGGGAACTGCCATCTGGCCGATGAGGATTATAAGCAGGTGGATGAGACAGAGCTGGAGCGGATGGGCATAATGTGGGCCTTAGCAAGTGCTGTCTGGAGAGCTAAGAGGTTTGTCAAAAAAACCAGACAAAATTTGATTGCAACTAAGGACACTACCTTTGGCTTTGATAAATCCAAGGTAACCTGCTTCAAATGCGGAGAGAAAGGGCATTTCAAAAGGGAGTGCGTGAAGCCAAAGAAGACTGGCAATAGGAATCCTTTCTCCTCCTTCAATCGTTAGGAGAAACCCACTAGTAGTCCTACTTCATCAAGCAAGGATCCCAAAGCCTTGACTACTCATGATGATGAAGGACATGACTGGAGCTTTCGGTTTGTCTCACCGGGAGAATCTAATATTGCTAGTGTGGAGGATATAGATGATGACTCTGCCATTAAAGGAGATATTGCAGTCGAACTCACGATGTCAAACTCAGAGGAAACTGCACCAGTGGTCAACTACCTGCCTAAAGAAGGGAAAACTACAACAACGTTAGAATCACCAGCTCCAGAAACACCGGACTCTGCATTGATGGCTGATTCTCTAGAACCTGCTCAGGGTGTTCATTATAGTGCTGAAACCAACACGTGGATTATAGATAGCGGAGCATCCAGGCACATGACAGGGAGCATGGATCTCTTATCAAACGTCAAACAGATAAAAGGAGGTCATGTTTGTTTGCAGGAAACAAAGGTGGGTACATCACAGCTCAAGGGGAAGTAGGTAATCAGAAAGTGAAGTTTGACAAGGTAAACTACGTTCAACAACTTCAAATAACTTGCTTTCTGTTTCTCAAATTTGTGATAATGACTTTAAAGTAGTATTTGACAACAAGAAGTGCTATGTCCTGAAAAAGGACTATGTCATCCCAGAGGATCAAGTATTAATGTCTGCCTCAAGATATAAGGACCTTATGTCTTGGATCTATCAAAGGCCTCCACAACGGATCATGAAGTTCAGTGCTTCTTGTCAAAAGCTACTGAGAAGGAATCCATCTCTTAGCATAGGAGAATGGGACACATTAATCCATGGAATATGAATCACTTGATCCAGATGATCTAGTGAGAGGAGTTAACGTCAAAAACTTCCAACTTCAGATTTCTGTGTTGCGTGCAAGAAGGGGAAACAAAAAAAGAAGTCTCACAAGGAAAAGAAAGTTCATTCTATTAAACTTCCTCTTGAACTTCTTCACATGGATCTGTTTGGTCCAGTCAGTACGAGAAGCATTGCAGGTGACTTGTACTGCTATGTAGTTACTGATGACTATTCAAGATTCACTTGGTGATGTTCCTGAAATCCAAATCAGAAACATTTGAGTCATTCAAGGAATTAGTAACTACTCGGAGTCCCTATATAAGTTGAAGGTACGTCAAGTGCGTTCAGACAACGGAACCGAGTTCAAGAATCAATGGATGAAGGCTTACTGCAAGGACAAGGGAATTGTGCAGCAGTTCACCTCTGCCTACACTCCTCAGATGAACGGCGTTGCTGAAAGGAAGAATCACAGCTTGATAGAGATAGCACGGACAATGCTAGCAGACTTAAAGCTGCTATCCAATTCTGGAATGAAGCAGTTGCAAATGCGTGTATACGCTAAATCAGGTTCTGGTAGTTAAACGCCATGGAAAGACGTGTTACGAGTTACTACAACGACGTAAACCCAATCTAGAGTATCTCGAGCCGTTTGGAGCTCCGTGCACCCTACTGAAGAAGACTCAGGAGGGAAAATTCAGTGAGAAGGCTGATGAAGGTATCTTTCTAGGATACAACATACCGATCAAGAGGGTTTACAACAACTCTACGGGTTAGGTAGAAGTGTGGTGTAATGTTGATGTTCAGAGATACACCACACCACCTACTGGAAAAGGACCTGCCTTCTTTTTCGACTATGATGGATTCTTCAAGTCCTTCAACATACCACTCTCCACTTCTGAAGATGAGTTAGCAACAAAGATGATGTATGATGTTCTAAACACACCATCTCAGGAATCTACATCATCTGGACTACAAGGCAATTCATCTAGCAACTCAGGGGGAGCTCTTGAAGATAGTGACTCTTCCTCTGATGAAGAAGTTGTGGAGACTGATTAGAACAACCAGGAGCAACAAGTTCCCCCTACCGATAGTCCACAAGCATCTGACATTGATGCCTCTGCGTCTTCGGAACCTCAGACTCCTACTGCCTTAGAGATTGAACCGAATGTTCATAATCTTGATTTTGAGGTAGTTGTTCCAACAACTCCTCGATCACGACTAAATGTGTATCATCTTTTGGATAATGCATTGGAGATGTGAGATCAGGAGTTCAGACCATAAATTAGTTGTATTCAGCTGATTATGCTTCGGTGATGGAAAAGGGCTATCTTCATGATGGTGCATATCGTTGCTTTGTGTCTCAGTTCGAGCCAAAGTATGTTAGTGAAGCCCTGAATGATGAGGCATGGGTGAGTGCTATGCAAGAAGAACTTCTTCAGTTCAAGAAGTTAGGTGTATGGACTCTGGTGGATAGACCTAAAGGTGCTAAGGTTATTGGCACAAAATGGGTCTTGAAATGCAAGAAAGATGATCAAGGCGTGATCATCAGAAACAAGGCTCTACTTGTGGTTCAAGGATTTCGACAAGTTGAGGGCATTGACTACAATGAAGTGTTTGAATGGAAGCAATCCGTATCTTCCTTGCCTACGCATCGTATATGAAGATTAAAGTTTATCAACTTGATGTGAAGAGTGCATTCCTTCATGGTGAAATCAGAGAGACAGTGTACGTTAGTCAACCCAAGGGATTTGAGGATCCATATCATCGGGATAGAGTTTACAAACTCAACAAGGCTCTATATGGGCTTCATCAAGCTCCTAGAGCCTGGTATGAGAAACTGTCGACTCAACTTGTGAAACACGGTTTTCGCAGAGGTGTTATTGATTGTACACTGTTCATAAAAGAAAAGGATGGAGATTTACTGCTTGTCCAAATCTATGTTGATGACATAATCTTCGGTTCAAAGAATGAAGATCTATGTAAAGAGTTTGAAGCAGTAATGAAGGCTGAGTTTGAGATGAGTGCCATGGGAGAGATGAAATTCTTTCTCAGGTTACAGGTGGATCAGACACCAAAAGGGATTTTCCTACACCAGACCAAGTATGTAGGAGATATTCTCAGTCGGTTTGACATGGAGAATGCTTCTGCAGCTGGGACTCCACTAGCTACAAACCATGAGGTAGCACCTGACGAGAATGGTGATCTGGTTGATGCCACCATGTATCGAGGTATGATTGGATCTCTCATGTACCTCACTGCCTCAAGACCTGATATCATGTATGCAACATGTTTATGTTCAAGATATCAGGCAAAGCCCAAAGTTAACCATCTGATAGGGGTCAAAGGATCTTTTGTTATCTGAAGGGTACTCCAACACTTAGATTGTGGTATCCTCATGACGATGACTTCGAGCTGACAGCGTATAGTGACTCGGATTACGATGGCTACAAGATGAACTACAAGCTACATCAGCGGGATGTCAATTCTTTGGGAGGAGATTAGTGACCTGGCAGTGTAAGAAGCAGACATCAGTTGCTTTGTCAACCTGTGAAGCCGAATACGTTGCTGTTCACAAATCATATGGATTCAACAGCTGCGGGACTACGGTTTGAAATTCTCTTCTACTCATATTTTTGTTGATAACTCTGCTGCGATCGCAGTAACTAAAAATCCGATCCAACATCCTAAGACCAAACACATCGGCATAAAATATCACTTTATACATGATTTCTT
Organism: Flaveria trinervia; assembly: GCA_025506515.1. NCBI lineage: Eukaryota > Viridiplantae > Streptophyta > Magnoliopsida > Asterales > Asteraceae > Flaveria > Flaveria trinervia. The sequence goes on along the minus strand of CM046444.1, from coordinate 60,783,577 downwards.
TGAAAAGAATCTAATCGATGTGATTAAAATAAATACTGATTTTCAACGTGCTAACCTCTATACAAGGCTTTTGATAAACCACATTTTCTATATTTGTTAGAGGTCAACGACGTTAAAAAGAAAAGTGATGTAATTCCCAATGATGACCATGTGTTATCCGATGCTTTTTGTCCATTTTTTCTTTTATTTTATTTTATTATTTACTATTTTATTTTAAGTAGTTAAATTAAATTGATGTTATTTGGTCACCTATTAAAATCCCAAAAAGCGTAAATCGGTTACGGTTTTAGAATTTTAGGGGGAGAATAGGTCAGTTAGTAACATTATTATAAAAATGCGAGGGAGGAGGAGAGGCTAGCTGATAGAAAGTAAATCGTATCTGTGATACCGATTCAATGACTTTGGAAAATAATAGTACACAGGTACAAATCACTTGGGACTTTAAAAGATTAAATAAAATAAGATGCGAAATTCAAAGTATAAGTCTGTGTAGTCTAAGCAATATAAAAGGAAAGATGATAGTAAAACTAGCTACTACTAAGGTAACACAAAGAAAGTAGACCTAGAGATTGTTACCACAAATGATATGTCGGTAGATTCAACACAATAGATGATTAGACCTTGTTGATGATCTCAAGAACAAACTAAGTTGTTCAACAAGCTGTGGGTTAACATCTTATCCCTGGTTAACACAATCAACAAAATTCCAATAAGGGGTGACGAGCAGAATAAGCACCATAAATGTGAGCGTAAGACCAAAATATGAGCAAAAGCAATCAAACTAATAACTTATGTTGTTGGTGAGAACTGTGCAAAAAGATTAAAATTGCTCAAACAAGAAGATAGGTTATGTGCCTCTTTGCTGTGCGGTGGCACTGACTTCAGGATAAGCATAACCTATATATTCTAGACTTCATTGTTGTTTGCCGCCTCTCTGCTGTGCGGTGGCACTGACCTATGGATTGGCTTCCCTCTAAAAGTTCTAAGAATAGTTTCTTCTTGAAAACTACCCTGAGACCGCTCAAAAATCTCCTGAGGAATGTTGATTACCATATAAGTGTGGGCTCCACAAATGCTTGTTGAAATAATCAAACCTTAAACTATCACCAATCTATGTCAAAAGTCTGTGTATGGATTTAAGAGGACCAGTATACTGACAATCATCATGGATACACTTCTTGAAAGTCCAAATCAATGTAGGGATCTAATAGTACTAGTATGATTTCCTAAACTTGCTAACGACTCTAGTTGAAAAACAAGAATTGAGCATCAAAAGGTGTTGATAACATGTCCCAAATGATTTGACTTGCCTGTATGATTCCCAATTGAATTGGTCCATTTATGTTCAAAATAAATTGAAGCTACCTATTCCGTAACCGAATCCATTAGATTTCTATCTTAGGATTTACACCTCACACAGAACGTAAAAAAACAAGTTTTAGTTTTGTATTTTAGTTTAAGTCTTTTAATTTTTTAAATTTAGTCAAATTCAATATGTTTGATATCGGACAACACCATGGAATTCAATAGGGGATTTAATCATCTAAAAGGGTCATGTCTGAGGTGACCACACGTGTTTTCAAAGGTAAAATAGTCACGTTTGAGGTGACAAATTGCTTAAAAGGATCACGTCTGAGGTGGTCAAAAGTTTTTCAAGTTAAAATGATCATGTCTAAGATGATCAAATGCTCATAAAGTTTAATCAAAAGTTAAAAAGGGTTTAAGTGAGAAATGGTCATAAAGTCAAAATCATGAGTATGATCCAATCGCACGACTGGACCATGAGTATGGACCAACCGTACGAATGGACCATACTCATGCACTAAACAGCCGAATGGCATATGAGTATGAACCATTCACCCGAATGGCTTATCAAAATGAGCCAGTCTACCAAATGGAACTATGCAAATGAGTTAGTAACTGACCTCTTCCTCTAGCTCATCTAGCTCTTAAGATGATTCTACCAAAAGGGGAAGGGTATCAGGAGTCAAACAATGTGTAACCACAGGGTCAAGCTTTAACATCTCTAGCTTTAAGATATCCTGCTCATCAAGCAACAGTTTTTCCTAAGCCTCCTCCAATTGTTCTTCAAATGGATCAAAGGATGCTCCAAGATTTGAACAGGTTCTTCTCCAAGTTCCTACTTGGATCTTCCATCAAACAACCAAGCCCTAATGTTGTTGTGGCATACTTTGGAGCGGAAGAGCTTTAGAGGTCAAATGCACCTTCTATCACTGTCAAAGAAGTTGGTCAACCTAAGGTCTACATGAAACCTAAGATTATTTTGAAAGGGAAATGGAAACTAATGGCCCAACAACTAAAACAGTTGGGACAGAGAGTGCATTGCCACAAACTTCCAAAGCAGAAGTCAAAGACTCGACTGAACAATTTCAATCTTCTGAAGCTGAGATGGAAGTTGTGGAAGGACTATTTTCCTTATCCGAGGATCTGGTTATCACAGGTGCAATCCTAGAACTTGCATATGAGGTAAACAGTGGGGATTTTCTCAGCCAACCTCTCACTCTAACAACTTCATTACAACAAGCTCCAACCACTATCTCTCAACTTGAAACTTCCATCCAAGAACCCCCACAGTCTTGCAATTCCAAATATGTAAAAGGAAAAAAGTAAAATGACTGTGGAAGAGCTTTAGGAGGAAGAAAGGTTAGAAAAGCTTAAAAGGAAAGGTAGACTTCCAACTGGGAAGTTGTTAGCTGCAAGCAGCAAAGTAGTTGCAACCAACCAGGAGGTTGCCAATAACTAAAGAAGGGTAGAAATCATTAACAGGCTTGTCAAGCTTGGAGCTATCACTGAAGAAGTGCTTCTGCTACCATTAGAGGAGCTAATTGAGTTTGAGAATGCAAGCTTGCTGCAAATTGAACAAAAAGAAGAAACAACAAGGTTGGCATTAGAAGAAAAGAAGGGGAAAAAGGAAAGGGAGGCTGATTTGCAGCAAAGGAGGGAAATGATAAATTTCTTGATCTCCAGGGGTTTCTCTCCAAAAGACTTATCTCCATATAACAATGATACGATCTTATGGCTCTTCAACAAAGAGAAAGATCAAATGGAGAAGGAGAGGAAGAAAGCTGCAATAAAGAAACTAAGGGAGAAGAAGAAGAAGCAAGAAGAAGTAGGACTCGCTACTTTCAAGAAGATAGGTGATAAGGCCTGGATGAAGGACTATCTTTGGGCTCATGCTTCTCTAGCAGGCAGGTGGGTCATATGTTTGAAAAGACCTTGCAGCGACATGTTAGTGACATCAAGGCTGATATTCGCTTAGGGAAAATGAAGGAGATGTATAGAAGGGGACTGGGGATGATCTTCAAGACAATACCTCAACCTCAACCACAACCTGAACCAACCCCTTTCCTATATCCCATTAAAACTAAACCTACCTCTAAACCTTACACCCCTGAACCTACACCATCCTTTATTCCCGCACCATCACCGAAACCCCCTCAACTACCCATCCTCAAGCCCAAAACACTTCGTAGAACCCAAACACCACTACCTACCCAAGAACCACTAAAACCATCCCCTCAACCTTCTAAGCATCTCTCCTTAGAGGAGTTTAAGGAGATAAAGATGAAGCTCACCAAGTGTACAAACTTGAGCGACATCACAAATAAGGAGGACTCTGTTGAATTGACTTATGTTGATGGCTGATATTCTCTCATAAGAGATCAATTCCTTGATCTGCCTAGAGGAACACTTGACCAAGCTATAAAAATCCTTGGCCTTAACTATGATTCCCTAGATGATGAATAGAAGAAGATAAGAAGAAGGTTGCTGACTCTACTGGATTCCAAGAAAGGGGATAGAGTGCCAATTAATCCTTTTGCGCCAAGAAACAAGATCATCCAGTGGAGGTTCGAAGACTTCTCACAACTTTGTTTTTGAGAGACAGAATGGAGAGATAAACATGGTAAATAACTTATCAATGCTACACTTAAGTAGATTTGATATTGCTGAGTTAGTAGAGAAACCATTCTCTAACCCCTCCAACTGGAGATAGCTGCTCACATCAAGAATTGTAACACCCGGACATTTTTATAGACCAAAAGAAGGAATAAACACGAAGAAAGAGAAAGAAATGCAATAAAACCCAAGTAGAGGGGTTAAATATGTAAAAGGTACAAAGCACAAAATTAATTATTATTTTGTACAAAAGTAGCATCATCGCCCATGCCAGGCCAATTTTCACCTTTTTGAGTCTGGTTTTAGAGAGAGAAAACTGTTAACCTCTTGGATATTTGAAGAAGAACAAGAAGAAGTTCAAATTCATGTAAGAGTTCTTGGTTTTTAGATGTTCTTGACCAGCATATGCCTTGGTTGTTTGATTGTTTGTGTTTGGTTGTGTGTTATGGTGGGTTTTAGGTGTTTGAGCTTTTAGCAAACGGGGTTTTAAAGGAAGTCATAGCCAAAGGCTGCTAAGGTGAGTTCTAGAACCCCTTTTTATTGATTTTACATGATTATCAATGACAACTGAAGAATTGTAATCATATCCTTAAAGGCCCTATTTTATAAAGCACGGGTATTTACTAGGACTACTATGTGGGGTAAGTCCCACTCCAGTATCCGCTTTGATTTTAGGGCTAGAAATGCATGTATGAACGTTTTTATTTAGTTGGGTGTTACACCCGTATGTGTGTGTATGTGTGTATGTGTGTATGCGGGGGGGTTTTGATTTGGGTGATTTATGATGTTATGTTGTTGATATGTTCATGATTTGGTGCCTAGAATACTAGAAATAAGCTTAGAAAATGTTAGCTTGATTATTGGGACTGGATTGGAATGATTATATTAAATGTTGGTTGCCCATGCACCTGAAAATAGGTCCATGCGCCCAATGGTATAAACTGCCCAAGTGTTCCCATGCTCCCAAACCCGATGCGCCCAAATTGTAACCATACGCCTAGGATTAGACTGAATTTGACTAGGTGCCCATGCGCCCAGGCACTCATGCGCTTGTATAGTGCCCATGCGCCTAGAAATATGCCCATATGCCTAAGTGTTAGCCATGCGCCCCAATAGTGCCCATGCGCTTGGAATTTCCCATGCGCCTGGAAGTTTCCCCTGCGCCAAATAGTGCTCATGCACCTGGAAGTTTCCCATGTGCCTAAGTGTTCCGCCTGCGCCCAGAAGGCAATACGCCTGTGTTGCACCCTGAAAGGATCATACATGCCAACTCAATGGGTGATTGATGATTGTTTAGCTGGAATCCCACAAGTCCAAGATGCAATGCGGATGAAGAAATACAAGAAAAATAACAAGTATTATCTTCCGCATTAGTCAATGCGGAAGACAAAAATCTGATGCGGACAAGTGTTTACTCTTCCGCATTGACTAATACGGAAGAACAAAAGAAGATGCGGACAAGACTTTGATCATCCGCATTGACAAATATGGATGACCAACCAAATGCGCACAAGTATTTGTTCATCCGCATTAACCAATGCGGATGACCAACTTACTATTGCTGATGATCAAGTGGAAATGCGGATCAAGATTATCTCATCCGCATTTGTCAATACGGATGAACAAGCAGAAATGCGGATTAAGACTTAGACTAGTTTCTGATGTAATAGGTCAGGGGTAGTTTAGTCATTTTGTAAAGGCATCTTGTCTTGTCTATAAATAGAATAGTTTACCTCGTACTGAGGTGACGATTGATAGATAGAGGATTTTTTTGTAATTATTCTCTGTAATTTGTCAACTTTCATATATCAATACAAACAGAAATTTATGAGTAATTTTCTGCTTGATTGTTCTTCGATTGTTTGTTTCCGCCACTCAATGTTGACTTGATTATCATATTCGATTCTCAGTAAGAATATCACTCTTACTAAAACCCAGTCAATTGGTATCAGAGCTTTGGCTCTCGATTCTTTTTCAGATCTGCGCACAGACTGAATAGTACTCGATTGATCTGATAATCAAGTTGCTAGTAGTAGATATCATCATCTCCACTTAGCAAACAACAAGAATACTCCTGTCAAACAGCAAGAACACTCATTCTGAACCTCAACAGAACTGCTTGAACAAGTTGGACTCATCAAACATAATCAATCTTAAAATCAACTAAATCTATAGTTACACAAATCAACATGGATTCTAATAGTTACTCTGAATTAGGTCATACACCTAAACCTCCCATGCTTAAACACAAATCTGAGTTTAAACAATGGAGAATACGGTTTAGAAATTATATCGCAGGTGTAGATCCTGACTTTTGGATCTCAATATGTAAGGGTCCACATATTCCTGTTACTTTATCAACAGCTCAAGCTGCACTATACAAGACTGCTAGAATACCAATTGAAGACTTAACTCTGGATGAAGATGATTATAAGAAAATCAAAGTTGATCTTAAAAGCATACTTTATTTTAACTCAAGCACTCAAAATGGATATGCTGAAAAGATTGGAGAAATATGGAACTGCTAAAGCTGTTTGGGATGCTCTCAAAATTATATGTGAAGGTAGCAGTGAAGTTGCTGAAATTAACAAAGACAAGCTGGTCAATCAGTATGAAACCTTCCATCACACCAAAGGAGAATCCATATCAAAACAACTGCACAGATTTGTACAGTTGGTCAATGACTTGGAAATTATAGGTGTGTCATACAACATTAAAGAACTCAACAAGAAAATGGTTCACAGTTTGCCTGAAAGCTGGAAGCAAAATGTCACAATGCTGAAAAATACTCTTGATCTTGAGAGTACCACTCTAGACATTATAATAGCCAAGATTGAAGCTTTAGAACTTGATGAACGAAGTAGAAATATGAGTGGGCCAAGAGTGATTGAAGCCTACAAATTTCCTTCAGAATCATATTCTGTTGAAAATTCTTTAATCACAGAGGAATATGACTTCATCTCATCAAGAGATCAAATGAACAATACTGGGTTCATTGCATCTCCATCATTCAATCACCATTCAACTTTAGCACAAGCTCCAAAAGTCTCCACTGCACCTACAATCTCTCCATAAGACTTAAAATCAGAAGAGCAAAAGGCAACCTACAATGCCTTTGTTGCAAGTTTTGAAGCATATCTTGGGGGAAGACTCACTTCTGCCCATTTAATACAGGAAGATTTAGAAGAATTAGATCCTGATGATGTTAAGAAGATGGATCTACAGTGGAAAATGGCAATGATTGCCATGAGAGCAAAGAAATTCTTCAGAAAAGGGAGAAAATTGAGCCTGAATGAGAACACAAAGCTTGGATTATGACAAATCCAAGGTAAAATGCTTCAACTGTGGAATGACTGGCCATTTCTCAAGAGAGTGCAATGCTCCTAAAAGAACCAACCATTCAAGGAACTCTCCTGGTCAATCATCCTCACAGCCCAATTCAAGCTATCACTCAACCAACCATCAACAGCAGTACCATCATGCTCATCATCAACAAACATACCAGAATCAACCACAGTTGACAAATCAAGCCCATGTAAGCAGTCAACCTTCTACCAGTGCCTTGTGATCAAACAAGATGGGATATGTGACTGGAGTATGTATGCTGAGGAAGTCAAGCCTCAATTCCAGAATCATGCTCTCATGGCTCATATCAATGATGGACCATTTGCAATGCCTACTGAGGTACAACTAACCTTTGTAGTGAGAAATGTATAAATGAATTACAAGAGCATAGAGAACATAATCATAAACTGGCAGATAAAATAAAAGAAGAAAAGATGAAGTCAGAAATGATGAAGAGAGAACTAAAAAGTTTTGAAATCAAAATCAAATCTCTCATTTCTGACATAGAAAAATTACATGGTGAGAAATACAATCTTGCAGCTGAAAATGAGCTACTTACTGAAAAGTTAGCTCAAGCTAAAGCTCAACAATCTATGACTGAAGTGAAACTTGAAAATTTTCAAATGTCTTTAGTCAAGCTGCAAGAAATGCTGGATTCACAAAAAGGATCCAAAGGACATGTCAGGGATTGGGTACAATTCATGTCCTCCACCATACAATGACAATTACACTGTCATGCCTGACTCTGTATCACTCTCTGAATCAATTGAACCTAAAATTATGGAACCTAAATCAGAAGTGAGACAAGTGACAAATCCTCAAAACAAACCTGATGTTTATTTTGAAACGAATGAGGACAAAATCAAGTTAGGACACCCAATCAAAATTAAAGAGTGTTCTGACAAGACAATGATTGTCAAGAAACCATCAAGCCCTATAAAAGCAATTGTACCTTTTATAAAATTCATACCATCTGTTTTACAAGGGAAAAAGAAATATGTCAAAACAGTGAAACCCACTACTGAGAGTAGTTCTGATAATGAGATTGTATCTCCATAAAATTCAAGCAAATCAGAAAAGGTTTCACTGAAAAAGAAACCAACTGTAAAACTAAGTTCAACACACAAAAATTCATCAGACCCTCAGTCATCCAAATTAAGGCAGGGAGTTGGGTTTGATATCTGTAATAAAGAACATGTTGACCAGTTTGAGAAAAAAGGTGAGAAGTAGGTTGAAGAAAGAGAAACAACCCAGAAAACTGAACAAGAATAGTATTGTGAAACAATCTACAAAAAGGGCTGATTCTGATTCATCACCTAAAGAAAAGAAAGTGACTCATCAAAAGAAAGTATCAGTTGAGTCACTCAAAGAAAAATCTAATTCGAGAAACAAACAAATGTATTGTGATATTTGTGACATGTTCAATCACAAGACGGATAAATGCTTCTTCAACCAATATTGTTCTATCTGTGATATGAACAATCACTCCACCAAAAATTGCTATTTCAACAAGTATTGTTCAATCTGTGACATGAACAATCACAATACATCTGATTGTTACTTCAATCAGAAGGGGTTGAGAATTCCACAAAACAAGCCCATCTCAACAATATCACTGTGATGCATTCTATCAAACATCATCGTCATAATAATCAATCTAGGACTTCTAGATCAACAAATGACAGAAATAACTCAAAGGATTTAAGGAAGGGTCAAAGAAATCACCTCACATTGAAACACAAACTTGACCTTCCAAAGCAAAAACCAACTTTTGATAATGAAACTCGGGTTAATTTTTATAAAGAAATAGAAACCAATGATTTCATTATTCATCTGAATCCTCAGTAGATGTAGATGAGATGACTCAACCAATTCATTACCAAAAATCTCCCAAATCACCTCCATCTTAATCACCATTCAGAGGAAAATACTAGGAGGTGACTATCATGAATAGGAACGGGAAACCCAAGACTGTCATAGCTTGGGTTCCTTATTCTAATTAGTTCTTTTTGTTTGTAGGTTCATCCACACAGGTCTAATAGCCTATGGTATGTAGATAGTGGATGCTCCCGACACATGACTGGAGATCATCCCTCTTTCATGATTTCAAGTACATACAAGGGACTACTGTGGCATTCGGTGGATATTCAGAAGGCGGCAGGATTACAGGAGAAGGATCTGTGACAAATGGGATGCTGAGCTTTGATAGAGTGAATTACTATGAACAACTAAATTTCAATCTGCTAAGCGTGTCTCAGATCTGCGACGAAAAATATTCCACTCACTTTACAGACACTCACTGCTACATATTGAAACCTGGTTTTCAGATTCTTGAAGAATGGGTTGTCTTAAAGACTCCAAGGAAGAATAATACATATGTCTTAAACCTGTGTTCTGCGTCACCTAAGGAAGAAACATGTCTCCCGTCTAAAGCATCATTTGATGAGTCACAGCTTTGGCACAGATGTTTGGGGCACACTAACTTTAAAAATATGAACAAGTTAGTCAAAGGAAACCATGTAATTGGTCTTCCTAAAAAGAATTCAATTTTATTGATCAATGCTCAGCGTGCCTCAAAGGAAAACAACACAAATCGTCTCACAAAACCAAGCTGGTGAACACTAACAATACTCCATTGAAGTTACTTCACATGGATCTCTTTGGACCAACTCATGTAATGAGTATGGGAAAGGAACAATATTGTTTAGTGATCATTGATGACTTTTCTCGATTCACATGGGTGTTCTTCCTACTTCATAAAAATGAAGCATCCCAAATCATTCAAGAATTTATCACTAAAATTGAAAATCAACTTGATCTCAAAGTCAAAATCATAAGAAGTGATAATGGTACAGAATTCAAAAATGAAAATATGAGTTCCTTTTGTGCAACTAAAGGCATTGCTCATCAATTCAGTGCAGCTAGAACTCTTCAACAAAATAGGGTTGCTGAAAGGCGAAATAGAACACTGATTGAAGTAGCAAGAACCATGCTAGCCGATGCTAAACTGCCAATCACCTTCTGGGCAGAAGCAGTTAACACATCGTGCTTTGTGGAAAATCGAACTCTGATAGTTAAAGAAAGTAACATGACACCTTATGAACTGATATTTCAAAGGAAACCTTCATTGGGTTCTTCAAATCATTTGGTTGTCTAGTCTCAATATTAAACACCCGTGATCATTGGGAAAATTTTCATCTAAGTCTGATGAAGGATTTTTTGTAGGTTATTCTTCCGTCTCAAAGGCTTATAGAGTGTTCAATCCTAGACTGAACATTATTGATGAATCCACAAATGTTCAATTCAAGGAACATTCATTTCCCAAATCTACAAATGGTCCTGATTGGTTGTTTGATATTGACACTTTTACTAAATCATTTGACCAATTTCACTTGTCTGATGCAGGAAATATATATTCAGGTGACACTTCATCAAATGTAGAAATAAGAGAAAATTATCCATTGATCCCACCTACATCTGATGAACATATGAATGAAGGTGTTCCTCTTCAAGCTGATCCAATCAGACACTTGTCACAAAACCTTAGTGTTTCTTCTGAAGAAGGTCCCAGCCTGGTACCATCTCACTCAGATGACTTGTCACATGAGATCAGAAATCAAAAACAGGCTTTTCATCCAGAAGAAACTCAAGGTACTTCAAATGATGCAAGCACCATAATGCTGCTGAAGATGTACCAGTTACTGAAACAGAAATTGACAATATTCATAATTCAACAACAATACAAGATGATTATGCCTCTGACCATAATGAACTGAATGTCTCCAATCTTGATGTAACTATTACGGGTGACATCATTCCCACCTCAAGAATACACAAGAATCATCCAGTTGAAACCATTATTGGTGATCTTAATAAGAGGGTGACAAGAAGCAAGTCAAGTATTGCAAACATCTGTTTGTTCTCATGCTTTCTATGTCAAACAGTACCCAAAAACATCAAAGAGGTGCTTCAAGACAATAGTTGGATTGAAGCAATGCAGGAAGAATTGCTCCAATTCAAGAAACAAGAAGTATGGCAGCTGGTAGATCTTCCCGAAGGACAATACCCTCTCGGTACCAGATGGCTGTACAGGAACAAGACTGATGATAGAGGGATAGTCATTAGAAATAAAGCAAGACTAGTGGCACAGGGATACACTCAGGAAGAAGGAATTGACTACAACGAGGTGTTTGCTCCTGTTGCCAGACTAGAAGCAATCAGAATCTTTCTCGCATATTCTGCATCCATGAAATTTACTGTTTATCAAATGGATGTAAAGTGTGCCTTCTTGTATGGAAAGATTGCTGAGGAAGTCTATGTAAGTCAACCACCTGGCTTTGAAGATCCATATTTCCCTCACAGAGTGTACAAGCTCGACAAAGCTCTGTATGGTCTTCATCAAGCTCCAAGAAAGTCATATGAGACTCTATCATCCTTTCTGTCACACCCCAACCTTGACGGCGGAAACGTCGAGATGTGAGGGTTAAGATTGTTCACAGCCACATAACGCTATATTAAAATGTAAATATTATTATCATAAGTCTTGAAGTGAAATACAATCATAAGTCTCAAACAAATAATAAGCTCAAACATAACATAACATAAAGAAAAACTTTTTTTTTCATTATCTAGGTCCAAGTCCTAGATTATAGCATGCTTCAAAAGGATCACTTTAAACTTGAGGTTGACCTGAAACATGATAAAAATAAGTGTCAACTAAAAATAGTTGGTGAGTTTCCAAGGTTTTATACATAATATAAAAAAAGTTACAAGTAGCAATTCAGGTCATAGGTCATAAGCAAGTAAGGTTATAGAACACATATCGTTACAACCAAACCTCGACTTGATTACAAGTATAAAAGATTGGCTAAGTGTATTGGTTCCCATGATGAACAAGCATACGTCATCAGGAGCCGGCAATACCTCGGCTTTAGCACCAAATAGGCTTGTCAGGCCCAAAGATCTAAGACGTCGCCAGGCTAGCAATAGTTAATGATTGTAAACAAACTATGTATCTCATATAATCACTTACAATACACAAATAACCATGACAAAATAATAAGTTGAATTGCATGTGATTTACAAGTTTCAAATGAGTATAAGTGTATCAAGTATAAGCTATCATGTTTCACCCCAAATTAGTGTGAAAATATGAAAAATGGGCAAGGAAAACTCACTTGTCAAATAAGTAAATAGTGAAGATTAATAAGAATAAAATATGCCGTTCCAAGATAAAACGTCATAAGGCACCTAAATGTATAAATATTATGAGATTTAGGTTAATAATAAGATTAACGAGTTAACATGCACTAGAGTATTAGAATTTGGGGATTTTTAGAAAGTAAATAAATTATTATAAAAATACCATTTATAAATTTATTTTTAAAGAAATTGATCCTTTGTAAATAACTTGTGATTTTATTTATAAAATTATAATTAATTCTATAAATATCATGATAAATCTATAAATATAAGGTCTAATATTAATTTGATATCTTTAAGTATTATATATAACAATCTAATTTTTATAAAAATATTTAATTATTACATTTGTAAATAACTTTATATTAAAATATTACAAAGTTTTACAAGAATAAATTTCTAAGAAATAATTAGATGACTTTAAAAATATTTAGGGTTTATAAAATTCATTTTTATAATTATTATAAATTTTTTATAATTAATTTTAAGCAAAAAGGCTTTAAAAAATTACATGAGGTGCCTGGGTTCGAACCCGTGACCTCATGTATGGGGAACATTGTCTTAACCAGTGAACCAGGCTTCCAGCCGTGGTTATAACTTGGTTTTAAATCTTAAAAACCATTGCAAATGAAAACCCCAATTTCCATATAAACCCTAGAACCATGTTCGATCAAATGAAGATCAATTCGAGTTTGTTAGCCAAATTAATCATAGGGCTTTTGTTCATTAAGAAAAACCGAGGGTGATGATGTGGTTTACTCACTTGATTGAGATCGAATCGATGCCCTTTGGTGTAGAGCAGGTCTCGGCCAAGAACCGAATTTGATGGATATGTAAAAGATGATGGAAACCAAATTGAACTCGTGGGAAGCTTCGAATAGTGTTCTTGATGCAAAACCCCAATCAATTGGAGTTTAAAACACTCGGAAGGTGGCTCTCGTTTAGCTTGCAGGTTTGCGACGAACAGGGTAATCGAACAAGGTGAATTCGTGGGTTTCAGGTGTAATTGGTAATTGCAACCGATTAGACTTGGATACACGTTTGATTAGGTTTAGTTAATTGAGTTATAATTGAGTTTTAATGCTCGAACGTTGGGTGATTATTTCTCGTCGGTTACTCGATCGATTAGCCTAGAAAACGGACTCTTAATTGCAGTTAAACAATGAACAACGGTTCGATTCATCCTCTAAAAAGGCTCGGGAGCGGTTTTGGGTCGAAACACAAGTGTTTTGGTCATCGCCGGACCTTGCCGGAGTACCCACTGGCGCTTCGCCGGATTTGTGGGGAGGGGATTAGGGTGGGGGGTTGGGTTTTGGAATATACATGTTTGGTCCCTATGGTTATAACATTTAACATTTAATGTACAAACTTTAATAGTAAAGTTTCTAAATTGACATTAAACCCCCAAAACTTTAATTACTTAAAGTTTTAAAACCTTAATAAGTTTAGTAACTATACAATTTCATTATTATTATTATTAATATTAGTTTTATGGTTATTAATACTATTGTTAATTATTATTAATAATAATAGTAATTATTATTATTATTATTAACATTAAAATTTACAATTGTTATTATTATAACAATATCGTTATCATTATTAACAATGTTAAACAAATTAATTTATTAACATCCAATTTAACTCAACATGCATAACAAGCCCTCAAAGTTTCATAAAAGACACAAATGATCCTTACAAGAACTTAACAAGGTTAACGCCTAATTTAACAAAAGTACAAGATGTTACAGTCTCCCCAACTTAAAAGAATTTCGTCCCGAAATTAAAAGAAAAGAAACTATACAAATAAGAATGGGTATCTCTTCTTCATGTGCTCCTCACGTTCCCAAGTAAATTCAGCGCCACGTTTATTTTCCCAACGAACCTTGACGATTGGGGTTGTCTTGGTTCTAGTCTTCTTTATTATACGATCCATGATTTCAACAGTTTCTCGACGAAATGCAAGGACTCGTCGATCTGGATGTCTTCCAGCGGAACATACAGACTTTCATCGGCCAAACACTTTCTCAAATTTGAGACGTGGAACACAGGATGAATTCCACTAAGGTCGGAAGGTAACTCTAGTTTATAAGCCACTTTCCCAATCCTTTTCAGGATTTTGAAAGGTCCTACAAATCTTGGAGCCAGTTTGCCCTTCTTTCCAAAGCGAACCACACCTTTCCACGGTGAAACCTTGAGAAGAACCATCTCCCCAACTTGGAATTCCAATGGCTTACGTCGCTTGTCAGCATAGCTCTTTTGACGACTTCTCGCCACTTCAAGGTTCTTGCGAATAATAGAAACTTTATCGGTCGTCTCTTGTATAAGTTCAGGACCAATGATGAAGTTTTCACCAATGTCGGTCCAACAGATCGGTGAACGACATTTTCGACCATAAAGTGCTTCAAACGGTGCCATCTTGATACTCGAGTGGTAACTATTGTTATATGAAAATTCCGCGAGCGGTAGATGCGTATCCCAATCGCCACCAAATTCAAGAACACAGAGACGTAGAAAATCCTCCAAAGTTTGGATCGTTCGCTCGGTTTGACCATCAGTTTGAGGATGGTAAGCCGTGCTTAGATCTAATTGTGTACCCAAGAGTTCTTGCATAGATGACCAAAAATGTGAAGTGAAACGAGCATCTCGATCGGATATGATGTGCAGAGGTACCCCATGACGACTTACAATCTCATCAACGTATATACGAGCTAACTTTGATGTCTTGTAAGTGTCACGTATGGGTATAAAATGTGCCGACTTGGTCAAACGGTCAACGATCACCCATATGCTATCATGTCCTCTAGAGGTTCGGGGTAGCTTTGTTATGAAGTCCATGGATATGTGTTCCCATTTCCACATAGGAATCTCGGGTTGCTCAAGTAATCCACTTGGACGTTGATGTTCGGCTTTAACCTTCGTACATGTGAGGCACTTAGCTACATAAGTCACTATGTCTTTCTTCATTCTAGGCCACCAATATTGACCACGTAGGTCCATGTACATCTTATCGGAACTAGGATGAATAGAATAACGAGTTTGATGAGCTTCGTTCATAATAAAGGTACGAATGTTATCACGATTTAGAACCCAAATACGATTGGTGAAGTACATCAACCCATTGGGTTTCATTTCCAATTGAGTTAGAAGATTATGCTCTAACTCATCCTTCATTCTTCCTTCTCGTTGAACCATTTGTTGAGCCTCCAGGATGCTAGACTCGATGTCACTATCTATTCTCAGGTTTTGTAGTAGTACTGTGGTCTCGTTGACATCTAGTCGGATCTCAGTATCGAACTCACCCAAAGTGTCAAACCATTGATGTCGATTGCGAATTTCTTGGAATGAGATCATCTTGTTGTGAATCTTTTGGCTTAGTGCATCGGCTACAACGTTTGCTTTACCAGGATGATAACGAATGTCACAATCATAGTCACTAATCAACTCCACCCAACGACGTTGTCTCATGTTGAGATCTTTTTGATTGAAAACGTGTTGAAGGCTTTTGTGATCGGTGTAGACTATACATTGCGTACCATACAGGTAGTGCCTCCAAATCTTCAAAGCAAATACAACAACACCAAGCTCGAGATCATGAGTTGTGTAATTCACCTCGTGAACCTTCAATTGCCTCGATGCGTAAGCTATGACCTTCCCTCGTTGCATAAGAACACAACCAAGGCCTTGTTTAGATGCATCACAATACACGGTGAAATCATCGTTTCCATCGGGTAGGGTCAAGATAGGAGCATTGCATAACTTATGCTTTAACACTTCAAAAGCTTCTTCTTGCTCGGAACCCAACTCGAATGGTTTATTCTTTTGTGTCAAAGTAGTGAGCGGTTTCGCGATCCTCGAGAAATTGGCAATGAACCGCCGATAATAACCAGCAAGACCAAGAAAAGAACGAACTTCGGTAGGAGTTGTAGGAACACACCAATCTTTCACAGCTTCCACCTTTGCAGGATCAACGTGAATTCCTTGGCTATTCACCACGTGTCCTAGAAATTGAACTTCCTCGAGCCAGAAGTCACACTTCGAGAACTTCGCGTACAATTGCTCTTTCTTCAACAATTCAAGAACCAATCTCAAATGTAGTTCATGATCGGTGTTGGACTTGGAATAGATAAGTATGTCATCAATGAAGACGATCACAAACTTGTCTAGATAAGGCTTGCATACCCGGTTCATGAGATCCATGAAAACGGCAGGAGCATTGGTTAAACCAAAAGGCATCACCATAAACTCATAGTGTCCATAATGAGTACGGAAAGCGGTCTTTGGGATATCACCATCATGGACTCGCAATTGATGATAGCCAGAACGTAAATCGATCTTCGAGAAAATAGCAGCTCCTTGAAGTTGGTCAAACAAATCATCAATACGAGGAAGAGGATAACGGTTCTTAATGGTAAGCTTGTTAAGCTCACGATAGTCGATGCACATACGAAACGATCCATCTTTCTTCTTCACGAAAAGAACAGGTGCACCCCAAGGCGAAGAACTAGGATGGATGAAACCTTTCTCGGACAGCTCTTGCAGTTGACTAGAGAGTTCTTGCATTTCCGATGGTGCAAGCCGATATGGTGACTTGGCCACGGGGTTTGCTCTCGGTATCAAGTCAATTTTAAACTCGACTTCACGCACGGGAGGTAAACCACTAAGGTCATCGGGAAATACTTCAGGAAAGTCTCGTACGATAGGGACATCCTTAAGTTCTTTCCCTTTGACTTTCGTGTTGACCACGTAAGCCAAGAAGGCCATATACTTCTTGCTTAAGCACTTTCGGGCTTGAGTGCAAGACATGAGTTTAAGCCAAGAAGGCAAACAACAGATGAAATCTTCATCAATCAATCAAAATTTGTAGAAACCATGCTAAAAAATTTCACTTTGCTGACTGCCAGTCTATCAGAAATCCTGTAAATACTAAAGTGAAGATTGGACCTGACCCTGAAGGCAAATCAATGGATCAAACTCACTATCGATCAATGATAGGTTCACTTATGTATCTAACAGCCAGTAGGCCTGACATTATGTTTGGTGTTTGTGTGTGCTAGATATCAAACTGATCCAAAAGAATCACATGTGAACGCAGTCAAGAGGATATTCAGATATCTGAAGGGAAAACCAGCTCTTGGATTATGGTATCCAAAGGAAGGAGAATTTAATCTCTATGCCTACACAGATAGTGATTATGGACGATGCAACTTCAACAGAAAATCCAGTTCTGGCGGTTGTCAATTTCTTGGTCCCAGACTAGTATCCTGGCAATGCAAGAAGCAGACAAATGTGTCTGTGTCCACAGCCGAAGCTGAGTATATTACTGCTTTAGCATGTTGCTCTCAAGTTCTCTGGATTCAAAACCAGATGCTTGATTATGGTTTTAACTTTTTGCATACACCAATTTCTATTAACAACACAACTGCTGTCTTTATAACTAATAATCCAGTTCAGCACTCAAAAACAAAACATATTGAAATTAGATATCATTTTTTGAGAGGCTGTGCTGAAAAGGGTTTAATCAAATTGATTCAAGTACCAACAGAAAATCAATTAGCTGATTTGTTTACCAAGGCATTTGAACCTAGTAGGTTTGAATTTTTGGTTCAGTCAATTGGCATGATTAACATGGAGTAAAACTTTGAAAAAGATCAAAAAAATATTTTAAAAAATATCAGAAAAACCACAAAAAGAAATCAAGTCATATGAAGAAAAGAATCAAGGGAAATGATATAATTACAGTCGTTATATCATTCATTGTGCTTAATTTCAAAATGTAAAAGACTGAAATGACTTACCAGATATGTTGGTAGGTTCAACTTGGAAGAAAAGATACATGTAGTGATGAATTAAAGACATATTCAATTGTGAAACACTCATCACTAAGTACAGGTATGTATTGGCTTATCTGAATGCATGTGTGTGTAGTAACCTAAACACACCATGTAATGATACTTTATGAATCTCTTTCACCATATCATATTTCATCTTTGTTTTGCTGAGCAAAGACCTGATGAAACTTGCACATAGTGCAGATGTCATGATCCAAAAGATTCCCAATGTGGAACACATCCAAAATTGGATGAATCAACAAAATAATACATTCCAAGTGAATGATCAAAAGAATCCTATCATGGATCACCTTCCAAAGTGAAGTGAAAAGAATCCCAATGTGGATCAACATGAAAAAGGATCAAATTAAAAGAATCCCAATGAGGATCAGTGAATATGAGATTTCATGACTTAAATAACCTGGTAAGAAAAGTTGTGGCAAAGTTCTATCATGAATTGTATAAGGAGGGTTGATCATTCCATGCTTATGTGTGTGAGGTACACACTGAATAATAAATCAACCAAAACATGATAAAAGTCATTTGCATCAAAATATCAACCAGGTATGAACTTAAGAGGACAAACATACCATCAATCTTCAAGTTCATAATCATGTCCATTTAATATAAAGGATGCACATGTGTAATGTAAGATTGATATGATCCCAACAAAGAGATTTTTCTCTTTATTATTAATATTAATCAAAAAACAATTATTCAAAACTTTTAAAATCTTTAAAGTTTCTCTCCAAATGTGGACATAAATTTAGGGGGAGTAATTTAAAATTTTTGAGTAAGTTCAAATTTGTGTTTATTAACTCAATTTTGAAAAACAAAACAAAAGGAATTTTAGTTGGTGTTGTTGCAATAAGTCAACCATTATATCTCAGTTTATGCAAATTATTAGAAGCATGATAAGCCCAAGATCTATCAAAATAGGAAACTTGTATTTGTTGTAACATACAAGTCAATCCAAGCAAAAATTGACAACTCCAACAACCAACTTCATAAGAAAAGTCAATAAAGGACACCTCTTCATAAGATGAATAATCAATCCAATCACATTAACTTTTGATTTAGTTCAAAAGATAATGCAGGTAAGTGCATTAGTTAATGCGGGTGAAGGTAACCCATGCATGTAACTAATGCGAGTAACAATAATTTGTGAAGTGCAACTAATGCGGACAATGATTTTACTCTACCGCATTAGTGTGTGAAGTAAATGTGAAGTTTGCTCTACCACATTTACTACAACTCAAATGCGGACAACCAAAATGTCAAGTTTAAACTTCCGCATTTGCAATAGTAAACCAATACGGACAACCAAAATGTCAAGTTTAAACTTCTGCATTTGCAACAGTACACAAATGCGGACAACCAAAATTTCAAGTTTAACTTCCGCATTTGCAACAGTGCACAAATGCGGGTAGAATAAAATCAAACGCATTTGTAACAGTAGAAGTAATGCGGACAGTCAATCAAGAATTAAGTCTTCCGCATTAGCTACAGTCACAAATGCGGATGTGTTGGACCAAAAGAACCAATGAGCCAGATTAGAAAAACCTTTAAGTCCTACATACATCATAACAACTAAAGTGGTCTACAACAGCTGAAGACAAAGTCTGAAGACAAAGTCTGAAGACAACAGCTGAAGAAAAAGTCTGAAGACAAAGTCTGAAGACAATAGCTGAAGACAAAGTCTGAAGACAACAGCTGAAGACAAAGTCTGAAGACAACAACTGAAGACAAAGTCTGAAGACAACTGCTAAAGACAAAGTCTGAAGACAACAACTGAAGACAAAGTCTGAAGATAAAGTCTAAAGACAAAGTCTGAAGATAAAGTCTGAAGACAACAGCTAAAGACAAAATCTGAAGACAAAGTCTGAAGATAAAGTCTGAAGACAAAGTCTGAAGACAACTGCTGAAGACAAAGTCTGAATACCAACTTCTCAGAAGTTGTCACAACAGCTAAAGTAGTTCTTTTCAGTAGTTGTGATGGTTTACTTTTCAGTAGTTTGTAATCAGTAGTTTTATTTTATGTAATTTTAGTAGTTGTAATTTTAGCTTGTACTTAGCTTTTGTGAAGGTGTCCTCAGTTGTTATGGACATCTTCAGTAGTTTAGTCTACTTTCAGTTGTTTGTATAAATCAGTTAGCTTTCACTATCAAGTGACATCAGCTGATGTCACATTCCTTTATAAAAGGAATGTTGACCTAATTTCTTTACAGCCAAAGCTTGTGCGTGAATGAAAATATTCTCTTTGTAGAAAACTCTCTCTCTCTATAACCGTCACTGTTTGATTGAATATTCATATTATTCTTGCTTAAATTTCATCTAATTCTTGTTCTATTCCGCTGCAAATCTTAATCTAATTGATCAAACTAGCTCCCGATCCTTTCAAATGGTATCAGAGCAAGATTAATCATTGATCGATTTAACAATTGATCATTGAAACTGCTCTTTTGATATCTAAATTTGATCGAATTAGAAAATTTGCAAGAATTGGTTATAGAGTTTGATTTTCTGTTGCTTTCGGTGAATTAATTTGAGATTCGTCTTGTTTAAATCCGATGAATGTCTATTTTTTAAATCAGAGATTGATATTCCAGAAAGTTTGGTTCTTATGCATGCTCCGAGAAAGCATGATACATATCTTCTTGATATAACTCAAGGGAGTCAAAGTCTACTGCCACCTATCTTCTTTCAAAAGCTTCAACCTTTGAGTCTCTGTTATGGCATCGTCAATTAGGCCATGATAATTTTAAAATAATAAACAAATTGGTCTACATGCGTTTGCGAAATTATATGATACTTTTAAAATAATAAACAAATCTGTCCTGCGAAACTATATTCTATTTCAGTCAGTTTGCGAAATTAACTTCTCATTTTCGCACCATCGGACTTAGGTTTCTTAGGGTTGTTTCGTGACCTCTATATGCGTTTCTGTGATTCTGTGATTTTGAGATCGATTGTTTGTTGATTCATATTTGCAAGTGAGTTTCGAACTCAAGATCGTCATTTAATCTTGTTTATAATATCACATTGTGAGTATATTTGATCGAGACTCTTCGGTACCTTCGCTGTTCTTCCAGCAAAATTACCGATAGTCCAGCGAAACTGAACGAAAGTTCTTGAATCCTCAGCGAAAGTGTAAGGTTGTGTTGTTCGAGTGAACTTAACAGTTTCGCTGACTATTTTTCAGTTTCGTTATGCCAAAACTATTGTTCTGGCTTGTCGAATCTACCTCACTGTTTGGGCGAAACTGGTGTGACCTTGCTGGCGAAACTATACTTTTGCCTGCCGAAATTAAATCTCATCCAATTAAACTATAGTTTCTTCCAACGAATTTAATTTAAATTTTTATTTTTATTTATTATTTTCTTATTTTTCTTATTATTTTATTACTTTATACTTTTTTTCTAATATATTTCTTTAGTATTTCAGGTTTCAATGGCTAATCTAAAGTTTGATGAGAGAAACAACATCACAGCCATTCTGGATGATACACATCCTAAAGCAGCAGGGTTTAGAGACTGTATTCGGTGGCTGCAAAGATCCCCTATAGCTTATGCTATCTCTCATTCTACTACCATCTATGATCTACACATCAGAGACTTTTGGAGATCTGCTGAGTATGATACGAGAGGGAACACCAAAAGGATCACTGCTAAAGTCTTAGAGAATGAGGTGACTATTATAGTTGAGACAGTTTCAAGGATCCTAAGGTTAGAAGAGGATTCTGGAGAAGAGGTTACTATGTCAGATACTAAGGTGTTTGCAGCATTCCGGAGTTTGGGATATGAGGGGTCAGCTTTTGGTTCCCGAAAAGAGATCAAGAAGTCCTTTCTCTCAAAGGAATGGAGATTCATTGCCCATGTCTTTATTATATGTTTAGATCACCGTAAAGGTTGATCAAATGGGCTGAACATAGATTGGTCAAAAGCTATGGTGTTATGCTGCAGAGGGGAAAAGGCAAACATTGCGAGACTAATATTTGCTTGTATGGCAAAGAATGTGATGGCCCTGAAGAAGGATAAGTGGCTCCTATATCCTATCTTTCTTCAGATGATCTTTGATGACCTAATTCCAAATGTGCCAGACACGGGGAGGTGAAAAGGTTGGTGCAGATGAAGCCACGTATTTTTGCAGACTGTTGTGCCATTCGACATGACTTTAGTGGAAAGATCACCCATCTGTGGTAAAACATGTACCCACCTAAAAGATGGAACTATATTAGAAGGGTGGACGAGTCGGAGAATAAACGAGCTAAAGAAACTAGAGCACAATAGACTGATGCAACTAAGAAGAGAAAGAGATACGCAAAAGAGAAGGATTATGATTTCAAAGAGGAAGTGAATGAAAGGGCTGAAGAGATAAGGGTTGAAAAGGAGAAAAGATCGAAGAAGAAAGTTGATATAGGAGAATCAAAAAGGAGAACTAAATACAGACATCAAGCATTCATTGAAACACCAAGGAGGGAAGAAAGAGGAAGCATAGATGAGGATATGATTCGTAACCTTAACAACTCACTAGCTAATGGGTTGAGCATGATAAAGACCAAACTCACTAATCAAGAGATGCGGGAAAGGAAAAAAGATGAGTTGATAGAGAGAATGAAGAAGATGCTGGTAGATCAAAACTTACTACTAAAGAAGTTGTTTGAGGAAGTTGCTCAATTGAAAGTTACTACCGGCCTGCCCAATCAACTAACTCAATCTGAGTTAGATGATTTAACTGATACTTCTAAATACCCGTTCTTGAACGTGGGTTCTTCCTCTAGGGCAGGAGAGGGCACATCTGGTGCAGCAACTGCTGGTGCGGAAGGTTCTGAAATAAGGAATGAAGATGAAGGTAAGGAGAATGAGGAGAAAATTCTAGAGGTTGGGTTTGTAAACATGGGACTTGATGTAGAAAAAGATCTAGTTGGAGAAGAGGTAGTGAGGTAGCAGTCGGTTGACAGAGATGCTGAGAAAGAAAAAAAGGACTAGTTGATGAAGAGGAGGACGATGAACAACTAGTAGATTATGATTCTGAGCCAGAATCCTATGAAGTTGATAAGAGACCATTGATATATGTAGCCAAAAAGGGAGAGCTAGATGAAGATGTCTTTGAGATGGATAAAGATGAATGGTTCGTTAAAGAGAAGGAGACTGAAGAATTAACTCCCCCTTTTCCAACACTTGGAAGTGTTGAGTAAAAAAGATGCTGATAACAGGATTATAAGTTGGTGTTATAACCCTGGCCTCAAGAAGTCTCACAAGGCAAAGAAAGTTCACTCTATTGACATTCCTCTTGAGCTTTTACACATGGATCTATTTGGCCTTGTCAGCACAAAGAGCATTGCTGGAGATCTGTACTGCTTTGTAGTAATGGATGATTACTCAAGATTCTCTTGGGTGATGTTTCTGAAAGCCAAATCAAAGACTTTTGAATCATTCAAACATCTAGTAACTACTTTGGAATCACTCTACAAGCTGAAAGTAAGGCAGATTCGATTAGACAACGGCACAGAGTTCAAGAATCAGTGGATGGAGGCATACTATAGATAGAAAGTAATTGTATATCAATTTACTTCTGCCTACACTCCACAGATGAATGGGGTTGCTGAAAGGAAAAATAGGAGCTTGATAGAGACAGCCAGGACAATGCTTGCCAAATCGAAACTGCCTATTCAATTCTGGAATGAGGCAGTGGCTAATGCATATTACACGCTCAATCGAGTCTTAGTGGTCAAACAACATGGGAAAACATGTTATGAACTGCTCTAGTGACGTAAACCCAACCTAGAGTATCTAGAACCGTTTGGCGCACCGTGCATGTTGTTGAAGAAAACTCAGATTGGGAAGTTGAATGAGAAGGCAGAAGAAGGCATCTTCCTCGGATATAGTATACTAGACAAGAGAGTTTATAACAACTCAACGGGTCAGGTAGAAGTGTGGTGCAATGTGGATGTTCAAAGATACACCACCCCCTATTGGAAAAGGACCATCTTTCTTTTTACTATGATGGATTTTTTAAGTCCTTCAATCTACCACCTTCTCACCTTGATTACGAGCTATCTGCTAGGATGATGTACAATGTTCTGAACACTCCACTACCAAACTCAACATCAACGGTTCCATTAGATGATACTTCTAACCCGTTAGGGAGAGCTTGAAGTAAGTGATTCTTCCTCTGATGATGAAGCAGTTGAAACTGCACATGTGAATCAGGATGAACAGGTTCCTACTTATGAAAGTACACAAGCATCAAATGCTAATGCCTCTGACACTTCTGAACCTCATACTCCAACAGCTATAGATACTGAACCTGGGTTTCACAATCTAGATAATGAGGTAGTTGTTCCCACCACATCCGGATCTCGGATTAATGCTTATCATCCCTTGGACAACATCATTGGGGATGTTCGATCGGGAGTACAGACATGAAATCAGCTATACTCAGCTTATTATGCCTTAGTCATGGAAAAAGGATATCTTCATGATGTTGTATATTTATTTTTTGTGTCTTAATTTGAGGCAAAATATGTGAGTGAAGCCTTAAACGATGAGGCATGGGTTAGTGAAATACAAGAACTCCTACAGTTCAAGAATTTAGGAGTATGGACCCTTGTGGACAGACCAAAAGGTGCTAATGTGATTGGCACTAAATGGGTACTGTAGTATAAGAAAGATGACCAAGGGGACATAATTAGGAATAAGGCTCGGCTTGTAGTTCAAGGGTTTCGACAAGTCGAAGGCATCGATTACAATGAAGTGTTTGCACCGGTGGCAAGGATGGAAGCAATTCGTATTTTCTTACCCTATGCATCCTGCATGAAGATTAAATTTTATCAATTGGATGTGAAAAATGCATTCCTTCATGGTGAAATCCATGAAATAATCTAAGTCAGTCAACCCGAAGGATTCGAGGATCCTTATCATCGGGATAGAGTTTACAAACTGAACAAGGCTCTTTACGGGCTCCATCAAGCCCCTAGAGCCTGGTATGAGAAACTCTCAACTAATATTGTGAAGCATGGTTTTCCCAGAGGATTTATTGACTGCACGTTATTCATCAAAGAAAAGGATGGTGATTTACTACTGGTACAAATATATGTGGATGACATAATCTTCGGTTCCAAAAACAAAGAATTATGTAAAGAATTTGAATCTGTAATGAAAGCAGAGTTTGAGATGAGTGCCATGGGGGAGATGAAGTTCTTTCTTGGCTTACAAGTGGATCAAACACCAAAGGGAATCTTCTTGCATCAGTCCAATATATGTAGGAGATATCCTCAGTCGATTCAACATGGAGAATGCTTCAGCTGCTAGAACTCCACTTGCCATGAACCATGACGTGGCATCCGATGAAAATGGAGATCTGGTTGATGCCACCATGTATAGAGGAATGATCGGATCTGTAACACCCCAAATCGACAAGGTTGATGTGTCACTATCACGGTAATCAAAATCCAAAACATCATTCCATTATTCATAACGATTAAAAGTTAACTAACCAAAAAGAAAATACTAGTCTAAAATCCAACAGAAAAGTCATTACATCAAATTAAATAAACTCTTCTTTAAGTAGAATCCCACTCTTCACTCCTCTCCCGGATGGCCCTGCTGACCTGACGTGCATGAAAACAAAAGCACGCCTGAGCATAACGCTCAGTGAACGGAATAACAGATAACAAAAATAAACAGATATAATGATGACAGAGGATAATATAATATCGAACAGAATATAACCCGAGCTAATACTCATATCATATAATAACTGAATAGAGGGAACACAGGTAGCTAGCCTGTGAACCAATGTGAAATGGAGTATGGGCAGACATACAAGCCATTCACCAGAGTCCTGAATGGAGTGGTGTAAAACCGTCCATCAGGAGATACAGAACTAACCTAGGATCGATCCATACGCCTCTGAGGAAATAATAATATAACAGGACGACCAACATAATTTCAGGGTCCTCTTTAGAGACGCTGTGATCTCAGCTCACCGCCACGGTTGGTGCCACGTTATCGATGCCACAATAACGCGTCTTGGTCACCCCCAAGATAGGGAGAGCTCGAGTAACAAATTTCAGAAACATAAAGTAGTGTAGCTACTTATAACAGAATCCAAAAGCAAACTAACTACGTATGACAGGAATCAAAACTAGAGATAAATGGGAATCAAATATGAGACAAGAATCAGGAATCCGTACCTTATTTTAATTAAACAAGCAACACAAAATCGAGTTATCCTCAAACCGTGCTAGAACCTACATTTAATTTAAAGTTAAGTTAGCTTCTTAAGATCAAGGTTACTTGATTTCGTTGGTCGACTAACTGATCTTCTGATGATGATTTTTTGAGTTAATAAATACTTGCTAGCCTTTATTCAAAAAGCTAAATCAGTATATTGATTTTATAACTGTTTATTAGTGCAGAACTCGTTAAGTTGAGTTATATAATAACAATCAACATCATTTTATTTTCCTACCAATTTAGCTACTATGGAGTTAAAGAAAATTCAACTGCTCTTCCTTTAAAATGAAACGATGGCCAAAGAAATCATAAGTTGTCGCTGGTACGGATTACATGGGTTCCTTTTTGAATTTTTTTAACTAAAGAAACCCAAAGAATTTTCTTTCTAAATTTTAATATTTATACCCACTTCCATTTAGTGTGTGTGCGCATCACAATTGAAACATAACAGTAGGGATAGTAAACACAAAATGAAAGACGCAGACCACACATAATTTATTCATGTGATCACCAAATTATAATTCCAGTTTGATTCAATATATTGTCACCGAAAAATAGAAGGTACTTAACTAATTTACAAACCCATGTAAAATAGTTATGCCTTGAATAGTTAATTATATTGTTGTTAACAAATAGGTCACTCACAGCAGTTCAAAATGCTTTGTTGGAGAACGAACGAAAGTAAGCCAGAGGCACTTGGAACAGCAAGACCAACTTGACAAGCGCACCGGCGGCTGCATAGATGCTTGGACGAGTTAACAAACCATAAATTTTAAACTGCAACGATGCATGATTCGAAGGAAAAGAAAGAAAACAAAACGTAATTGATTCGTTACCTTAAGTAGCAGAATAAAAACCAACGGAAGTCGAGATGGTGAAAACGTTACATGAACGCGAGAGGGCCTATCAGAATGGATTCAACTATTCAAAATAGGGTTTTGTAAGCTTTTAGTTTGGAAAATACAAAATGGTGATTCTAAAACAACACTAATAAATTTTCAAGAGAAACCATGGATGTTCTGTACCTTGTGTGTCAAAATTAGAGCTAATCAAAAGTCTTGAATTGAATCAAATGCAACACAAAAGTTCCCACGATGGAGCAACAACAGATTAGCAACGACAAGGGTTGTTTTGGGGGTGATTCACGGTAGCTATAAGTCTTCCGTGGAGATTCACACATAAACGCATAAGACAGGAGGACCAATGGTTGTGCGAGAGAGGGTTTCAATCGAAACAATTGAAGGCCACAAGGGGTATAGAACACGATTGAAGAGTTGTTGAATAGAGATTCCGTTCCCGTCGATTTCGTGAGTTTTGTTACGAATTTGTTAAAGCCGATAGTGGGTAAATGAATTGAAGTCGATAGTTCAAAAAGTCAAATAGGATGATTCTTCGGTCACAAGTTTCGTAACAGTGCGGATCGGTGCGGAAGTTCAATTAATTCTCTTTTTTACGTAAACATTGATTGCTTATATATATATACATATATATACATATATTTATATATATATACATGTATATATTTAGTTCAATTATTAGTTCACTAATTTTCTTATTTGTTCATTTCACACATACTTTTATATATATATATATATATATATATATATATATATATATATATATATTTCCAAGTATTATAGGATCTCTCATGTACCTCACATTCTCTCATCCTAATATTATGTATGTCACGTGTATCTGTTTAAGATATCACGCGAAACCAAAAATAAATAATCTCATTGGAGTTAAAAGGATCTTTCGTTATCTGAAGGGTACTCCAACACTTGGGTTGTAGTATCCTCCTGATGATGATTTTGAGCTTACAGCGTATAGTGACTCACACTATGGTGGTTGCAAGATGAAATACAAGTCAACATCAGCGAGATTGTTGGAGCATATATAGTCATATATAGTGTGTCCGTCGCTTGTCGAATAGTCAAGGCTTAATGTTATATACCTGATATGTTGTAAACACATGAAACTGGGTCATTCGCAGGAGCATATGCGAATGAGACTCAGTCGTACGAATGAGCCATGCTAATGGACCAGCCGTGCGACTGAGAGATGCGAATGGGACATTCGTAAGACTGAACCATAAGTATGGTCCAGTCGTACGATTGAACCATACGCATGGTCCAGTCGTACGATTGAACCATACGCATGGTCTAGTCGTACGATTGAACCATACGCATGGTCCAATCGCATGAATGGGCCCAGTCGCATCTAATATAGGCCGAGGCCTATATATACTAGTTTCAATGTGTAGGGAGATTAAGGATTGAGAGGAAGTCTGCCCGGAGCCTAGGGTTGCCGGATGAGAGGGGAGATCATACTCGATCTTCCCTTTGCCAAGAGTCTTGATTCTTATGTTGTAACGAGCTTGTAATCGTTAGGTTTTTATCAATGAAACCAATATTTGATAGTTCGTGTTATTGATTTGACTTTTGGTTTTGGTTGTTCATCCTTCCGTCAAGAACATGCTCAGATGTTTATCGATCCCGAAAAACCGACTTCACAATTGGTATCAGAGCCGGTTACTGCTGGAATGATCTAACAATCATTCTAGCAACCCGAGCTCTTGATTTTTGGATTGAATTTCAGATCTTGACGTTAAACCCACTTCGTGTTCTTCGTGTTTTGCTCAGATCTTGTTACGTGTGTTGCTTCTATGTTGAAATCGAATTCGAAACCACGTTCCTATCACCCTTTCGAATCTGATGATGTCTACTTTGTTTCGGTTCATGTTGAATTCATCAGATTAGGGTTTTGGGCAGCCCTGGCGGCTGCAGATCTGAAAATCTGCGTGCAGACCCGTTCATGCGACTGGGCCATGCGAATGGACCATTCGTACGACTGGACCATGCGAATGAGCCATTCGTACGACTCCAGTCGTATGTTCAATCGTGCGACTGGACTAGTTGTATGTTCAATCGCACGAATGAGCCATCCGCATTGACTCATCCGCATTTGTTCCAGACCAAAAAAAAAGTCTGGAACAACTTCTTGCACAGATTTGAAGATGAGCAAAGCATATTCACCCGGAGGTTCGTTTGTCAAATTAGTTCGATGTGTACCCCATTATTCATCGGATTTCCAGAATAGGTGAATGTAACTGGAACACAAAAGAGAGAAGAGAAGATGTCAGCAGTTGGTGCTGATTTTGTGGGGTAGTCAGGAGCATCTGACTACTTATGGGCCAATCAAGTTATATTTATCCGCACAGAAAGGATTCTGCTTCTTAGGGGGAATCCTTGTATATAGAAAGCGAAGACGCAATCAGAAAGTGATGATGTGAACTGGTTTCCGATGATGAATCTTCGTGCATGCTGATTTGGTTGATATTGTCAGCTGTGGATTGGAACCTTCAACCTTTTGCCCAATACACCGTGTCAAGACGCAAGGAGAGCACAATGTCTATATATTGGGATATGCTGAATGTGAGGGGGAATTTCTATAGGTGGTGATGTTAACCAGGTTAGCCTGTGTGAAGATTGAAGCAATGGAAAACTGTTCGTATCATTATCTGGAAAAATAAGTCATATGGGGAATCTTGCTGCTGTGATGGTGTTCTGCAAAGTAAACGAAAGCTATTGTGCCTAAATTCATTTTCAGGGATGTGGTAGTAACCTGACGGATCGGAAACGTTGGCTCATATGGTTTTCATTTGATTCTATTGGCAACCAGAGCAAAGATTGACTGAAGATTGTAAGAGGTGTTATCTACTATTCGCAAGCAACGTACAAGGGGGAATTTGTTGGAGCATATATAGTCATATATAGTGTGTCCGTCGCTTGTCGAATAGTCTAGGCTTAATGTTATACGCCTGATATGTTGTAAACACATGAAACTGGGTCATTCGCAGGAGCATATGCGAATGAGACTCAGTCGTACGACTGAGCCATGCTAATGGACCATCCGTGCGACTGAGAGATGCGATTGGGACATTCGTAAGACTGAACCATAAGTATGGTCCAGTCGTACGATTGAACCATACGCATGGTCCGGTCGTACGATTGAACCATACGCATGGTCCAATCGCACGAATGGGCCCAGTCGCATCTAATATGGGCCGAGGCCTATATATACTAGTTTCAATGTGTAGGGAGATTAAGGATTGAGAGGAAGTCTGCCCGGAGCCTAGGGCTGCCGGATGAGAGGGGAGATCATGCTCGATCTTCCCTTTGCTAAGAGTCTTGATTCTTATGTTGTAACGAGCTTGTAATCGTTAGGTTTTTATTAATGAAACCAATATTTGATAGTTCGTGTTATTGATTTAACTTTTGGTTTTGGTTGTTCATCCTTCCGTCAAGAACATGCTCGGATGTTTATCGATCCCGAAAAACCGACTTCACAGAGATGTCAGTTCTTTGGTCGATAGTTAGTCACCTGGCAGTGTAAGAAGAAGACATCAGTTGCTCTGTCAACATGTGAAGCTGAATCTGTTGCTACTACAAGTTGTTGCTTGCAAATCATTTGGATTCAACAGCAAACGCGTGACTACGGTTTGCAATTTTCTAACACCCCTATTGTTGTTGATAATTCTGCTACAATTGATGTCACCAAAAATCCGGTCCAACACCCTAAAACAAAACACATCGGTATTAAATAACACTTTATACGTGACTATTTTTAAAAGCAATTAATCGATGTTGTTAAAATTAATATTGATTTTCAATGCCCCGACCTCCACACAAAAGCATTTGACAAACCACATTTTTATATCTTTTAGAGGTTAATGGCGTGAAAAAGAAATGTAATGTGATTCAAGAAGATGACAGTTCTTAGTCCGACTAGTAGTTTCTTAGTTTATTATTTATTTTATTTTATTTTCCTGTCTATTAAAATCCAAAAACACAAAAAGATTTTCGGTTTTAGAATTTTAGGGGGAGAATAATTTTAGTTTATTATTTACTTAACGAAATTGAGGGGGGAGGGCAAGTTAGCTGAAAGAAATGAAATCAAATCTGTGATTTTGATTCAAAGCTTATGGAAAATGATAGTACACAGGGAACAAATTGTTTGGGATTTCAAAACCAATATGTTCAACATGCTGAATTCAAATTACAAGTCTGAGAAGTCTAAGCACAACTAAAGAAAAATGATAACTAAACTAGTCCGCTACTGAGGTAACATAGAGAAAGTAGACCTAGAGGTTGCTAGTTCATTATATGATGTGTCGGTAGATTCAACACAATAGATGAGTACACTTCATTGGTGAATTAAAATTCAAACTAATTTGTTCAACTTGCTGTGGGTTCTCATCTTATCCCTGGTTAACACAATCAACACATTTCCAATAAGGGGTGACGGGCAAAATAAATGCCACAAATGTGTGTGGATGACCATAAAAATGAGCAAGCACATGGAAAAACTGCTAAAAGCAATCAAGATAATGGCTAATGTCGTTGGTGCGTTATGTGCAAAAGAAACAAATGGTCTAACAAGAAGATATGTTGTGTGCCTCTCTGCTGTGCGGTGGCACTGACCTGAGGATAAGCATAACCTTGATATTCTAGAATTCATTATTGTTTACGCGTCTCTACTGTGCGATGGCACTGACCTACGTCTTGGCATCTCTTTGAAAGCTCTTAGAATAGTTTCTTCTTGTCCAATACCCGTAGACCTCTCAAAAATCTCCCGAGGAATGTTAGTTACCATATATGTGTGGGATCCATAAATGCTTGTTGAAATAATTAAACCTAACTCATCACCAATATGTGTAAAAAATCTATGTATGGATTTAAGAGGACAAATATACTGACAATCATCGTGGCTACAACTCTTGATAGTCAAAATCATTGTATGTATCTTATAGCTCTAGTATGATTTCTTAAAAGTGCTATTGACTCTCAGACCAAACATAAATCTAGCATCAAAGTGCATATTAAAAAGTCCCAAATGATTATGATATACCTGTATGATTTCATAACGAGTCTTTCCAAAAATGATCAAATTAACTAGAAGTTGTTCTGCTCAAACCCAAAACCATAAAAATATGTCTTGTTTCTTTTAAATTTCAAGTTGTTTCCTATTTTCTAGTTTTTTTTGTGTAGATGTCGGACTATACAACTAGAAGAATTCTCTGAATCACTCACTAAAAGGGGTCACGTCTGAGGTGACCAATCAATTCCAAACTAAAATGATCACGTATGAGGTGATCAAATGATGTTAAATTAAAAAGGGTCATGTCTGAGATGATCAAAGGTCATAAGGTTATATATCAAAAGTTAATCATTTTAAGTGTTTGAAACTATATGAGTTCAAGCTTATAAGTATGAGCCAATCGCACGATTGAATCATAAGGATGAGCCAATCGCATGTTTGAACCATACGTATGAGCCAGTCGCACGATTGGATCATGAGTATGGGACAACCATGCGATTGGACCACAAGACTGAACCAATCGTACGAATGGATGAAGGTGTATTAGCCAGTCGCACGACTGGACGCTAGTCGCACGAATGAAGCATGTGTATGGGGCCAGTCGCACGACTGAAATATTAAATAGTATAAATAAGGGGGTCAGTTGGTCGTAACCCTTACCACCCTTCAAAACTCTCTGAAATCGCCCATACCCACACACCATGCCCAAATTTCTATTGTTGTGATTATTGCCTCATTATGATCCTAACTTGTTTTCTACTCATCTACAGGTACTTTGTAACTGAAATCAGTCAAAATGAATGGGTGTATCAAACCCTAGATTATCTAAACTGTTGAGACCTAGAACCAAGACTAAACCCTAAAATAGACCACTAAATGGACATAAAAGTTGATTTAAATGACATTAAGTGCTATTTTGAGTCACTGTGAGTCTAATGAGTCTAAACACGAAGTCTAATATAAAGTTTTGACAATCCAGGGTGTTCAAAAGTGAAGGATGCGAATGGACATGCTAATGAACTTCAGTCGTATAATTACGCCAGGATTCAGATCTCTATCTTCGGACCAGAGATTAGGATTACTGCAGACGATCTAAGGAGAGTCCTGGATCTGGGTGAGGATAGTGCCTACCCAACCAAGCTACATCTCTTGACTGTTAGAGGATGCTTTCTAAGATGAAGCACCAGGGACATTAATGCAGGTGTGCTCAACAAGAGCAACCTGTGCCCCCAATTCAAGTACTTGGCTCATGTTATCTTTAAGTGCATAGCGTCAAGTAGAGGAGGATTTGATGAGATGTCAGATCAAATCCAGAATGCATATGTTGCTCTGGTGCTGAACCACCCGTTCTGTTTCTCCCATATGCTATTCTCCTACATGATATAGAACATCGAGGCCAAGGGCAAGGAAGGCTTCTGCATGTACCCAAGGTTTTTACAGATGATTATTGACGAGAAGCTTCCTCTACTACCGAAGGAGAAAGACGATGTTGTTATTCTAGAGGTGATGGATGACACCACACTGGGGTGGATGAAGGTGTATCGGGGGAAGCAGGTGAAGCCCTCGGTTAGGCAATTGTTTGGTCATCTAGCCAACGAGGATTATGTGGCGCCCTCTCGCAAGAAGTGGCGTCACGATGATAGCGATTCAGATGTTGAGCCTATAGTGGTTCCCACTGAAGAAGATGACGGCAATGATGACGACCTTGATGATGGTCAAGGTGGTGGAGATGCTCGCCTTAGTCATTCAAGGGCCACTAACAGGTCTAATATATCTCCACCACCTCCTCACAGTACTAATGCTGCTCCTAGTGGATCTAACCAGGCTGCTTTCCACCAGGACTTCTTGATAGATGAAGAGGAGGTGTCTGATGATGAGCCTCTGGTTAGGTTGTTGGGAGCCGGGTTGTTGCCACTAAGAAGAGGATATAGGCGGTCGGTAGACGCCTAGCTGGTACTGCAGGTGATGTTACTGATGTCATTGATCCCACCAACACACCTGACCAGTCTACTAGCTCAAGGGGAGCCTCTATAGCAAAGGGCTCCAGGAAGAAGTGGATGGCCCATCCTTCTAGCAAAAAGGGTAAGAGACCAAGGTTCACATTGATCACATCCTCTACCACCACTGCCACAACCACTGCCGCAACCACAGACACTACCATCATAGCCACTGATACTCCAACCACCACCCATACACCTACCTCCACCTCACCTATAATACCCAAAACAATCCCCACCACAATCCATTCCCATTCCTCCTCCTATATTCACCACATCCACCACTACTACCACCACTCACAAGCTGGTCCCTCCACCCAATCCATAGTTACACCTGGATCTACTCTACCCATGGTCAGGATAGAGGAGCAGCTGGCAAGCCTCAATCGTATGGTACTAAAGTTGATAGCCCATGATGATCTAAGTGCAACTCAGATCAATCAGTTGTTGGCTGTAAATGCGGCTCAAGAAAAGCAAACTGCTCAGCTAAGTGAGAAGAACGCGTAGTATGAGAGAGCCTAGGTCGAGCCCACCACACACTAAAGAGTCAAAATGAGTTGTTGATGGCTTTGGTAAAGAGGATTAAAGCTCTTGAGAAGAAGAACAAAAAGATTTTGCTAAAGCTAAAGGGATCCAAGAGTGACCCTTTGAAGATTAAGGATGGTGATGATGAGGGTGATGAAGATGAGCTCACTGAAGATGAATCTGAGGAAGAAGATGGTGAGGACGAGGGAGCGAGAGGAAGTGGAAAGGGAAAAAGAGGAGATGATGATGATGAGGATACCAAGAAGGTGATGCATCTGCATCAGCCTCTAATCCATCAGTCAAGAGAGATGCACCAAGAGAAATCAGGATCAAGGAGCCTCGTCCTCTGCTCCTAAAGCTGAAGAGACCACAATCAAGGCAAAAGTAATGATTAGATGTTTTTGTTTGAAACTTTTGTACTTGAATTATGTATTACATTAATGTAATTAATGATTAATTATGTTTAAATGTCTTGATTACTGATTTATATGTGATGTATTGAATGTTTAATCAAACAGATGAAGCTCAACAGCAAGATGAATATGATGTCACCCCCCTTAAGAAAGTTAAGACTCAACTTACTATGATTCTAGACTTGCAAGGATCTTCAGAAGATCTATGAGCTACACTCCTAAAGAAGGAGATTCATCCACGATCTGATAGAGAGAGAGACAGGTGGCTGATATCTTCAGATTAAATCAAGATGAATTGTCAAAGATGCTTCGAAAGTAGATATTTTAAGTGACAAGGAGCTACAGGATGTGGACGAAATTGAGATTGAAGATGTCACACTGAGTACTATCCTGAGTACACTAACCTCGAGGGAAATGTTATCCCCAATTTGGGTGAAACTTTTGGCAGTGTTACTTTTGATAAATTCGAGGATATGGAGAAAGAGAACAAGAAAGAGAAAGATGAAGCACAACCCAAGCTTTAGATGCAAATGTTGATATTAAGAAAGCTGAATGGGCAGCTTGTTTTGCTGTGATGAAAGCCCAACGTGCACCCTAAAGCAAAATGTCTACACCAAACTTACAGAGTCAAAAGACATCAGAAAGTGTCAGGCAAGATTATCGCATGGGCATATTTTGAAGACTTGGAAGTCTATGCTGTTAAAAGGGAGAAAGGGATTGAGTACTTCAAAGATCCACATGATCTGAAGACTTTTCCTGGTTTTGAGCTCAACCGAATGGCATGCTTAGATTTATTATATGCTAAACCAAGAAAGTTGTCAGGATGGTTTGAGGCTGTATTGAAGAAAGAATACCACACCAAATGGGTAAACTTCAGACCTCAACAATCTAAGAGGTTCATTCATAAGTCTGAAGTTGATCCTATATCTAGAAAGCCTAAAGTGGTGTTGAAGTGGAGTCCCCCATGCATAATGTCCAAGATTCCTTTACAGGAAATGCCTCAGGACTTCACTCCACACTCAAATGGTGGTATTATGATTGGAGGACATGGAAGTGATCATAGTTCTAAACAAAGATGGAAAGATAGAGACTATCAGGGTATTTGACCCAATGTGGCTTGCTAACTTGTCTGCTAAAGATGTCTATACTTTATATAGGTGGCCACTATTCTATGACACGCAAGACATTGTACAAGCTCTTCAATTCCAACACATTATACGGCTCTGCTTTGTATTCGAGATACATGCAGGAGTCACAAGAGAGGAAGTTGGTGATTGAGGAGTTTTGTCTTCATACCGAGATAGACAAGGTTAAGAGGAAATTCCTTCAGCTAGAGGTGGGGACAATGAAACACCAGTAGTACACCACCAAATTCAACGAGATGTCACGGCTAGTGCCGGATCAAGTGACGCCTCTATCATGAAAGATTAAGAGGTATATCCAGGGGTTGCCGATGGACATCTGCAGGAACATGATCGCCTCGTGACCAAGCACGTTCAGGTCGGCGTTTGACCTTGCGGGGAGATTGTATGATGAGCGGGAAGTGGTGGTGGCTGAGGTGAGCAAGAAAGGTGGTGGAGAATGAAAATGGAATGGGAAACGGTTTGGACGTGGCAGAGCCACTCCAAATAATAAGGTGGCGAAGGTGGGTGACTGGTGTGTGGTCACATCTGGTGTAGGATCGAAGAGATGTTGTAAATGCGGGAAGCAGCATTCGGCGGAATGCAAATGGGGATCGAACATTTGCTTCAAATGTGGGAAGCCTAGTCGTATGGCTAGAGATTATGGAGTTATAAGGTGTAATATCTGTGGGCAAAATGGCCATCTAAACAGGGATTGCAAGAAGCCAAGGGCAGAGAGTTCTAGAGCAGGGAAGAAAAAGACCGGGACTAAGGGACAGAGGGCGAGCGCTAAGGCATTCACGATGACCCCGATGTTGTTTCAGGTACGTCTCTAGTAAATCAATCTCTTGCTTCTATTTTATTCGAATCTGGTGCTAGTAAAAGTTTTATTTCTACTGCTTTCCTTGTTAAATTACCTGTTAGTAGTTGGAGTATAGATAAGCCCTTAGACGTAGAAACTGCCTTACGTTAGTCTACCAGGATTTTTGAGATGATAGAAGGTTGCGACATGGAATTAGAACGCCATAAGTTTCCTGTTAGACCATTCGTGATGACCTTAGGCGGGTTCGATGTAGATACATGATGTTCCTAGTTTATATGCTTAAATGTAAAATTCTTTCATGTCTTACATATGTGTAATGTGACAAAGTAATGAAATATGATATATACTTTGATGTTTATTTGTCTTTGATTCATATGTATGAACTTCTTATAGCGGTTTGAGGTTGTTGTACATTGTTCTTAGTCAATAATGATTAAGTAATGTGTTCAATCTGGTCGGGTGATTATTCATGCTCATGGACCATACGCATGAATATATCATGCTTATGGACCAGTCGCATAACTAAATCAGGAGGCTGAATCAGTCATATGATTGAGACATAAGATTGAATCAGTCGCACAACTGAACCTTTAGTCGTGCGTATGACTCAATCGCATGAGTCGGTCGCATGACTGAACCATGCTAATGGTTCAGTCGTACGAATGAAACTACTAACCTATAAATACCACTTAATTCGTGGAAAAACATAACTTTTTGAGAGATACTTCGAATACACATAAACCTTAGCCATCTAGAGCATCCCAAACAGCATTTCCAACTTCATAGTTCGTTCTCGATCGATTGCTACCCGCTCTTAACGTTTAGTTCATTGTTATATCGATCGGGTTATCGTTCTCACTAATTGGACCGCCAATCAAATAGGATTCCACACTATTTGATATGGTATAAACACAGAATCCCTTATTACTCCGTACGTACACGGTCCCTAACAAGTGGTATGAGAGCTTTGGCTCGTGATTTTCCGTTTGATTCGATTAGTTTTGGTGTCTATACCTATTTTTAATTAAAAGAGTCACACATGCCATGCCATGCCACTTTTCACTCGTGTCAATAAAACCCAAGTAGAGGGGTTAAATATATAAAAGGTACAAATTTAATTATTATTTTGTACAAAAAGTAGCATGGCCGCCCATGCCATGCCACTTTTCACCTTTTTATGTCCGGTTTTAGAGAGAGTGTTGGATCAAGAAGAAGGCTGGCGCAAC
The DNA here is from genome assembly GCA_025506515.1 of Flaveria trinervia. Lineage (NCBI taxonomy): Eukaryota > Viridiplantae > Streptophyta > Magnoliopsida > Asterales > Asteraceae > Flaveria > Flaveria trinervia. Next base: position 60,745,056 of record CM046444.1, on the reverse strand, counting down.
TAAAACCAAATCACTTAGATAAATTTTGGTGCTACTTAGAAAGGCTTCCAAAGCCAAGTGTGGAACTTCTGAAGGAAGTAGAGTTCTTCTGAAGACAGAATGAAAGTTTTACTTCATAAGACAAAGTGTTCACTTCCGAAGATCAAGTCTCAAAAGAAGAAACCAAAAGACTACTTTCAAAGTATGAAGAAAGAAGAAGTCCTCAAGCCTCAGAAGAAGTAGCCTCTTTCGAAGTATAAGTGGCTTTGGAAGTACTTGTTCTTCTGAAGCCATTTAACCTTCGGAAGACACTGCTACGAACCAATGGACATAAGTATGGTCTCTGACACTCCACTGCAGACCTCTGATACTGCCTGGTGTTTTCTTAAAGAGCGATGTAGTTGACCATACTTTATTCCACTGTTCACCTTTTTATGTTAGTACAAGTTACCAACTTTAGTTGTGTAATCCCCTGTTTTTGGACGCTTACAGCTGATCGATCATTGCACATAAAACATATATTTATTTTCTTACATAAGAACTTGCAGCGGAAACATTTAAACATCCATTTCATTTAAATATAATAGCTTTTGCAAAACAATACGTCGTTATCTAATTACAAAATACAAGTTACATTTCATTACAAAAGCGTTATAACATTGGATGCCATCCCAAAGGAACTGAGTAGTCACCCCTTGCCATCCTCAACAATATTACCTGCCAACTGGAAACACATAAAAGTCAGCGTTGCTGAGTGAGTTCTAGTTTGATAATAAAACATACTTTTCTTTCATTAAAACCGTTCTTTACTTTCATGCGATCATACATCATACGTACACATAGATAATATCATTATTATCTTCATTATCCATTCATACTTTCATTCTTTCATTCGAACGTTCATTAACCTTGGCTTTCTTTCATCGTTACATCTTTTCTTTCCTTCAACCATAAACTTTACCCTGTTATTCCTGGTACTAGACCTAGGTCTATCATAGACCAGCTATAACGGTGCATCGCACCTCTGGTCATAGTACCTAGGGTAGAGTTTAGGTGTACCAATGCCATGTGCAATACCCTGCTATTCCTGGTACTGGACCTAGGCCTATCATAGACCAGCTATACCGGTGTATCGCACCTCTGGTCACAGTACCTAGGGTAGAGTTTAGGTGTACCAATGCCATATGCAATACCCTGCTATTCCTGGTACTGGACCTAGGCCTATCATAGACCAGCTATAACGGTACATCGCACCTTTGGTCACAGTACCTAGGGTATGCGGCAATGGTTCTACAAATGGTCGATCACAAAGAAAGACCCCGATGTGCATCCTCCCGGGGTAGCAAACCCACACACCGTTGGGCTAACACCTTTTAATGGCATGTCCCGACATACAAGGCTTGCAAGACTTTCATTACTTCATTCATTTATTAATGCATGCATTTATCATGTTCCTCTTTCATTATCCTTCACTTTACGTTACATAATACTTTCATTCATTCATTAACATTCAACTTAAAGTCACGGGAAAGATAAACATACATCATAACAAGGAACATAACATACACAGTCAATAACATCATACAGGGCAACATCATACATACATACATCATGCATAACATGCAACATAACACATCACATCAATCACGTGTATCGCGTCATGTAACCATACGACATCACCCATCATCATGCGTCACATCATCATCATCACATCATCATCATCAGCTTATCATCATACATCATCTTAAATCATCCATGCCCATCACATCATCTATACCCCCAAAGGTTCGAGCCTGCCTCCTCACTTTCCCTAAAGGCAGACAATACTATGGTCATTCGGGCGTATGGACCCTATTCGTCGCATGGTCTTCCATGCGTATGAGAACACTCAGGCGAATGGACCTCCAGTCGCATAGCCTCCAATCGCCTATTTCCCATGCGAATGAACCTCATTCACATGACATCCGGGCATATGGACCTTAGTCGCATGACCTTCATGTGAATGGCCCTCATTCACACACCATTCATGCGTATGAACCTCAATCGCACGACTCACATGTGTAGGGACTCCAGTTGCATGACCTTCAGTCGCATGACCTTCATCCGCATTTCATTCAGTCGCATAGCCCTCATGAGTATGACCCTCAGTCACACTACTTCCATGCGAATGAGCCTCAATCACATTCCTTTCGTGCGTATGGACCTAGCCGCATGCCATTTGGACGCATGGACATCCATTCGGTCGCCTAGCCCTAGCTGATGTAGAATGCAGTTCATCCCAAACTGCAGCTGCCAAGTTCGACCTCCAAACACTTCCGAACCTCTTTTAAGCTCATATCAACAATTCTAAACCTTAAGGAAGCATACCACGACATCATACAAGCACAATCAAGCCCGGAATCAAGCCCCAAACGAATCATACAAATACACATACACAAACGGGATTTCACCTAAAATACCCAAAAATGATTTTCATATGTGTTCCAACCCCAAAATCATTCAAAAACGTGTAAATTAGGGGTCCTAGAACTCACATAAACGATCCCGTCGAGTAGAGTTTCGATTTGACCCGCTACACTTTGATTTTCACGATCGAATCCACCCGAACCAAGCTTTTCTCCTCTTTTCTCCTTCTCTTCTCCCTTGGCTGAGTTTTTGCAAGAATGGGGAGGGTGTGGGCTGCCTCCCCTTTTATACCCTCACTCATCCAAGTTTCTTCCCATTTTGGCAAGTTTGGTCCCTCGATTTGGGACTTTATTTCTTTTTCTTCTATCTTCGACTTCAAAGAAAATTTTCGGGTGTTACAATTTGGTGACAAAAGGTAAGCCAGGGACATGTCTTGACTACCATATCTCAGATAAAGTCTTATCTGAGATACCTTAAACTATAGCTTTATAGTATTTGCTTTAGTTAGAGGATTCCAGCTGGTATCAAAGTATATCCGGCTGTAGGTAGTATTATATATAGTTTCTCATTGTAACTCATAACAACATGCTTGTAAGAGTCTTGTAATACTTGAGTTGAGAAGCAATATATGCAAGTACCTTGAAAATTACTTCTTGGGTTTGATTATTTTTATTATATTGTTATCAACTCTTAGAGACTTTGCTTTCATCCGAGTGTTGCTTAAGTGAGTTTGAGAGAAAAACAAATTGTTTAGTGACATGAACCGATCCGACAATTGGTATAAGAGCTTTTTAGGCTCTTGATTGTGAGATCTAACTATCCAAATCAACCTATTTTTCACTCCTCCTTACAACTCCGACAATTGGAACCATGACCAAAGCTCCCATCATTACTCCTGAAAACTTTAGGTCTTGGAGCAGAAGAATGGAAGGCTTCATGAGATACCAAGACAACAAAATATGGAACTCCATTGTCAACGACCAGTATAAACCCAAGGTGGCAGCGCCTAGTGGAAACGGTGCCATGATAGAAAAGGTTGTTGAAGATTATTTTGATGAAGACGGAAGAAGATGGATGTTGACAACAATGCAATGACCATTCTGATGACTGCAATACCTAACTCCATCATGGTGGGGTTTGAGCATTGTAAGTCTACTAAAGAATTGTTTGATGCACTTGATCAGATGTATTCAAGCACCAATGACTCCAAGAAGGACTCACTGAAGCACCAGTTCGAGAACTTCACTTATATTGCTAGAGAGACCCTCAGCCAGCAGTATTTCAAGTACACGGATCTTATTTCTTCTCTTCTGTCTGTGAAGATCACTCCTGAACTTAGAGATCTCACAAGAAAGTTTATGAGTGCTCTTCCAAATAAGTGGACATTCTACCGTGTCTCTATCAAGAGGACAGAGAACTTGAACACTCTTACTATGACTAAACTCTATGGCATCCTTGATGGATACCGGTTAGAGATGGAAAGTAAGAAGGGCCACCAAACAAACAGACCTTTGAGTCTTCCTGCTAGCCATGCTTTAATGGTTGTTAAAGGCTCAGTACCCCCACAACCTCAGCAATACCTGAAATACAACCAGCAGCCATCCTGCTCTTCTGGATCGTACATCACTTTCCCTAAGACTCTAAGGTCTCAACAGGCTTAGCATAATTCCTTTCAGGATAGCTGTGCCTTTTTCTCAAGAAGTGGACACTCTAGTGACTTTCAATACTGTTTTGATGATCTAGAGTGTTTCAGTCCAGACGATGTAGAGTATGTGGACATCGTCCAACATATGGCTCTTTTAACCTACACGAGCGAAAAAGTTCTTTAAGAGAACTGGAAGGCAATTCCCTCAAAACCCACCTACCAGCAAGTTTGGGTTTGACAAGACCAAGGCCAAATGTTACAACTATAACCAACTTCGTCACTTTGCAAGGGAGTGCAAGGCTCCCAAATCAAACCTGAGAACCCCACAGGCCTCCACGCATCTCTTAACATCAAAGCCCACTGGAAAGTCGACTGAAACTGCTGTAGTGGCTCAAAAAGTCGACTAGAGCTTTATGGTTCAGGATGTGACTCCTGCTCAAGCTCTCATGGCCGGAACAAATGATAATCAGGTATATGAACATCTTTCTACTCCTGTCTGTATAGCTAAGGTTAAATTATATCAGGATTATAATAGGGAAATTAAATTAGATATTGAGTCTTTAAATGTTTTGAAATCTGATTTTAAAAGGGCTAAATCTGACTATCAAAAGAAAATTGAAGAGTTAGAGAAAACTCTTTCCCTATTAAAACATGAACACACCAATTACAAGACTCAAATAAAGGATTTAATATCCAAATTGTCTGAGGCTCAAGCCCAACTTGTCACAACTGAGACTCAAGCAAGGAAGTATGCTATTTCTGAGCAGAACTTCCAACCTATTATTGCATCATCCTCCCATTCCAAAACCTGCCATCAGAATAAAGGAGGGTTGGGAACCAATGAAATTGTTCCACCATATTCTTATGAGTCCATAAGACAACCTAGATGTGGTACTGATGCGCAAGAGGTCCCATCTGCCGACCCATCTTCACATGAGTTGAAGAATGATGCAACAATAGTGGCCACCACGTGGAAGGAACATGTAAATCCGCCCACCCCTCCAAGTGAAGATCAAACCCTAACCACCAAAGCCAGAAGAAGCAGAACTAAAGCTTCCAGAAGAACTACTAAGAAAGTGGTTGAGTCTAAGCTGATAATTGAGCCAAAACAAAAGGGTGTCTTTATCTCAGTTGGATTCCAGGTGATAAGTACTTCTGATTCAGGAAAGGAGTGTAGTACCAGCACTCGTGTCCTACCAAAGGATCAGAAGTTGAAGGGAAAGGTTTTGATAAAGAGAAAAAGAGTAAGAAATAGCAACCTATAAGCTCCCAAAAGACTAACATTACATGCATAATGTGTGGTCTGCAAAACCACATGGCTAAGGATTGTTACTACAATCCTGCTAGCACACATTATGCAAATAATGTTAGAAAGGAAGGAGTCAGGGAAGGTTTCTCATTTGGAGCTTATCAGACGGTCCAAGTGATGAAAAGGGAAAGCTAGTTTCTGAAGCTAGATTGTCTTCGGAAGAAAATCTTTCTTCCAAAGGGAAAATGGCTTTGGAAGCAAAAGCTGCTAAAATTCTAAAGAACAAGAAAATTCCTTGAACCATTCCAAAGGAAGATGCTTCGGAAGAAAAGGTGGTAAATGCTTCTTTCGAAAAGAAAGAAGCTTCGGAAGATGCCATGCTGCAAAAGCTTCAACAAGCACATCTTCCATGATCAACCAAAGGATGGATTGGAAGATCAAGAAAGATGCTACAGCCCAAACCTCTTCTTCAATGACATCCTTTGAACCCCCATGCTTAACTTTTGGTTCAATTATGTCACTATCTTGGAAGAACCCAAGACCAATAAGGCTTGGATCTCCAATGAAAACTAATATCTCATCTGTGTGCAGGGACATCCATATGACAAGAACAACAATGTCTAGATTGTGGATAGTGGATGCTCCAGGCACATGACAGGGAACAGATCTCTCTTCAACAGTTTCAACACTATGATGGAGGTCCTATCCAATTTGGAGGTGAGGCTGGAGGATATATTTAAGGTGGAGGGAGTATATCAATGGTAAGTAAAAGTTGACAAAGTTAACTTTGTCAAACAGCTTGAACATAATCGTTAAGTGTTTCTTAGTTTTGTGAACAAAAGCATCAAATGCTTTTCACAGAACATGAGTGCATTATCCTCAAACCAGGGATGACAATTCCTCCGGAATTAGTGCTTCTTAGATCTCCCAGGAAAGACGATACGTACAACCTGGATATAAACAATGCTTCCCCAATGGGTGAAGCATCATGTTTTATTTCCAAAGCTGATAGTAATGAGTCAAAACTTTGGCATAAACGTATGTGTCATGTAAATTTTAAGACAATGAACAAATTGGCTAAAAATATCTTGGTACATGGTTTACCTAAAAATGAATTTTTCTGCAAAGACAACTGTGTTGCATGCCTGAAAAGGAAGCAACACAGGGCCTCTCATAAATCCAAAAGTGTTAACTCCATCCTTACTCCATTACACTTATTGCACATGGATCTTTTTGGTCCCACAAGTATAATGAGCATTGGAAGGAAATCATAATGCCTTGTGATAGTTGATGATTTTACAAGATTTACATGGGTATTCTTTTTAAGAACTAAAGATAAAACTGCTGAAACAATAAAATCTTTTATTCTTAAAATAGAAAATCAAATTGATCATAAGGTTAAGATTATTAGAAGTGATCAAGGGTATGAGTTTAAGAACTTCATTCTTGACTCATTCTATAACTCAAAAGGGATTGCCAGACAATACAGTGCTCCTAAAACTCCTCAACAAAATGGTGTTTCTGAGAGGAGGAACAAGACACTTATTAAGGCTGCTCGAACTATGTTAGCTGATTCCAAACTATCTCTAACTTTCTTGGCAAAGGCAGTCAACACTGCTTGCTCTGTGCATAACAGAGTTCTTGTAGTTAAGCCACATGGAAAGACCCCTTATGAGCTATGGAATAAGAGGCCATCATTCATTGGCTTTCTAAGATCCTTTAGCAGCAGATGTACCATACTTAACACAAAGGATAATTTGCAAAAATTTGCTGAAAAGTCGGATGATGCTATCTTTGTTGGATACTCCTCTAGCTCCAAAGCTTACATGGTATACAACATTAAGAATAAAAAAATTGAGGAGTCATCCAATATAGTTGTTAATGAGCACACTCCTTGTGTTAGGGGGAATGGCCTTGATCATATCTTTGATTTAGAATTGTTTCCAAACTATTCTAAACCTTCTTGTGAGAATGTTTCAGTTGGAACAGGTGCTCAAAATGATGCTGATGCTGATGCTGCTCAACTGTTTAAGCTACCCAAACCTATTCCAAGTTCTCCAAGAGCTACAACAAATCAAGCTCCTACTATTCACAGATCAGACAGTATAACTATATCAAGGAATAGTGAAGCTTCAACCAGTGAATCACCTACTGATCCTCAAAACTGATCAGGTGATCCAACATAACACCAAGCTAAGTGAAGTAGCATTTTGAAGGAACAGGCAACTGTTAATGCTACTTCACAGCCAACAATTGATGATGTTTCTCATTCATTCAATCAGTCCTCATTGAATGAGTTTGAAACAATAGTTGGACAAAGTGTTCATGTTCCTGAGCAAAATATGTCTAATCTGGACTTATCCTTGAAACTGGAAGTGATTCCTCACTTAAGGATTCACAACCTCATCCAACTAAGAACATCACTGGGGATGTCTCTAAGGGTGTGAGAACAAGAGGGCAGACTCATCATGGGAATGTCTGCTTGTACTCATGCTTCTTATCCCAGATGGAACCCAAGAAGGTGGAAGATGCCTTGAAAGATAGTAGCTGGGTTGAATCGATGCAAGAGGAGTTGCTTAAATTCAAAAGATAGAAGGTTTGGAACCTATGCCCACTACCATCTGGTCAAGTACCAATAGGCACTAAATGGGTTTTCAGGAACAAAAGAGATGACAAAGGCTTGATTATCAAGAACAAGGCAAGACTAGTAGTTCAAGGATACACTTAAGAGGAAGGAATCGATTATACTGATGTTTTTGCACCTGTTGCAAGACTTGAGGCAGATAGGATCTTCCTTGCTTATGTTGCGTCCAAGCACTTTACTGTCTACCAGCTTGATGTCAAGTGTGCCTTTCTATATGGGGATATAGATAGGGAAATGTATGTATGCTAGCCTCCAGGATTTGAAGACCCACAACATCCTCACTTTGTGTGCAAATTGGATAAAGCTCTATATGGGCTGCACCAGGCACCTAGGCTGTGGTATGAGACTCTGTCTTAGTTTCTCCTTAAGAATGGCTACACCAGAGGAACCATTGACAAGACTTTAGTCATAAGGAAGTCTGGTAAGGACATTTTTCTTGTTCAAGTCTATGTTGATGACACCATGACATCATATTTGGTTCTTCAAATGACCAATATGTAAGGACTTTGAAAGCATTATGAAGAAGAAGTTTGAGATGAGTTCTATGGGAAAATGGACTTTTTCCTTGAAATTCAGATGAAGCAACTGAAGGAAGGGTTTTTCATTAATCAATCTAAGTATGTCAATGGCATCTTAAAAAGATTTGAGATGAAAGATTGTAAGCCAGCCAAGACACCCATACCCAGAAACCATAATCTTTGTTCTGACCTTGAGGGGGAGGATACTGATCAACATAAGTATAGGGCAATTATTGGTTCTCTGATGTATCTCACTACCAGTAGACCTGATATTATGTTTGCAACTTGCATCTATGCAAGATATCAGGCTGCTGGTGTCTCACCAAGCTACTGCCAAGAGAATCCTCAAATACCTCAAAGGAGCACCTAAAATAGGTCTCTGGTATCCTAGGAATAATGATTTTAATCTTTATGGATACTGTGACATTGACTATGGTGGTTGCAACATTAACAAGAAGTCCACATCAGGAAGATGTCAATTTCTTGGTGGAAGGATTATCTCATGGCAATGCAAGAAATAATCCTGTGTCTCTACATCAACTCCTGAAGCTAAATAAATTGCTGCTGCTAGTTGCTGTGCTCAGCTGTTGTGGATTTAGAATCAGATGTTGGACTATGGATTCAACTTTATGAGTACTACTATCCATATTGACAACAACAGTGCTATCTCCATTACTAAAAATCCGGTGAAGCACTCCACGACAAAGCATATTGATATCAGGTACCATTTCATTAGAGATATTCATGAGAAAAATCTGATTAAACTAATCAAAGTTGATTCAAATGAACAATATGCCGATTTGTTCACCAAAGCCTTTGATGAACAAAGAGTTAAGTATCTCATTACCGCTATTGGGATGATAAACATTGATTAGCTTAACTCTTTTGAAAACCTTTTTAATATGTAATGTCTTATGTCAATACAATCTAAGCCCTGTTACAAAAGATCTCTCTGAAAATTTCTAAGTATAATTTTCTTCCGCAGAGAAATTAACCCTCGGAAGATATTCCACATATCTTCCAAAGTAAGATTTCTCCAAGGATAATTTTTCTTTTCGAAAGAGTTTTTAGTCTCGGAAGAAGCGATTGATTTCATATAAGATCCACTTCCGAAGGTTACTAAAACTCTCTACTCAGAAAGCAATCTTTACTCTCGGAAGTAACTTTTACCTTCGGAAGTAGGAATTGCCTTCGGAAGACAAATTACCTTCAGAAATGTTTTATATTCGGAAGAGAGATTTTACTGTGTAATGGAAATCTCTTGGGCCCCACACTGTAAAAAGTAAAGATTTTGTTAATGATTTCGGATTATTTAATTGAATTAAACCTTACCGCCCCTGTCTTCATCCACTAAACCATCACATCATCTTATCCTAACCACATTACCACCATTTCACCCTCTTTTAAATAATCCCGACTATTCACTCTCATCTTCTTACCACAAATTTTTACAACCCTAAAAGTTTCCTTTCTCCCAAATTCACCCAAGCTCAAACTGCTCTACCTTCATATTCTCTCAATGGCCCTAAATTCTCAATACAACCAAGTCGTACTTCTTGACTCTTCAAGAGATGCGAACTTCTCTAAAATCACCTCTTTCCCCACCCAATCATCCTACTACACCACCTTGACTGTTAATCCCACGGTTTACCTCAATCACATGACTGAATTTTGGGGTAACGCTCAGGTTGAAACCCTAAATGGGGTTCGTATAATACGATCCCGCATTTGTGGCCAAGAGTTGGTCATCACTGAACAACTCATCAAGGAGCATTTGGAGCTTCATGATGAAGGTGCCCCTACTGAGTTCCCCAAGGCAGATTTAGACATCACCTACATCCTCATGGGATATGATGGAGACATGAGCAGGTCGACTGTCTATAAATTCAACTTCTCCTACAACTAGAAGTTCCTCCTGAATATTATCCTTCACTGTCTATCAAACAAATCTGGGGATGGGACCAAATCCCATAAGAACTAGGGTGCTTAGTTCATGGATTGGTGAGAGGCCTGCGCTTCAACTACTTAAGATTTATGCTGACAAATCTCATTGGAAATCTATAGAGGGAAACATTCTTTATGTATCCCAGATTTCTTCAGCACATCATCAATTATGAACTGGACCAGAGTCGGCTTGTCTGTGCAGCCACTCTGCCTGTCCCTCACATGAGGCCAATCATCTTCAAGACATTGAATAAGGTATCCACCAAATTCACTGGAAGGTACACTTCTTTACCTCCTAGTATGACTGAGCAAATAGCTCCTGGTGACATCCCTATTCACCCCATAGGCGATGAACCCACACTAGCAACTGCAACCACAATTCCAACACTACCTTCTCCTACCATCACCATCACCTACAAAAGACACCCTAAACGAACCCTTATTCAATCTAATCTGATTGAACAAGCTCCTCCTATTCAACCTAAAAAGGCTAGAGTGGAACATTGGGCTCCCACTCAGTCTGAGGTCTCACCTTCCTTCACCATTGACCTTAATATGGGTCTTGAGTCTCCTCAGTCTCAAACCCATGAGCCCACTACCAAATCTACAAGCCCTCAGGGTGAGTATTTACACTTCTCTAATTAGCCAATAAGGGACAACCCTATCAGAGGCTCAATGCCTGTAGACATTGACCAAGGTCCCAAGTCAGTAGGTTTAACTTCCTTATCTTTCACTAACCTTCTCTTCAAAACTGATGAAGATATAACATCCCTCCATGGCAATGATGTTGATCTACAACACCCTTTCCAAGATCAACAGAGCCTAGATAGACCTCTTATCTCTAGCCCCCATCAGAAAACCCTTACTGAGGTGAGTCACACTGATGTGGAGGGGACTCATGCAGATTCAGCTGCCACTACAGAAGGTGCCTCAATGGACCTTGTGGATAGTGGTAACATTTTAGAGATTGAATCTACAGCAACCATGCCTTTTGATGACTCTGAAAGGGACATCATTAAGCAGGGGAAACCAGGGTGCCAAGAAACCACATTTGGTGGTGAGGCTGAACATACTAGGTATGTTACCTCATCTCCCCGTGATTCTTCAAAAGAAGATGAGGGAAGCATGCAACTCTTCATCCACGAACTACTATCTAAAGTCTCAAACCTTGAGTCCAAGGTTAGGACTTTAGAAGAAAGGTCTGCCACTCAGCAACTTAAGATTGATAATCTCAAGGCTCAACTAGCTGAGAAACAGATTGAGAGAACTGTTAGGCATGTACCTATTTAGGTCTCCTTGACCTCTTCCTCCAGCTCATCTAGCTCTCAAGATGATGCTACCAAAAAGGGGGAGAGTGTTTAGAGATAAACATTTGAGGAACCATAGAGCCAAACTTTAACTTCCAAATTCACGGCTCCTATTACAACATTCTCCGAGCCATCTCAGGTCTTACTGCAAATTGACCAAAGGATGCTCAAAGATATCTATAGACTCTTCTCCAAGTTTCTGCTAAGATCTTCTCTTGATCAGCCAAGCCCAGATACAACAATGATGTATTTCGAAGCTGAAGAACTTTAGAAGCTAAGTGCACCTTCAACCACTGTGGAAGAAGTTGGTCAACCTAAGGTCCATATGGAACCTGAGATTCAATTCAAAGGGGAAATGGGGACTAATGGCCCATCAACTGAAACAATTAGGATAGAATCTGCATCCCTTCAAACTTCCGAAGCTGAAGTTAGAGCCTTAGAAGAAAAAGCCGAACCTTCCAAAGCTGAAATAGAAGTTGTGGAAGGATTGTTCATAATCCGAGGAACTAATCATCACTGATGCAATCCTAGAACTGGCATCTGAGGTGAATAGTGAGGACTTTCTGGATCAACCTCTTGTTCAGACACCCTCTCTACCTCTCCTACAATCAGAATCCACTCTCCAAGAACTACCAAAGTCAAGTTCTTCAAAAGATAACAAAGGAAAACAGAAGATGATTGCGGAAGAGCTTCAGGAAGAGGAGAAGATTGAAAAGCTAAAAAGAAAAGGAAGACTTCCAACTGGGAAGCTGTTAGCTGCTAGTACAAAAGCAGCTGCAGCCAACCAGGAGGTAGTCAACTACAAAACGAGAGAGGAGATCATTGACCAGCTCATCAAGCTTGGAGCTGCCAACGAAGAAACACTCCTGCTACCATTAGAGGAGTTGGTGGAACTGGAAAAGGCAACCAACTTGTAGTAGGAAGCAGCACGGTTCATCTTAGAGGAAGAGAATGAAAAAGAGTAGAGGGAAGCTGACATGCAGCTCAGGATGGAAATGATAGCCTTCCTAACCTCCAGAGGGTTCTCTCTTCAAGAATTGTCTCCACACAATGATGAAATGATCCTATAACTCTTTAACAAAGAGCAGGATCAATTGGAGAAAGAGAGAAAAAAGGATGCAAGAGATAAGTTGAAGGAGAAGAAGAAAAGGGAAGAAGAAGACAGGGCATCTGCAACCAAGAAGATAGGTGACAAAGCCTGGATGAAATACTATCTCCGGGCTCACGGCTTCTCTGGAAGGAAGGTGGGTCCAATGTCTGAGAGGACACTCCAACGAACAGTCCGTGAACTCAAGGCTGATATTCGTTTGGGGAAAAGGAGAGAGATGTACAGAGGGGTACATGGGATAACCTTCACACCAATTACTCAACCCCAATCTGAACCAATTCCTTCTCCATTCACCATCAAAACTGAGCCTCACACTCCAAAAACCATACCTTTACCCTCATTCACTTCCTCACCTCAACCACCAAAACTGCCCATCCTTCAACCCAAAACCCTTACCAGAACCACCTCACGACAACCATTGCCCCAGCCTTCCAAACATCTCTCTCTAGAAGAGTTTAAGACGATCAAGACCAAGCTCACCAACTGCACAACTCTAAGTGACATCTCCTGTGAGGAGGACTTTATTAAAATAACCTATGTTAATGGATCTTCACGTTCCCTCACAAGAGATCAATTTCTTGATCTGCCCAGAGGAACACTAGAATATGCTGCAAAACTTCTAGGCCTCAACTTAGACTCATTAAATGATGAAGAGAAGAGACTAAGAAGGAAGTTGGTGACTTCGTTGGATACAAAGAAAGAGGACAAGATCCCTAGTCAGCTTCTTGTGCCTAGAAAGAAAATAATCTAGTGGAGGTTCGATGAAGGTACTCACAACTTTGTTATGGAAACAGAAAATGGTGAACTCAACAGCCTGAATTCCACCTCTTTGCTACACTCTAGCAGGTTCGATATTGCTGAGTTAGCAGAGAAACCATTCTCTAACCCCTCCAACTCTGAAACTGCTGCTCACATCAAACACCATCTTTGCAGTCTTCATCTGGCTGAGTTAACTACAAAATCCAAGATTAAAGAAGAGTTGAAGTTAAGAAGAAGGGAAGACAAGGATAGACCTCCCACCAAGGGCACAACCTTTCTATAGATGGTGGAGGATCCTGAATTGGAACCTATAATTTGATGGGAATATGATTATAGTTCTGATCAACTAACTCTTTTTAGAGGGCCACAACAAAGGGTACACATCATTCAAGGTGACAGACCGGAGATCCTGTCTACCAAAGATCTGTACAAACTTCTCAGCACCACATCAGGGAAGAACAAGGAAACTGATAAGTATTTACTCTTCTTGGTGCTGAATGTTTTGAGGAGCAGAAACAAGTGAGGCTTTGGTAGCATCAGCCTAGGGGGAGTTTGTTGGATCAAGAAGAAGGCTGGCGCAACCAAAACCCAATCACTTAGATAAATTTGGTGCTACTTACAAAGGCTTTTGAAGCCAAGTGTGGAACTTCCAAAGGAAGTAGAGTTCTTCCGAAGATAGAATGAGAGTTTTACTTCCGAAGACAAAGTGTTCACTTCCAAAGATCAAGTCTCAAAAGAAGAAATCAGAAAACTACTTCCAAAGTATGAAGAAAGAAGAAGTCCTCAAGCCTTGGAAGAAGTAGCCTCTTCCGAAGTATAAGTGGCTTCGGAAGTACTTGTTCTTCCGAAGCCATTTAACCTTCAGAAGACACTGCTATGAACCAGTGGACATAAGTATGGTCTCTGACACTCTGCTGCAGACCTTTGATACTACATGGCGTTTTCTCAAAGAGCCATGTAGTTGACCATACTTTATTCCACTGTTCACCTTTTTGTTAGTACAAGTTACCAACTTTCATTGGTGACAAAAGGTAAGTCAGGGACATATCCTGACTACCATATCTCAGATAAAATCTTATCTGAGATACCTTAAACTATAGCTTTGTAGTATTTTCTTTTGTTAGAAGATTCTAGCTCGTATCAAAGTATATCCGGCTATAGGTAGTATTATATATAGTTTCTCATTGAAACTCATAACAGCATGCTTGTAAGAGTCTTGTAATACTTGAGTTGAGAAGCAATATATGCAAGTACCTTGAAAATTACTTCTTGTGTTTGATTATTACTTATTATATTGTTATCAACTCTTAGAGACTTTGCTTTCATCCGAGTGTTGTTTAAGTGAGTTTGAGAGAAAAAGCAAGTGTTTAGTGACATAAACCGATCCGGTAGAAAGAAAGATGTGAAGCTCTCAGATATTTGAAGAAGAACAAGAATAAGTTTGAACTCAGGTAAGAACTTTTGGTTTTTAGATGTTCTTGACCGGCCTATGCCTCGGTTGTTTGATTGTGTGTTCGGTTGTGTGTTTTGGTGGGTTTTTGGTGTTTGGGCTTTTAGCAAACAGGGTTTTAAAGGAAGTCATACCCAAACACTGGTAAAGTGAGTTCTAACACCCCTCTTTTTACTGATTTTACATGATTTTGGGGCTGGAAATGCATGTATGAAGGTTTTTATTTAGTTGGGTGTTACACCCGTATGTGTGTGTGTGTATGTATGTGTGTATGCGGGTGGGTTTTGATTGGTGTGATTTATGATGTTATGATGATGATATGTTCATGATTTGGTGCCTAGAATGCTAGAAACAAGCTTAAAAAATGTTAGTTTGATGATTAGGACTAGATTGGAATGATTATAATATAGCATGGATGCCCATGTGCCTGAAAATAGGTCCATGCGCCCAACGATATAAACTGCCTAAGTGTTCCCATGCGCCCAAACCCCATGTGCCCAAATAGTAACCATACGCCTATGATTAGGCTGAATTTGACTAAGTGTCCATGCACCCAGAAAGCCCATGCGCCCAGGCACTCATGCGCCATGTGCCCAGGCACTCATGCGCCTGCATAATGCCCATGCACCAAGAAATGTGCCCAGACGCCTAAGTCTTGGCCATGCGCCCCAATAGTGCACATGTGCATGGAAGTTTCCCATGCGACTAAGTGTTCCCATGCGCCCAAAAGGCCATGCGCCTGCATAATACCCATGCGCCTAAGACTTATAAAATTTTCTGAAATTTTGGGGATAATATAAAATGTAGGCTTTGACTTGGGAGGTTCCCGGGGGATATGTAAGTTGACTTTTTGAGGTCATAGATGATGTGACGGGTGACGTATGATTGGGCATGAATGATGATGTGTGATTGATGCTATGCTTATGCATGATGATGATGTATGATGATTATGTATGTTATGTATGATGTGTTTCCATATGTTCCTTATTACGTATGATGACGTGACTTTACGTGGTATGATTATGATAAAGAACTTAAAGTATTATCTTAACGAAGTGAAAGATTTAAGATAATGAAAGTGGAACATAATAAATGAATGAAAAGTCTTGCAAGAAATGAAAGAGAGTTATTAGCTCAACTATGTGTTTACAGTGTGCGATCTTGGCTAACCCTTAAGGGTTCAAACACAAGGGGAGTTAGTCTATGTGACTACTCCATACGTGTGATATTTGCGATATGGGGCCCTTGTCGCTTAACCCTAGATGATATGGCTTTGTGCTTAAGAGGAGGGCTAAGCATATGACAGAACCTAGATAGAAGTAAAAAGATAATAAATGTAAGAAAAGTGCGTTAAGTACGAAATGTGCGAAACGTGCGAAATGTACGAAACGAACGATGATGAAGATAATAATTATTACCTTGGTGTGCGTATGATGTGTGATCATGTGTGATAGTAAAGAAATTGTTTTAGTGAATGAAAGGTAATATAATGTTTTTATAAAACTTGAACTCACTCAGCAACACTGACTTTTATGTGTTTCCATTGGCAGGTAAATGTTGTTGAGGATGGCACGAGGTGGCTACTTGGCTTTTTTTGATGGCATCCATTTTATGTTGCAATAATATTTTTGCATTGTAATACGAACAAATGATATTTTGTAATGAATGTTGTATTATTTTGCAAAAGCGATTATTTATATGAAATGAAATGGTTGTTTAAAATGATTCCGCTGCAATGTTTTAGTAAAGTTAATGTAATCATATGTTTTATGTGCAATGATCGGTCGGCTATGAGCATCCCGGGAACGGGGCCTTACACAAATCATCTAAACAGCCTTCATCTGGTTGAGCTAACTGCAAGGACCAAGATTGAAGAGGATCTGGAACTGAGAGAGGAGGAGAGAGAAGGATCAGCAACAATAAAAGGCAAAGCCTTTTTTCAAATGTTGAAGGTCCTAACCTTGAATCAATTGTTAGATGTAGACCCGTCGATTTTACCCGTACCCGATTAACTAGCCCAACTCGAGGTCACCCGTACCCAAAGAAACCCAACCTGAACAACCCATTATCCGAACAACTCGAAAACCGATTAAACTGATTCTTATTCAGGTTGGGTTTGGATACACTTTCAAACCTCAAAAACCCGAATAACCCGAACCGATTTACCCGAAATCTGAATAACCCGATCAACCTATATTCTAATTAAGTTATTATATATATACACTTGTTTATATTGTTCAAATTAATCAAATTGTTTGTATATAAATATATATTTAAGTACATTTTATAAATTATAGAAGTAAACTAATTTAAGTCAACTAGTATTATAAGATTTCAAATGAAAATCACTAAAACATACTAAATCAAGTCTATTGTTTTATACCCGAAATTCAAGCCGAACAACCCTTTACCCGAACAACCCGAAACCAATTAAACCGAACTTTATTCAGGTCGGGTTTCGGGTAGACTAGCAACGTTGAAAACCCGAACAACTCGAACCAATTAACCCGAAACCCAATTAACTTACCCGATCAACACCCTAGTTAGATGGGAGTATGACTATAACTCCCGTCAACTAACTCTCTTTAGGGGGTGCAACAAAGGGTGCTTGTCATTCAGAGTGATAGACTGGATCTCCTGTCCACTATTGACTTTTACAAACTTCTCAGCACAACTTCAGAGAAGAACAAAGAAACTAATAAAATCTTTTGTCCGTGGTGCTAAAGGTTTTGAGAAGCAGGAAAAAAGTGAGGTTTTGGTAGCATCACCCTTTCTTGATCCAACAAGTACCCATGTGCCTAGGATGATGCCCAAACTACCTTAGTGTTCTCATGCGCCCCAATAGTTCCCGAACACCCAAAGTGCCCATGCGCCTAAGTCAGGCTCATTTGCCTGCATAGTGCCTATGCACCTTGATATTTGCGCAAATGACTAAGTGTTTGGCCATGTGCCCATATAGTGCTCATGTGCACAAAATCTGCCAATACACCTATGTGTTCCCATGCGCCTAAGAGGCCATGCGCCCGCATTGTGTCTATGCGTCTACATAGTGTCCATGCGCCCGCATAGTGTCCATGCCCCTGCATAGTGTCCATGCGCCTAAAGACTTAGAAAATATTCTGAAATTTTCAAGAAAAATTGATGTTCTTGGGGATGATATGATGTTGTTTGGTGTTTTATGGTGATGTTATGCATGTTTATGATATGTTTTTTATGTTGCTTATTACGTATTATTAAGTGGATATACATGATGTGATTTTGCTAAATAAAGTAAAGTATTATCTTAACAAAGTGAAAGAGTTAATGATGATGAAAAGTGAAACATAAGAGAATGAATGAAAGTATGAATGAATGAATGAAAAGTCTTGCAAGTAAATGTAAGGAGGTTCACTCCAATGAAGGGTGTTAGCTTAATTGTGTGTGATTTAACTGACCCAAAAGGATGCACACATGGGTCTAATCCTTGTGATTGACCAAATGTATGGACCTTTTTCGCTTGCCCTAGGTACTAGAGTCAGTTTCGTGCACAATGTTCGGGGTCTATTTATTGACCTCAGGCTAATATATCATTGACCTTATTTATTTATTATTTAATTATTATTTGTTATGAATAGTATTAATTAATTAATTTATTTCTTATTTGATTATTTACAAATGGATAACCCTATAGTTTATGGGGGCGTATATCACCGTCATTGCCTACCGTTTAGGAATATACACTGATTCAAAACTTGCGCGGCAGACGAGCGACGACCCTGCCACAGACATTAAGCCACCAGACTATGCTCATCATGGATATTTTGACTGTTTTGACGGCAACCTACAATGGTCCACTGATGATGGTCGGACGATATTCCACCCACAGTAGATATTAAGCACCAGCAACAGCAGCGTGGCAACAGGGCCCTCCTCAGTAGGTGCCATCGCCGTCGAGGACTATTATCCGATAGATTCCACCTACCGGGGAATTTATGGCTAAGTCCATGAATTTGGTTTGTGAGATGCACTCTATGCATATGTGCTAGATGAAGCTTAGCAACACATGGATTGCGTTACAGGGGATTGTTCATCCTCCTCGCCCGGAGATTGTCCCTTTTGTGAGGCCGCCAGTAGATGGTGACGAGGCAACCGACAATGCCGCGAATCAGCCACCTCTGGAGTAGTTATTTTGATGTTATTTTGTTAACGTTTTGATGTAAAAAATTGTATTTATTTAAAATTAGTTAGTTTTAATGTTTTTCGTTTGATGATTACAAATTGCATTTCAAAGTTACATACTCAGCGATTATATAATTACAAATTGCATATTATATTAAAATTTGACTAATACAATAAGAATACAATAGCCATTACAATAATACAACTTGTATATCCACTTGGAAAAGGCATTGGATAGTCACCTACTAATCAAAGCCTAATAAAATTATTTCCATTAACAAAGGCAATTGCAATCAATTAATGGTTAGCGATATCGTGAGGAGATGACCATAATGGAAAAAAAGTTGCATGATTAGCGATTGAAATAAAAATTAAAATCACACGAACCTGTTAGCAATTAGATCGCTACGGTTGGCACTATAATCCAATGTTTATATGGAGCCGCACCTATCCCGTCCTAGTTCAATTAATTTCTTAGACTCTTGATATCATGAAATATATCATCATACCGATGTGCATTTTCATCCAGCTTCGCTATAAGTTTGGTACGAATAAAATGCAATTGATTTTCATCATATCCCAATCCAACTGCTACAGCCCAAAAAACCACAATTACCATCCGAATATACATCATCAGCACCCGAAATGTACGGGTAGAACACAAATGGAATCGAATTACAAAACTGGTAATAGTTGTTTCTTTGTCTCATGGGGTATATGAAAATTTTGAAGTCTGTTGGGATGATATATCTTTGCCTCTTGTTTTCGAAGTCATTGATTGACTGCGTTAAAATGACCATTGTTTAAACTTCACCACCGAACTTGAATATATTGGAGGAAATTGGATATTTTCTCATTCTTCCATGTATGAACTATGTCTGGGAGGGTCTAATATCACATCTTGTTGCTTATTCTTTTTGGGACGACCACGTGTATTCGTTTGCATTTTCAGAGCTTTTTGATATGTTTTTGCTGAATTTATAAGTGATTTTATCATACCCACTACAGATCTTTTCACTCTTTTTGGTTGAAAAAGTAAATTTTTTATCACCATGTCCATTTATTTATGTACATTTATTTTCTTCTCCCATACAACATACACCGGTGAAAAGTCAAACTTACTCCAAAAAAAGATCAATGTCAACGAGTGGTGTATTTTGTGTTGGGTATTCTACCTTTGAAGAAATTGAAGATTTCCAATATTATTGAAGTTGAATACTTGAAGAACAAAAGCAACAAATATATTAGTCTAGGATTCTTTTTGTAATTAATGTAAATGCTAGATTAGTATAAATATTAAGATATATCATTATTGTAAAGGGTGAATGGTTCTCCATAAAATATGTGGGAATTAGTTCCATCACCTACAACATCATATCATCATCCTTCAAGGATGATAATTTCAACATCAAATCAATAAATATCAAGCATTAAACACTTTTGTGTTCATTATTACTTTATTTTAGCATCGAATCATCAAGTTTTGTTATTATCAATTTGATTCCTAAGATCCATATTCATGCAGGATCGTTGAAGGGTGTAAGTTACAACACAACAACACAAAGAGGAGATTAACTAAACTTTAATCAAACAGTAAACTGGATTAACCAAGTTGAGATGCTAAGAACACAAGTAATGCAAGAGAGACAGAACACAAAGAACATAAGTGTATGGTTTTCAAGAATGTAGTATATTGCTTTCTCTATGTTCTATTACAAGTGTTACAAAAGCATATTCGAAAGATACAAGAACATGAGATACTTATACTACATCCTACAGCTGGCTATACTTTGAAAGCCTGTTGGATACAATTGACTAGACACAAACAAAATCAATTGTAGAGTCAAAAGGCAGATTGCCTTTTGACTTGTGACTATGACATGCCATAGCTCACATCCTTATCTATTACAAAAAGGATAAAGTACATAAAGTAGAAAGTTACAGACTCAAGACCTCAATGTACAGTTACCAAAAGCATGGACCTTTTCACCAACTCATGTAAGTTGGTGACTTGCAGAGATGCAGCGGAAAGGTGTCCAGCTTTATGGAACAGTACATCAGATAAAGCATGTTACTAAAAGTCTTTGGAAGAAATCTATCTTCATGAACTTGAAGCATCGGAAGACTTGTCTCTGAGGCTTTGGAAGACTTCATGTTTGGCTTCGGAAGATATTGGTCTTGGCTTCAGAAGATTTCACACTTTGAGTTTTTTTTTTCTGTTTCATGTGTGAAACTTCCTAAGCTTCTTCTTTAATGTACTTGTGTAGCATGCAGGATAGACTTAAGATGTTTAGGTTGCATCAGCCTCTTCATAAATCTCTACAAACTCCCCCTAGGCTGATGCTACCAAAACACTTAGAAGACTTCAGATATCAACAGTCCTCATTAGGATGATCACCAATCCTTTCTTCATAAGGTGATCAGGATTCTTCAGACTGTCAAAGTGTCTTCTCATATCAAAGAGGTCATGTAGAGGCAACTGAAACATATCTTGCCATGTGTAGGTGTCTTCAATGCCTTGATCTCTAATGACATGCCATCTTTTTGGATTTGTGGTGTATGTCCAAGACAAGATGGGTCTTCCTGATACTAGAGGAGCTGTTTGAATTGGAGTTGATGTAGCATCCTCTGCCTGCACAATCTCAAGATGTTCTGACTCATCCTAGGATTTAGAAGAGGGTGCAGTCTTCTTCTTCTTTGGCTTTGGTTTAGAAGCCATCCTCTTCTTTCTCTTACCAGATTTTAACTAGAAGACTGGCCTGCAGCACCAGATTGATCTTCATTGTCTTTCTCAGTTGGGAGTTCCTCTCTCTCAGGCTCAGAAGGAGAGGGAGGTTGATCTTGCTGTGGATCAGAATATGAAGCTTGCTAAGTTTTAGCAGGAGGTCCAGGTTGTGTTGTCTCTGGTTGTTCAACCCTAACCTCCACTTCAGGTGGGGCTTGACTTGGAGTGGAGTGTAAGTCAATGAGCTCTCCACTTTTGATCTTCTGCTTGATCACCCTAATATGCTCATCCATAATGGATAGAGACATGGGGCCAAGTCTCCTTCCAGAGAATCCATATAGCTTCAAGAAGCTCATCATCCTCTGCCTATCAGCAGACTTCTTCATGCTTTTCTGGATGATGGCTTTTGATTTTGCAGCTTCTTCCCTTAGTTTCTTCTTAGTTGTCTTTCTGTCCTTAATTTTCTCAAGTTCAAGATGTTTCAAGTAGTCAAACTCAACATAAAAATGGAAGAAGTGCATCTGCCTGATACAAGCCTGTGGCACTCAGGTACTTGATCATCTTGATCCTTTCTTCTTCTTTGTCTACCTGAGGTTCTTATTGAACCACATCTTCTTGTGCTGGACTTTCCTGAACTGGGGAGAGGGTAGGCATATCCTTGTATAGTCTTTTTCTTCTTCTCTCTTCTTTGACTTGCACTAGGAGTTCTACATCTTCTGCCTCCTTCTTCTCCCTTACCTTTCCAGGTCAACCAGTTCATTCAACTCATCTAAGGGGAGAGAAATGACATTGTCTATGTCATAGTTCCTAGTCTGTAAATAGTTTATCCTGGCTGCCCTTAACTATCATTCTGAGTATCTGGTCTAGGGGCAGCCCTGATAGCAGACTCCATGAGTCTTGAAGACTTAGCAGAGGAACTTTCTCCTCTTAGCCTCCTTTTCCTCTCTCTCTCCTCCTCCTTAATCTCTTCAGATGTCATCTTTCTTTTCCCTTTGTCACTCACAGACCTTTGTGACTTAGGGTGGAGAGAGCTTTGGCCTTTATTGCTTGTTGCAGTATCTAAGCTCAGGCCAGAGAGAGGTTGAGAAGCACCTTCACCAGCAGGTGTCTCAATAGGAGTGTGAATCTTTGCACCAGTTGGTGATGATGAGACAGGGCTCTCAGGTTCTGCCACTGGGCCTTCAGTCAAGGATTCCCCTATGAAGCAAATCTTAGGGTCCTCCTCAACATCCAAATGACCGATGGCATTGACTGATTGCCTAAGTCTCCTTTTAAGCTGAACTCTGCAGTGATCCTGTCTTGGATTCTTTTAGCCAGTCTGTCAGCTTGTCTTGATTGGCTTGGGTTGACAAGTGGCATGTTGACTAGATCCAGACCTTCATAGTAGTCTAAGGTCTGAAAATTGAAGACTTCTTGTTGCCCTTGAACTCTTATGATGATTAAGGCTTTCTTGATATTGTCATACCTCCACCCAATGATGTGATTGGAAGATGGTGAAGGTGACATAGCCCTTGGTATCCCATCCTCAAACAAACTCTGTATGAATGAGTTTGTGTAGTCCACATCAATGTGAACTTGAGGAGGTTGCTGAGAATGCACAATTGCAAGTGAGGATGGTGAGTCCTCAATGTCCATTCTCTCTGAAGAACTCCCAGGTTCTGTGGCTATAATGACTTTCTCCCCTTTTTTGGTAGCATCACCCACTTGCATAGGTGAGCTGGAAGATAGGTCAATCACATCCACAGGTTCTTGTGTTCTTGGTTGAGCTCTTCTTCACGGTCTCCCAGCTAGTTTTTCCTTAAGATATGAAATCTCAAGTTGCTGATCATTGATCCTGTTGTGTAAGGTAGTCACCTGAGATTCAAGGTGACTGACCTTGAGACTAAGTAAGTGCATGTTTTAGATAGTTTTTGCGCCAGTAGTCTCAGATTCCCCTCATCTTCATCAGAAGATTCATTGGGGGATGAGATGATTGGACCAGAGTCCTCTCTCTCACCACCAGCTTGAGGTTCTTGGCTGCTGGTTTTCCTCTGCTCACTAGCAGTCTCAGTTGAGATGTCAGTGGGCTGAGTTGCCATGGTTGCGGTCTTAATGATGTAATCACTTTCAGAAGTGAGAGCCTCTTCCGTACGGACATCCTGAACAGGTTCAGAGTGTCCACCTCAGTTGTAGGTGACTGATGTGGGATAGATGTAGGAGACTCAGGAGTATTCATCTCTCTTTGAGTAGGGGAAAAGAAGAGAGACACATTGTACTCACTGAAACCTAGATCTTCATCAGTATAGAAGTCAAGGTTGGGAATTGGTTGGTTGAGATTTATAGGCTGGGGATGGTAACTATCCCCTGAAGGTTGATCACTTGAGTGTTGAGACTCAGAGTGATGGCTTAAGGCAGTTGGGCTAATGAGCTCATCAGGCTGAGCATGAGGAACCTCAGCACTGATTCTTGAAGAGATGGGAGTGGTCTGCTCCTCAGGAGAAGTGGGAGCTCCAGTGTCCACTTCTTCCTATGTAGGTGAGTATATCGGGGCCTCCACAGACTGAATAGCCTGAGCAGGGGATCGTTTGCATTTTCTTTGGTAAGTGATGGTGATTTGAGGCTGTGAGAGTGATTGGGAGAAAGCAGGTGTGGGCTCAACACTAGCTTGTGCTGCTAGGTTGTCACCTTGAGCAATGAGCTCTAACATTTTTCGGACTAGGCTATTTCTACCCTAGAGAATCCAACAGTGGGCTTTCTCAGAATTTTAAAGATACCGGGCTTCATCTGTCCCAATTTAAGAGTGTTACATGTTTCCCTCAACTGTGAGCCCAGTTCACAGTTAAGAATGTACTGGACATATCTAGGAACCATGTAATACTCTAAGGAGTCTAAATTAGCAAGTAAATTTGTATAAACAAATTGAGAATACCTGAATTTGACCCCCTGAACCATTCTATGGATTATGAAGGATAGATCCTCAGGAATCTGGTCCCATCCACCATGCTTGTTTGATAAGCTGTGGATGACCACATGGAGCAGGAATCTCTATTGGGATGAGACCTTCCCTTTACTAAAGGTGTTTACAGAGAAATCACCGTCATATCCCATCTACTCAAAGGAATGATTGACAGCTTCCTTTGGGAAAAACACCTCACCTTCTTCATCATTCAGCTGAAGATGTCTATTGATGATGGCTGGAGTGATGAAGATTGTTCTCCCCTGCACTGTGGCAGACAGTGCCTTCTCCCCGTCCATAATGACCTCTTGGCAGGTCTTCCAGAATTCAAGCAACTGATCCTCATAGAGTGGAGGATCAATGGCTAGGGAAGTGAAGTAGTTTGATAGAGTTAGAAAACGGCAAACCTCTGAGAAATGAGGATCTTTCTCAGAGCTTAAAGAGCAACCTGATTGTGTTGTCTGTGTAGCTGCATGGTAAAGTTAGGATCATTTCTATGAGCAAGGTTGGCCATTTTGAAGTAGCTTAGGACAAAAAAAGAAGAGAAAGAAATTTCAGAGAGAAATTTAGGGTTTTAGGTTTGGAGGAAGAGCAGATGATAGAAAGAGGGGGAAACCGTTGGTTTATATGTGAAAAGGATTTCAGATAAATTTTAATGAAAGAGTATAAACTTTGAAATACGGATATTGGTCCCACCTCGAAAAAGTAGTTTACTTTGGCTCAAAAAGTAGTTTTCTTGAAGTTAAAAAGCTTCTGAAGGTTAATTATCTTCGAAAGTTTTAATTAAAAAGCTTCCGAAGCTAAAATGACTTCGGAAGAATTTCCTGAGAGTTTTGAGAATTTTTCTTGGAAGAGAAATTAAAACTTGAGTGCTTTGTATATAAAACAACAAAGCTTCCGAGGGTTAATTTTGCTTCGGAAGTAAATGGTCCTTGAAAATAAGTAAGTGTCTGAGACAAGTATTTAAGCTTTGGAAGATAAATTTGAAAGCTCTTCCGAAGGTAAATTTCTTAGACAATTATTTATTTTGAAGGCATGATTTGCTTCTGAAGTTAAAAGCATAACTTCTGAAGTATAAAAAATTTTCAAAAATCTAAGGAAAGTCTTCAAAAAGAAATTTTCATCCAAAGAAAACATGAGCTTATGAAAGTGATGAACTAGACAACTTAGGACACACATAATTTTTAAGAAATAATAAGAATTAGTTTTAAGAAAAGCTTACTCAAAGTTTATCATCCCAATAGCTGATATTAGATATTTAAATCTCTGTTCATCAAAAGCCTTTGTAAACAACTTAGCATATTGTTCATCTGTGTGAACTTTGACTAGTTTAATTAATCCCTTTTCATAGTTATCTCTTATTAATGATACCTAATATTGATGTGCTTTGTCCTTGAGTGCTGCACAGGGTTCTCTGTGATTAAGATAGCACTGTTGTTGTCTATGTGAATGGGAGTCTCCTTGAAGTTTAACATAGTCCAGCATCTGATTTTGAATCCAAAGTACTTGAGCACAGCAGCTTGCAGCAGCAATGTATTCAGCTTCAGCAGTTGATGCAGAGACACAGATTGTTTCTTGCATTGCCATGAGACAACCCTTCCACAAAGGAATTGACATCCCCTAGATAGACTTTGCAGTCATATTGCAACCACCATAATCACTATCTGTATAGGTATACAGATTGAAGTCAGGATTCTTGGATACCATAAACCAAGTGTTGATGCACCTTTGAGGTATCTTAGAATCCTCTTGACAGTGATAAGGTGAGACATCTTAGGGTTGACTTGATATCTTGCATAGATGCAAGTAGCAACATGATATTAGCCTGCTAGCAGTAAGATACATAAGAGACCCAATCATAGCCCTGTATAAGTGCTCATCTACACACTCCCCCCAAGATCAGGACCAAGGGAGTGGTTCCTAGCTATGGGTGTCTTAGCAATCTTACAGTCAGTCATGTTGAACCTCTTAAGTATGTCTTGAACATACTTTGACTGACTTATGAACATGCCATCTTCAACTTGCTTCACTTGAATTCCCAGAAAGAATTGAGTTCCCCCATGGCACTCATTTCAATCTATCTTTCATCAGCTTCTCAAGTCTTTGCAGAGCTTTGGATTAGTTGAACCAAAGATGAAGTCATCCACATATACTTGAACTAGCAATATGTCTTTTCCTTGTCCTTTGATGAAGAGAATTCATCTATAGTACCTCTCCTATATCCATGTTTACAAAGATACTCAGATAGTGTCTCATACCATTTCCTGGGTGCCTGATGCAGCCCATAGAGAGCTTTGTCAAGCTTGCAGACATAATCAGGATGATCAGGATCTATAAAACCAGGTGGCTGTTTGACATAAACCTCTTTATCTATCACTCCATACAAAAAGGCACACTTCACATCAAGTTGAAAGACCTTGAAGTTCTTGGATACAGCAAATGCCAGGAATATCCTAACAGCTTCTAATCTTGCCACTGGAGCAAAGACATTAGTGTAGTCAATCGCTTCTTCTTGTGTGTATCCTTGAATAACAGTCTAGCTTTGTTCTTGATGATGATGCCTCTATCATATTTCTTGTTCCTAAACACCCATTTGGTTCCAATGGTAGTCTTCCCAGAAGGAAGAGGACAAAGGTTCCAAACTTTCTGCCTTTTGAATTGAAGCAGCTCTTGTTGCATAGCTTCAACCCAACTTCCATCCTTTAGAGCTTCATCAACTTTCTTTGGCTCTATCTGGGATAGAAAACAAGAGTGAAGACAAATATTTGCTTTATGGGTTTGTCCTCTTGTCTTTACCCCTGAGACAACATCTCCAATGATGTTTGTGGTAGGGTGAGACTTGTGGATCCTAAGTTGAGGGATCACATCAAGTTGTTGAGAAAGATCTAAATTAGAGAAATTTAGATCTAGCATGGATGTTTCTCCCACCACATCAGCATACTTTTCAAGTGAAACTTGATCCAAGCAGTGTATGACATCATTGATGTTCTCATCAATGGTGTGGTTAGTAGCATCAAGAAATTCTTGGTCACTGTCACCACCGCCATTGTTGTCTTCCACAGTGAGGTGTTCTTATCTGGTTGTAGAGTCTCTGAGCTAGAATTTGAAGGCATACCAGATGTATCAGCTGAGTTTGTCATTGTTGTGCTGATAGAAACCTCATTTGCAGAAGTAGTTCCAACTGGAGCTGAAGATGTATGACTTGAAGGTCTTCCAAGCTCAAATCCTAGATCAGGATCACCTATATTTAAATTTTCTACAGATCTTGAAACATACTCACAAGATTTGTTAAAACAGTTGGTAACTAAATCAAGTCAAATAACAATCTGGACCAGACACAGGGTGTGTTCATTGAAAGTCACATTGGCTGACTCTTCAATAATTCTAGTTCTGAGATTGTACACTCTATAAGCCTTAGCTGGGAAGAGTATCTAATAAAGTGTCCATCATCTGATTTCTTAGCAAACATGGCAATCAAGATGGTGCAATGGCATCCAAATGACCTGAGAAAACCAATGAAAGGTTTCCTCTTGTGCCAAAGTTCATAAGGAGTCTTGCCATGAGTCTTAACTACTAAAACTCTGTTCTGCACATAGTAGGCAGTGTTGGCTGCCTTTGCCCAGAAGGTGATGGGCAGTTAGAGTCAGACAGCATGGTTCTTGCAGCTTCAATCAATGTCCTATTTCTCCTCTCAGCAACACCATTTTGCTGAGGAGTCCTGGGAGCACTGAATTGTCTTGTAATACCCTTTTCATCACAAAATGTATCAAGGATTTGGTTCTTAAATTCAGTTCCTTGATCACATCTTATGACTTTGACCTTGTGACCAGACTGATTCTCAATCTTTAATATGAAATTCTTCAGAATCTCAGGAGTCTCATCCTTAGTTCTAAGGAGGAAAACCCAAATGAATCTTGTAAAGTCATCTGTGATCACTAGACAATATAAGGTCCTTCCTAAACTCATTACATTGGTGGGGCCAAGAGATCCATATGTAACAAGGGTAGGGGTGTAGTGATGGAGTTCTTTTCCTTAGGCTTGTGAGATACCTTATGTTGCTTCCCTTTCAGGCATGCAACACAGTGGTCATCACTTGTAAACTCTTTCTTTGGCATTCTAGTTACCAAATCATGCTTAATTAATTTATTCATGTTCTTAAAGTTTACATGGCACATTCTTTTATGCCATAGGAAAGACTCATCACTATTGGCTTTAGACAGAAAGCATGAAACTTCTCCAGAGGGAGAGGTTTCTTGCAAATCCATCTTGTACATGTTTCCTTTCCTGGGGGCTCTAAGCAGGATATGCTTATGAGGAATGACCACACCAGGCTTAAGAACAATGCACTCATGCTCAGTAAAGAGCATGTTATGACTCTGATCACAAAATTGAGATACACTCAGAGGATTGTATCCAAGCTCCTTAACAAAGTTTACCTTTTCTATGCTGAGCTTACCATTTGTGACCTTGCCCCTTCCAAAAATGTAACCACCTTCATCTCCTCCAAAAGCAACTGGTCCTCCATCAATCCTTTCAAAGTTCTGGAGTAGTGACCTATTGTCTGTCATGTGCCTGGAACAGCCACTGTCTATGATCCAGACATTTTTGTCTGTCTTCAGCTGTCCCTGCACAACGAGAATGATTAGTACATTTAGAAACCCAAGCCTTGCTTGTCTTAGGCTTATTTGCAAAAGGTAATTCAACATTAATAGATCCTATGGTTGTTTTAAGAGGATCTTGAGCTGTTGTTGATGGAGAATTCTCAGTCACTTGGTCTTTCTTAGACATCCACACCACCTTTGGAGTCTTGGACTTGACCTTCAAAACTTCGGAAGCTTTTGGAACTTCGAAATTTTTGATGACTGAACCTTCGGAAGATTCTGCAGACAGTGCAGCAGACTTCAGTGCTTCGAAAGAACTCCTTTCTTCCGAGACCAATTTCTCTTCCGAGGGTAATTTTCCACTTCCTTCTTCTTAGACATAGAGTTTCCGAAGGAAACAAGTTTTCCTTCTGAAGCTTGAATCTTCTTAGGACTCTTTGAAGCCTTTGTTTTGGTTATATGGATAGTACCTTTAGGATTGAAGGGACAATCCTAAGCAATGTGAGTGGTACTTTCACACATGACACAATTCATCTTCTTCTTCACAAGAGCCTTTTCCTTAGAATAGGACTGTCTTTGGTCACATCCCTTCTCCACCTTCATCTTTGCAGATGATGAGACAATCCTCTTGGGCTGAGGACTGTGCTTGGAGTTTGATTGTCCAGGCTGTGCAGTAGTGGTACACAGCAGACCAGTCTTCTTCTTGCTACTGAGATGAGTTGAAGAAGAACCAGAACTCTTAGCAGAAGAGTTTTGGTTGATGTCTTCAGTCCCTACCACTTTAAACCCTGCAGAGATAAAAACTTGTTTCTGCTTAGAGTCAAAAGTAGCCTTGATCTCTTGAGCCTTCCTTGCCTCTCTTTTGCTCTTTCTAATCAAGTTCTTTCTCATGGACTTGGTCATCACAGTCTTCTTTTTCTCCTCAGAAGGATAGTGGCCCTTCTTGGAATCCTCCTCTTCACTCTTCTCAGAGGGATTCTGCACTATCTCTTCTTTATCCTCTTCACTCATAGGATCTATGAGAGGAAGCTCATCTTCACAAGTTCCACACCTAGGAGATCTTACTGACAAGATTATGTGTGGAGGAGCTATCTCATTGGATCCCAGTCCCTGCCTGTTTTGATAGCACACTTTGTTGTGCAGGGATGAGGATATCATGTTCTTGAATGTCTCTTCTTCAATAACACTTTTTTCTGCCCTGGCTTTGCTGATCACAAGGTCAACCTGGCACTCAATTAACTTGGTTACGAGATCTTTGATTTGAGTCCTAAAATCTGTGTGTTCATGTTTTAGAACTGAAATGGTTTTCTCTAAGTCCTCTATCTTCAGTTTATAATCATTTTCAGACTTTCTAAAATCAGATTTTAAAATGTTTAAGGACTCAAGGTCAGATCTCAGTTCCAAGTTATAGGACCTGTATCTGTTAACTTCAGCAATGCATTCAGGAGTACAGAGATGTTCTAATACCTTGGCTTCATCATGATAAGCTATTAGTGCTTAGTTTAGAGAAGCATCTTCCACCTGAAAGCTCCAGTCAAAGCCTCCTTCTTCAACAGCAACAGCAGCTTGCTGCTTTGACTTCTCATTCTGGAGAGCTTTGTTAGTGTAGTTTGGTCTGGATTGTGTTTGGCCACCATTTGTTCTAGGTGCCTTACACTCTCTGGCAAAGTGGCCCATCAAGTTACAGTTGTAACACTTGACTTTGCCTTTGTCCAGTCCAAACTTTCCACTGGTTGCATTGCTTGGAAACTTCCTTCCAGTCCTCTTGTAGAACTTCTTGGCTCTGTGAGTGAGAAGAGCCATCTGCTAGACTATTTCCATATATTCCAGATCATCTGGATGGATACAGTCCAGGTCTTCAAGAGTGAAAAGAGAGTTGCCCCAGCTTTCATCAGAAGACACAAAAGCTTGAGAAGAGCTTGTCTCTTGGAATGGGCTTCCTTGAGTGTAGTTCTCCCTTGGTGTCTCTGGGAAGGTGATGAAAGGACCCTTTGGTGAATTGTCAGGGTAGCATAAGACATGATGTTTGGGTTCTATGCTATCCCTTTCAATAACATGTAGGGCTGAACCCATTTGATTGTTCGAGTTGCCAGATGAACCTTGCATGTTCATCTCTATCTGGTAGCCACTAAGAATCCCATATAACTCTGTCAGAGTAAGAGTTTTGAGATTTTCAGTTCTCTTGATCACCACACAGTAGTGTGTCCATTGCCTAGGAAGTGAGGACATGAACTTCCTTACAATGTCTCTGTTCTCAAGAGAAACTCCTCCATCCACTAGGGTATCCACAATCTCACAAAATACCTAAAATACTACTGAGTCATGGTTTCACCTGTTTTGAAGGTGAAGTTTTCAAACTACTTCTTCTGGAGATCCTTCTTGTTCTCCTTGGCTTCAGAGGAACCCTCGTATGTCAGTTTCAGTGCATCCCACAGCTGCTTGGCTGTTTTGCACTTCTTGAAACCTCTATACACAGAGTTTGGAAGGGCTGTCATGGCTTTTCTGTCTATCTCTACTCTCTTCCTATCTTCATTAGAGTAGTTAGCCACATCTTTGGGGATCATACCAGCACCAGTAGCAGAAGGGGTGCTGGGTATGAAAGGTCCATTCTCAATAGACTCCCACATTCTTGAATCAAGAGACCTGATGAAACCTTCCATTCTTAAACACCAGGTATCAAACTCATCAAGAGTGATAAGTGGAGACTTGTTCATGGTTCCAGTTTCTATATCAGTTTTGGAAATGGCTGCCATTTAAAAAGTTTAGTATTTGTGTGTGTGAGGGATCTTTAAGATGGTGAGATCTTATATCAAGAGCCTGAAAAGCTCTGATACCAAATGCAGGATCGTTGAAGGGTGTAAGTTACAACACACAACACAAAGAGGAGATTAACTAAACTTTAATCAAACAGTAAACTGGATTAACCAAGTTGAGATGCTAAGAACACAAGTTGCAAATAGTAATCAGGATCGTTGAACAAAAGTTGTGTGGGATGCATTGCTCATTATGTGTGAAGGAAGTAGTGAAGTAACAGAATTCAAAAAAGACAAGCTGGTCAATCAGTATGAAACCTTCCACCACTCCAAAGGGAATCAATCTCAAAACAGTTTCATTGGTTTGTGTAGTTGGTGAATGATCTTGAGATTACGGGGGTTACATTTAAGGAAAAGGAGATGAACAAGAAGATGTTACATAGCCTTCTAAAGAGTTGGAAGCAAATGTAACTATGCTGAAAAAAACACTTGATCTGGAAAGCACTAGTCTGGATATAATGATTGCAAAAATTAAAGCTCTTGAATTTGATGAATGGAGTATGAACCTCGATGGACCACAAGTCACTGAGACATACAAATTTCCATCAGAACCTCATTTTATGGAAAATGCATTCATTACTAAAGAAAATGATTTTCTTTCATCAAGAGATCAAATCAAAACGACTGGATTCATTGCTACTCTATCAATAAGCAAGCCATCAACATTATCACTATCAACTGGATTCAATGCCACTCAATCAAGCATACCAACAGACCAAATATCTTAAGAGCAAAAGGCTACATACAATGCCTTTGTTGTAAGCTTTGAAGCATACTTGGTAGGACAACTCACCTCTGCTTATCTAATCCAAGAAGACTTAGAAGAAATGGATCTAGATGATGTAGAAGAAATGGATCTATAGTGGCAAATGGCTATGATAGCCATGAGGGCTAAAAAGTTTACAGAAAAGGAAGGAAGCTTGTAAGGCCCCATTCCCGGGACGCTTACAACTGGTCAATCATCGCACATAAAATATATAATTTCATTAATCACTATAAAACATTGCAGCGGAATCATTAATAACAACATTTCATTTCATTCAAATGAACGCTTTTGCAAAATAATACAACATTCATTACAAAATATTGTTTGTTCGCATTATAATGTAAAAACATTATACAAAAGAATGCCATCCAAAATAAGCCGCGTAGCTGTCCCACGCCATCCTCAGCAATGCTCACCTGCCAACTGGAAACACATAAAAGTCAGCGTTGTTGAGTGAGTTCTAGTTTTATATAAAAAACATTACATTACCTTTCATTCATTAAAACATTTTCATTACTATTGCACGTGATCACAAATCGTATATACATCAAGGTAATATTTATTATCTTCATCATTGTTTGTTTCATACATTTCGCACGTTTCACACATTCGTACTTATCACACATTTCGTACATTTAGATTCTTCCTATTTATATCTAGGTCCTGTCATATGCTTAACCCCCCTTTAGAGCACCAAGCAATTCATCTAGGGTTTAGCGACAAGGACCCCATATCGCATGTATGGAATGGTCACTAGGACAAACTCCCCTTGTGTGTGTGAACTCTTATGGGTTAGCCAAGATCGCACGCTGTATAACACACAGTAATTAGGAAATCGCATGTATTGGAGCAGTCACCAAGACTGAACTCTTACTGTGTGTATGAACCCTTATGAGTTAGCCAAAATCGCACACTATAGACACACACAGTTGAGGTAACAACTCTCAATGAGTTCTAAACCTCCCTTCATATTCTTGCAAGTCTTTTCATTCGTTCGTTCATTATGTTCCACTTTCATTATCTTAAATCTTTCACTTCTTTTAGATAGTACTTTACGTTCATTAACAATATCACATCACGTAAAGTCACATCATCATCTGTCATAAGGAACATATCAGAGCATAACATGCAATCATACATCATCAATCACACATCATCATGCATAAGCATCAATCATACATCATACATGCCCATCACATCATTTATGACCTCAAAATTCAACTTACACAAACCCCCGGGAACCTCCCAAGTCAAAGCCTACATAACACTTTTCTCTCGAAAATCAGAAAATAAACTAAGTCCTTTCAGGCGCATGGGCCCTATTTGGGCGTATGGACCCTATTCAGTCGCATGACCTTCCAAGCGCATGAGAACACTTAGGCGAATGGACACTATGGGTGTCACACCCCGACCAAAGCGGCGGAACATGCCGGGGTGCAACTAAGATTGTTCAAATGCACACGACACTATTAAAGTGATAATATTTAATAAACTCATTCATTTCATAAAATGTTCTTACAAATACAAGAAAATAAATAGTTCTTAACTAATAACCTAACGGTCCAATATAAAGTAACATCTTTAAATCTTCAATCAACCGATAATCAAACCTGTAGCATTGCATAAAATATGTTTTGTCAACATGTATGTTGATGAGCAATTCCATGACTTTATAAATATAATATAAGGCAAAAATCCACAACTCAAATATTTGAAGCCGTAAATAAAAGTGAAAATTGAGGTATATTAATCATAAATAAATGAGGCTCATTTCTAATTGATAAAACTACCATATTACAAGGAGGAGCGTATGATCATACTTATTGAGGATGAGGATGAGGCTAAACGATCAAAAGCAATAAACATGTAGCAATTAATCATATGAGGTATATAACATACAATTGGACAATTATTCTAAGCAACACATAATGTAGTGGTTGTGGGTTGAGGATCTAGATGTTAAATCATTTTTTTGGTTGAGTAAGTATGCTTGCTACCCCAAAGTATAGAAGAGAAAATGGGGATGAAATTACTCACATGGAATAAAATGACGTTGATGAATAAATTTGAATAAAATCCTCAAGTAAGCGAGTCCGACGGTTTTAACGTGCGTGTCCTAGATTGAAAGATCTTGAGTAAGTATTGAGTATTGAAGATGAAATATAAATGGTATAAAAGTTCATAAAAATAAGGCTTAGGTTTTTGGGAGTTTTAGTTATATTTTACAAAGTGTGTTTAAATAACGTAAGTATAAAATGAGTTTTACAAGAAAACGGGTCCTTGATGTTTAGTTTTACTCAACCATTGTTAAGTTTTACATATGGGAGTTGGTTTAGTGCTAGTATGCACGATCCATTAATGTAAGCATCAAGGTCTGACTTACACTCTCTTAAACCCGAGTTTGAGACTTTAATTAATAAAAAAATTAGCTTAAACCCGATATTAGTATAAAACCAAGTTTGGTTCCGTCATACCATAATATTATTAATACAAATAACATAAAGCGAAACATAAGTTAAAAAATTAGGAAAGATTTTCCTTTTGGCGTTTTGAACGGTGACTAGCTCGTTAAGACGATAAGTTCGACTTTTACTCGGGTTTATTCTTACCCGAAACTTGGTTTGAGCTAATATTTGTTCTAACACTTCCAAAATCTTAAGTAATATGAGTAATATAAATTAAAACATAACTAAAAATATAGGTTGAACTTTTGGTGGTTTGAACATTGACTAACTCGTTAAAACGGTGTTCGGTTTTACTCGGTTTTTACCCGAAACTTGGGTTCAAGCCAAGATTTGTTCTACACCTCCATATCAACCGTATAATAACTAAAATATCAAGAAAAACTCAGATCTAAAGTGTTTGATGTAACATGGTCACTAGGGTTTGAGGAAATGGGTGGTATTTATAGGGAAAGATTAGGGTTTGAGGAAATGGGTAATGCGTTTGTCCGGTGGGTAAAATGGTGCACTTTGATTCTTTTATTTAAAATAAATTTTAATTTAAATAAATTATGACCAGGTATCTACATGTTTGGACGGTTCTAGAATAGTTATGGGTTAGGTCTTGGTTGGTTTGGATGGTTAAAATACAAGTCCGGACCTTAAACGAACCGAAAACGTTAAAAACTGATTTTGCTGAAACGAACTGTGGGTCACGCCACGACAAGTATGAAACATGATTACAACATAAAATCCATCATTTTATTAATATTCAAAGATCCAAAGACCAAAACGAGTCGGGTTTACAATACAGGATAACAAATACAAAGCTAGTCGAAAATGACGAATGTCACAGTATTCCCTACTTTTGGAAATTTCTTCCCGAAATTAGGAAGAAACTACGACGAAGAGATGCGGGTACTTTTCCTTCATGACGTCTTCTCTTTCCCAAGTAAATTCGGTACCACGTCTTGATTCCCAACGAACTTTCACTAACCGAATACGGCTTCGTTTGGTTCGTTTCTCGTTGCGATCCATAATTTCCACGGGTCTTTCAACAAGTTGCATTGTCTCATCGATATGTACTTCGTCAAGTGGTATGTGGAGATTACCCTCAAATAATCATTTCTTAAGATTTGAGACATGAAAGGTAGGATGAACACCGGAAAGTTCTTTCGGTAAATCGAGTCTATAAGCCACTTTTCCAATCCTTTCGAGGATCTTGAATGGGCCTACAAAACGAGGAGCTAGTTTTCCTTTCTTTCCAAAACGGACTACCCCCTTCCAAGGAGATACTTTGAGGAGGACAAGGTCGTTGACGTGAAATTCTAGAGGATTTCGTCGTTTATCGGCATAACTCTTTTGACGGCTTCTAGCGGCGAGTAGATACTTGCGGATTTGATCGATACGATCGGTAGTGTCTTGAACCATCTCAGGACCGGTGATTTGAGTTTCACCAATCTCGTTCCAAAAAATCGGAGAACGACACTTTCGACCATAGAGAGCTTCAAACGGAGCCATACCAATGCTAGAATGGAAACTATTGTTGTCGGAGAACTCAATAAGCGGAATATGAGAGTCCCAATTTCCACCAAAGTCTAGTAAGCATGATCGAAGCATATCCTCGAGGGTTTGGATTTTACGCTCGGATTGGCCATCGGTTTGAGGGTGGTAAGCGGTACTAAGGTCAAGGCGAGTACCTAGAGCATTTTGAATCGATTTCCAAAAATGAGACGTGAAACGAGCATCACGATCGGAGATGATGGTCATTGGTATACCATGGCGGCACACGATTTCTCGGACATAGATTTGAGCTAGTTGTTCCATGGAATACTTTTCTCGGATCGGAATGAAGTGAGCCGATTTGGTCAATCGATAGATGATTACCCAAATACTATCATTTTGGTTTCGGGTATTTGGGAGCTTAGTGATGAAATCCATGGCAATGTCTTCCCATTTCCAAACAGGAATCAAGGGTTGCTCGAGTAAACCGAAAGGTCTTTGATGCTCGGCTTTAACCTTTGAGCATGTAAGACATTTTGAAACGTAAAGTGCCACATCCTTTTTCATACCGGGCCACCAATAAATAGGACGAAGATCGAATTACATTTTATCCGCACTGGGATGCACAAAATAACATGGCTTATGAGCCTTGTCAAGAATGAAAGTACCAAGTTTGTCACGATCGGGAACCATAAACGATTGAGAAAGTAAAGTAAGCCATCGGGTTTAGTTTCGAGTTGAAGTTCGGCTCCACATGACATTTCTTCGTACATGTTACCTTCATCAACGGAGGTGCACTGGGCTCGATAGATGCGGTTTTGAAGATCGGTTTGGATGATAATGCTATGGAGCAAAATAGATTTAACATTAACTTTTCGACTAAGGGCATCGGCCACGACATTCGCTTTACCGGGATGGTAGCGAATTTCACAATCATAGTCACTAAGTAATTCGACCCATCGCTGTTGTCTCATGTTCAGATCTTTTTGGTCGAAAATGTGTTGAAGACTTTTATGATCGGTGAATACTACACATTTTGTACCATAAAGATAGTGTCTCCAGATTTTTAAAGCGAAAACGACGGCACCAAGTTCAAGATCGTGAGTTGTGTAATTTTTCTCGTGAACTTTGAGTTTTCTTGAGGCATAAGCGATAACTTGACCTCGTTGCATGAGAACGCAACCGAGACCTTGGTTGGATGCATCACAAAATACCACAAAATCATCGTTTCCTTCAGGGAGGGCTAAGATAGGAGCATTGCAAAGCATATGCTTAAGAGTTTGAAAAGCTTCTTCTTGTTTTGGTCCCCATTCATAAGATTTTCCCTTATGAGTTAATGCGGTGAGGGGTAGCGCGATTTTGGAGAAGTTTAGAATAAAACGCCGATAATACCCGACCAAACCAAGGAAGGATCGAACTTCGGTAGGTGTGGATGGAGTCTTCCAATCTTTTATGGCCTCAATTTTAGCGGGATCAACATGAATACCTATATCGTTAACGATGTGACCCAAAAATTGAACTTCTTTTAGCCAAAATTCACATTTCAAAAATTTGGCATAAAGTTGTTCTTTTCTTAGGAGATCGAGCATGGAATGTAAATGATGCTCATGCTCGGCTTCGGATTTAGAAAAGATGAGGATGTCGTCAATAAATACAATTACGAATTTATCCAAAAATGGTTTGCAAACGCGGTTAATGAGGTCCATGAATACCGCGGGTGCATTGGTTAATCCAAATGGCATAACCATGAACTCGTAATGTCCATACCGCGTACGAAAAGTAGTTTTGGGAATGTCATCTTCGTGAACACGCAATTGATGATAACCCGATCGAAGATCGATTTTGGAGAAGCAAGTTGCACCTTGGAGTTGATCAAAGAGGTCGTCGATTCGAGGCAAAGGGTAACGATTTTTTATGGTGAGTTTATTGAACTCACGGTAGTCGATACACATGCGAAACGAGCCATCTTTCTTTTTCACGAAGAGAACGGGTGCACCCCAAGTAGATGAGTTTGGATGGATAAAACCCTTATCTGAGAGTTCTTGGAGTTGGTTTGACAGTTCCTGCATTTCAGAAGGAGCTAAACGATAGGGAGCCTTAGCTACGGGAGTTGCTCCGGGGACAAGATCGATTCGAAATTTGACGGGACGGATGGGTGGAATACCGGAGACGTCGTCGGGAAAAACATCAGGAAAATCACAAACAACGTGAATGTCTTGAATTTTCCTTTCTCTGGGGTCTTTTGCCACCGCTTGAGCTAGGAACGGAACGTACTTTTGGCGTACGTACTTTTGAGATTGAGAACACGACATGAGGTTGAGCTTTTTGGGAGAAGTTTTGCCGAAGATTTTGAGAGTTTTACCATTGGCGAGAGGAATTCGAATAAACTTATCATAGCAAACAATTTCGGCATGATGCAAGGATAACCAATCCATGCCTACTATGATGTCGAAACTTCCCATTTGCATCGGGATGAGGTCAATTGAGAATTTATACTTACAAAGAGTGAGTATGCAATCACGGATGACCGAATCGATAGTGATTGAGCTACCATTGCGACTTCGATAGAAAAAGGTCGAGAAAGTTTAGTACGGGGTACGGCAAGGGTTGATTCAAATTTAAATGAAATAAAACTCCTATCAGCTCTGGTATCGAATAAAATTGAAGCAAAATGCTCATTAATTAAAAACGTACCGTTCACCACATCGTTGGCAACTTGGGCTTGGTTGACATTCATCATAAAAGCACGCCCTTGGTTGCCATGGGTGACTTGTGGAGCTTGCGAAGGCGGGGGAGGAGGAGATTGAATTGATTGGAGCGGTTGAACTGGAGGAGCCATGAGTTGTGGGACTTGAGGTTGGTAAGTTTGCAATTGGTAGGCTTGAGTTGTGTAGTATGGTGCAGGCATGATTTGGGCTTGATTTGCAAAAGTGAGTCGGGGACAAGCATTGCGGAAATGATTTGGGTCTCCACAATTGAAACAAGCTCTCGTTTGAGGAGGAGTTTGAGCAAAAGGCATGGGTCGGTTTTGAGGATTATGCGGAACAAACCTTGGTGGAGTGATTTGTCCACGGGAGGCTTCACGACACACATTGCTAAGGTGGCCGTAACGATTGCAATTTGAGCATTGGCGACAAGCGGAGTAAGATGGGTGGTGGTGTTGACAAGTGTTGCACAAGGGATGGGGACCGGTGTAAGGTTTTCGATTTTGGGTAGCTTGAGATTGAGATTGGGGTTGAGTTGGATGAGTGACAGCAAAGTTTCGATGGTTCGGTTTATGCTTCTTTTTAGAGTGGTGAGATGAGTTGGAGTAATTGATGGATTGGGGTTGGGCTTCAACTTTGGAGCTTGGAGATGGATCGGTGATGGCCTTGACATTTGGTTTCTTGGAATCCTTTTGGGATAAAGTCCATGCTTTGACATGGTTCTCCGAAAGGGCGGCGGCAAGAGTGATCACATCATTAAGCGTTTGTGGCTTGCTACTCATGACGGAATCTCGGATTTGCATTGGCAAACCCGAAACGTATTTTTCGATTGCCCTCTCGAGTGGGGTAACCAAATGGGGCACTAGAAGGCTAAGCTCGTGAAGCGGTTTGAGTAAGCGGAGTTGTTACCGCTATCTTGTTTAAGATCCCAAAATTCGGCCTCCAATTTTTGAATTTCATGCTTGGGGCAAAATTTTTTGAGCATGATATCCTTCAGTTCATTCCAAGGGAGAGTCATAGCGACTTCCGCTCCTTTGGCATTCATGATGCTATTCCACCACGCTAAGGCGGTTAGCTCGAACACACTTGATGCGAAAGTGGTTCGCTTGGCCTCCGGACATTCACAATGCAAGAACACACTTTCCATGCGTTCAAACCATTGAAGGAGCGTGGTAGCACACTCCTCACCCATAAATTTCGGTGGATTGGCGCCCATAAACTGCTTATAAGTAAATGTAGCATGAGAGGGTGTGACTTGAGTAGCAACAGGTTGTGGTTGGATAGCTTGAATTTGAGCAATAAGGGTGGGGAGTACAGCAGCCATTTGAGTTGTAACCAATTCGGCTATCTTAAGGTCGGAGTTCTTGGGGCAACGAGTTTGACGTGCATGACGAGCTTGACGATGAAGAGGAGGCATTCTAAAAATAATAAAAGTGAGACAATATGAGATTTTGGGTAGCTAGTCCAAATATGATGGTGATTAATGTAAATATGATATTTTAGTGAAATATTTTGTGAACCTTATAAAAAAACCATTTTAACACATGAATATATATATATATATATTATATATATATATATTTGAAATTTGAAACGTTAAGATTTGAGGCGGGAAATACATACATGAATCACCATGACTTGTTGTCCCGACAGTAATCTTAAAGAAATACGAGGTAATGCGGGGAGTCGAAACGTTACGCGAATCACCGCGTCTTTCATATTTCAACCAA
Source organism: Flaveria trinervia (assembly GCA_025506515.1). Lineage (NCBI taxonomy): Eukaryota > Viridiplantae > Streptophyta > Magnoliopsida > Asterales > Asteraceae > Flaveria > Flaveria trinervia. The sequence continues at coordinate 60,703,670 of CM046444.1, read as the reverse complement.
GATCATAAAATGGGATAAAATGAAAAGTCAAGACCACTAGTTCACGTATCAACATGGCTTTCATGTTTCAACTCAAAACAAATCGAAATCGAGGGACGGATCAAAAGACTAGTCCACGTATCACTGTGGCTTTCATATTTCAATCCAACAATATTAATGGAGGTAATCAGAACGGTTACAATGACTGCTTAAAGTTAGCAAACCATATAACGCGCATTCGCTTTGGCCTATAAGGTCAAACACCTTGACTTGAACATTCCAGGTAAGTAAATCACCTTTGATTCTCGGAATCATTTTGCCAAAGGTTCACATCTAGGTATTTTCCCTCTTCCAGTTAGTACGAACCCGTTATAATGTCACGCTTTAAGGAGATGAGAAATATCGAAAAATTTGGGACCCAAACTCAAATTTTGAGATCCATAATTTGATTTTTTTAATTAATTAATTAATTACTTAATTTTTTTTAAGGTAAGATAAGGATACCTTGGATTTCTATAAAAGTGTGTGTGTGTGTGTGTGTGTACATGAGGGTAAATGAAATAAATAAGTATATAAGAGCAAATAAACAATCAAGTAGGGTAACACGTATAGGCAACACGTTTTGTCAATGTGAACAACTGAATAAATGCTGATAAGTATTTGTATATCCGCATTTACTAATGCAAATGTTTCAGCAAAAAATGCGCATAAGTGTTTGTTCATCCGCATTTGTCAATGTTGATGACTAGACACTACAAAGAAATGCTGATGAAGAACAAGACATCCGTATTAGTAATGCAGATGAACATAAGAAAATGTTGATTAGGCTTTATACTAGTTTCTTGATGTATAGTACACGGGTAGTTTAGTTATTTTGTAAAGGCCTTTTTTCAGCCTATATATAGAATAGAAAACCCTACTTTTAGGAAGACATAGACAAAAGGCTTGAGAAATATGGAACAACAAAAGTTATGTGGGATGAATTGCTCATTATGTGTGAAGGAAGTAGTGAAGTAACTGAATTCAACAAAGACAAGCCGGTCAATCAGTATGAAACCTTCCACCACTCCAAAAGGAATCAATCTCAAAACAGTTGCATTGGTTTGTGTAGTTGGTGAATGATCTTGAGATTACGGGGGTTACATTTAAGGAAAAGGAGATGAGCAAGAAGATGTTACATAGCCTTCTAGAGAGTTGGAAGCAAAATGTAACTATGCTGAAAAAAACACTTGATCTGGAAAGCACTAGTCTGGATATAATGATTGCAAAAATTAAAGCTCATGAATTTGATGAATGGAGTATGAACCTCGATGGACCACAAGTCACTGAGACATACAAATTTCCATCAGAACCTCATTTTATGGAAAATGCATTCATTACTAAAGAAAATGATTTTCTTTCATCAAGAGATCAAATCAAATCAACTGGATTCATTGCTACTCTATCAATAAGCAAGCCATCAACATCATCACTATCAACTGGATTCAATGCCACTCAATCAAGCATGCCAACAGACCAAATATCTTAAGAGCAAAAGGCTACATACAATGCCTTTGTTGTAAGCTCTGAAGCATACTTGGTAGGACGACACACCTCTGCTTATCTAATCCAAGAAGACTTAGAAGAAATGGATCTAGATGATGTTGAAGAAATGGATCTATAGTGGCAAATGGCTATGATAGCCATGAGGGCTAAAAAGTTTTCAGAAATGGAAGAAAGCTTGTAAGGCCCCATTCCCGGGACGCTTACAACTGGTCAATCATCGCACATAAAATATATAATTTCATTAATCACTATAAAACATTGCAGCGGAATCATTAATAACAACATTTCATTTCATTCAAATAACGCTTTTGCAAAATAATACAACATTCATTACAAAATATTGTTTGTTCGCATTATAATGTAAAAACATTATACAAAAGAATGCCATCCAAAATAAGCCGCGTAGCTGTCCCGCGCCATCCTCAGCAATGCTCACCTGCCAACTAGAAACACATAAAAGTCAGCATTGTTGAGTGAGTTCTAGTTTTATATAAAAAACATTACATTACCTTTCATTCATTAAAACATTTTCATTACTATCGCACGTGATCACAAATCGTACATACATCAAGGTAATATTTATTATCTTCATCATTGTTCGTTTCGTACATTTCGCACGTTTCACACATTTCGTACATTTAGGTTCTTCCTATTTATATCTAGGTCCTGTCATATGCTTAACCCCCCTTTAGAGCACCAAGCAATTCATCTAGGGTTAAGCGACAAGGACCCCCTATCGCATGTATGGAGTGGTCACTAGGACAAACTCCCCTTGTGTGTGTGAACTCTTATGGGTTAGCCAAGATCGCACGCTGTATAACACACAGTAATTAGGAAATCGCATGTATTGGAGCAGTCACCAAGACTGAACTCTTACTGTGTGTATGAACCCTTATGAGTTAGCCAAAATCGCACACTATAGACACGCACAGTTGAGGTAACAACTCTCAATGAGTTGTAAACCTCCCTTCATATTCTTGCAAGTCTTTTCATTCGTTCGTTCATTATCTTCCACTTTCATTATCTTAAATCTTTCACTTTGTTTAGATAGTACTTTACGTTCATTAACAATATCACATCACGTAAAGTCACATCATCATCCGTCATAAGGAACATATCAGAACATAACATGCAATCATACATAATCATCATACATCATCAATCACACATCATCATGCATAAGCATCAATCATACATCATACATGCCCATCGCATCATCTATGACCTCAAAAGTCAACTTACACAAACCCCCAGGAACCTCCCAAGTCAAAGCCTACATAACACTTTTCTCTCAAAAATCAGAAAATAAACTAAGTCCTTTCAGGCGCATGGGCCCTATTTGGGCGTATGGACCCTATTCAGTCGCATGACCTTCCAAGCGCATGAGAACACTTAGGCGAATGGACACTATGGGTGTCACACCCCGACCAAAGCGGCGGAACATGCCGGGGCGCAACTAAGATTGTTCAAATGCACACGACACTATTAAAGTGATAATATTTAATCAACTCATTCATTTCATAACATGTTCTTACAAATACAAAAAAATAAATAGTTCTTAACTAATAACCTAACGGTCCAAAATAAAGTAATGTCTTTAAATCTTCAATCAACCGATAATCAAACCTGTAGCATTGCATAAAATATGTTTTGTCAACATGTATGTTGATGAGCAATTCCATGACTTTATAAATATAATATAAGGTAAAAATCCACAACTCAAATATGTGAAGCCGTAAATAAAAGTAACAATTGAGGTATATCAATCATAAATAAATGAGGCTCGTTTCTAATTGATAAAACTACCATATTACAAGGAGGAGCGTATGATCATACTTATTGAGGATGAGGATGAGGCTAAACGATCAAAAGCAATAAACATGTAGCAATTAATCATATGAGGTATATAACATACAATTGGACAATTATTCTAAGCAACACATAATGTAGTGGTTGTGGGTTGAGGATCTAGATGTTAAATCATTTTTTTTTGGTTGAGTAAGTATGCTTGCTACCCCCAAAGTATAGAAGAGAAAACGAGAATGAAATTACTCACATGGAATAAAATGACGTTGATGAATAAATTTTGAATAAAATCCTCAAGTAAGCGAGTCCGACGGTTTTAACGTGCATGTCCTAGATTGAAAGATCTTGAGTAAGTATTGAGTATTGAAGATGAAATATAAATGGTATAAAAGTTCATAAAAATAAGGCTTGGGTTTTCGGGAGTTTTAGTTATATTTTACAAAGTGTGTTTAAATAACGTAAGTATAAAATGAAAGAAAACGGGTCCTTGATGTTTAGTTTTACTCAACCATTGTTAAGTTTTACATATGGGAGTTGGTTTAGTGCTAGTATGCACGATCCCATTAATGTAAGCATCAAGGTCTGACTTACACTCTCGTAAACCCGAGTTTGAAACTTTAATTAATAAAGAAATTCGCTTAAACCCGATATTAGTATAAAACCAAGTTTGGTTCCGTCATACCATAATATTATTAATACAAATAACATAAAGCGAAACATAAGTTAAAAAAAATTAGGAAATATTTTTCTTTTGGCGTTTTGAACGGTGACTAGCTCGTTAAGACGATAAGTTCGACTTTTACTCGGGTTTATTCTTACCCGAAACTTGGTTTGGGCTAATATTTGTTCTAACACTTCCAAAATCTTAAGTAATATGAGTAATTTAAATTAAAACATAACTAAAAAGATAGGTTGAACTTTTGGTGGTTTGAACATTGACTAACTCGTTAAAACGGGTGTTCGGTTTTACTCGGTTTTTACCCGAAACTTGGGTTCAAGCCAAGATTTGTTCTACACCTCCATATCAACCGTATAATAACTAAAATATCAAGAAAAATTTAGATCTAAAGTGTTTGATGTAACATGGTCACTTAAAAGTTATTTAAAGTGCTTAAACGAGCGTTCGGTTTGGTTCGGTCTTTGACTCGGTATGAACCCGAGGATGGTTACCACATGTCCAAAACCATTGAACTAAAAATAAGGTAAAACTTCCAGATCTAAACTCAAACAAGAAAGTTAATCGAGTAAACTTCCCGAAAACGACCCAAACGGGTCTAAAATGCATAAATATGAGTTTGAATGCCCACAAGACTTAAATAAAGATGAAAATGGTTTTTTGAACATAAAATACTTAGAAAAACTGAAAATAACCAAAATTACATACCCGAAATGATTTGAAATGCAAGATTCGGTTCCGTTAACTTTTTAAAGTCAAACTTAAGCAAAACTAGCTAGAACAACTTACAAGATCAAAAATTTTGGGAGAAGAAGATGAAAATGTGTAGGTGAAATGGTTGAGAATGAGTGGTATTTATAGGGAAAGATTAGGGTTTGAGGAAATGGGTAATGCGTTTGTCCGGTGGGTAAAAGGGTGCACTTTGATTCTTTTATTTAAAATAAATTTTAATTTAAATAAATTATGACCAGGTATCTACATGTTTGGAGGGTTCTAGAATAGTTATGGGTTAGGTCTTGGTTGGTTTGGATGGTAAAAATACAAGTCCGGACCTTAAACTAACCGAAAACGTTAAAAAACTGATTTTGCTGAAACGAACTGTGGGTCACGCCACGACAAGTATGAAACATGATTACAATATAAAATCCATCATTTTATTAATATTCAAAGATCGGAAGACCAAAACGAGTCGGGTTTACTATACATGATAACAAATACAAAGCTAGTCGAAAATGACGAATGTCACAATGGGTGAATGAACACTTAGGCATATGGTCTCCTAGTCGCATATCCTTCAGTCGCATCACTTGCATGCGTGTGACCTTCAGTCACATGGCATTTGGGCGTATGGGCTTCAGTCGCATGACCTTCATCCGCATTTCCCCCAATCGCACGACTTTCATCCGTATTTCCTCCAGTCACACAACTTTCATGCATAAGAACCCAGTCGCATGGCCTCCAAGCGCATGGACCTCAATCGCATGCCTATCAGCCTTATGGCCTCCAGTCGCATGCCATTCAGTCGCATGGCTCCAGTCGCATGGCTCCAGTCACATGAGCCCTAGCTGATGCAGAATGCAGTCTCTCCCCGAACCTAATCTACGATTTTCAGCCTCCAAACCCACACAAACCTGTTCTAAGCTCAAATCGACCATCCTAAACCTTAGAAACACCTACCACAACACCATTCAAGCACAACCAAGCCTGAAATCAAACCCCACCTGAATCACACCCATACACATACACATACATTCGGGTTCAACACCTAACACAACAAAATGGTTACAGATGTGTTCAAGGCCCAAAATCAGTCAAAAATGTCTAAAAGAGGGGTCCTAGAACTCACCTTGACAGCCTTCTCGGGTATAGCTTCTCACAAACCCGCTAGCCTTTGACTTTGCACTTGATTCTTCAAGAAAACCCTAGCTTTTGCTCTTTCTCCCTTTTTCTCCCTCTCCTTGGCCGATTGAAGATAAGAATGGAGAGGGGAATGGGCTGCCATTCCCTTTAAACCCATTCTTCCAAACTTTCCCCCCTTTTTGGCAACATTGGTCCCTCGACTTGGACTTTATTTCTTTTCTCTCTTTTTCTTCTTTCTTTGGCTTCAAAGAAATTAACATAGTGTTACAAGTCCACCCCCCTTATATAGATTTCGTCCCCGAAACCTGTTATTCCTCGAACAAACGTGGGAAATGTTGTCTCATCTCCTTTTCAGTCTTCCACGTAGACTCGGATCCCTTTCTGTATTTCCACTATACGTGCACAAGTGGAACCACTTTATTCCTCAATCTCTTCTCTTTACAATGGATGATCGCCACTAGTTGCTCCACATAGTTGAGCCGTTCTCCTCATCCGCCAAGCATTTCCTCAGATGAGATACATGGAATGTCAGATGAATTCCTCTTAACTCTTATGGTAACTCCAGTGTATAGGCCACCTCTCCTACTTGAGTAATGATTCGGAAAGGCCCTATGTTTCTTGGGCTCAGCTTGCCCCGCTTCCTGAATCGAATAATACCCTTCCAGGGTGAGACTTACAACATAACTCTATCACCCACCTGAAACTCAATCGGTCTATGCCATTTATCAGCATACGACTTCTATCTGTCTTTGGCTGCCTTCATGAAGGCTTTGATCGTTTCCAGTTTCTCAGTTGTTGCCTCGACACCTCGACGCTCCCTAACTCTTTATGACCGATATCACCCCAACACACGGGTGTCCTGCATCTCCTACCATATAGCATCTCATAAGGAGGCATACCAATGCTGACGTGATAGCTATTGTATATGAGAACTCAGCTAACGGTAAGTGGTCATCCCAACTTCCTCCAAAATCAATGACACATGCCCGAAGCATATCTTCCAACATCTAAATGGTCCTTTCTGACTGACCATCTGTCTAGGGATGATAAGTTGTGCTAATGTGTAACCTCGTCCCCATCGCATCATGGAATTTCTTCCAAAATTTAAATGTAAACTAGGTGTCACGATCAGACACAATAGACACCGACATACCATGATGAGTAACAATCTCCTTAATGAACAAGTCCACTAATCTTTCGAAAGTATACGTCTCACGAATTGGTAGGAAGTGAGCACTCTTCATCAAACGATCAACGATAACCCATATGGTATCATACCCTTTCATGGTACGCGGTAGCTTCGTAATAAAATCCATGGTGATATGCTCCCACTTCCACTCTGGTATATCCAAAGGTTTTCCCATACGGCTTTTGGTGCTCGTCCTTCACTTGTAAACAAGTAAGACATTTACTCAATACTCCACCATATCACGCTTCATACCCAGCCACCAATAATCTTTCTTCATGTCTTGGTACATCTTGTAGAACTGGGATGAATAGAGTATCAAGTTTTATGAGCTTCATCCATAATCTTCACACGTAGATCCCCAAAACGAGGAATTCACATCCGTCCAAATCGAGTCCTAACACCGAGTGTGTTTTCACCAAATTTCGCAACCAGACCTCTCATTCTTTCGGAGTTAAGATGATCTCTTTTCGGCTAAGGGCATCCGCCACCATGTTGGCTTTGTGTGAATGGTAGTGGATCTCCAAACATAACACTTTATGAGCTCCAACCATCGTCTCTGCTTCATGTTCAAATCTTTCTGCTCGAAGAAGTACTTCAAGCTCTTATGGTTGGTGAATATGGTGCACTTCGTCCCGTATAGGTAGTGCCTCCAAATCTTTAACACGAATACCATAACTGCTAGCTCCAAATCATGAGTAGGATAGTTGACCTCATGAACCTTCAATGGTCGGGTTGTATAGGCTATAACCTTTCCTCTCCACATTAACACACACCCCAACCCCGAGAAGGAAGCATCCGAATAAACCACCAAATCTTCACTTCCATCGGGCAATGGCAAAACATGAGTGGGTCAATCTCGCCTTTAACTCCTCAAATGCCTTCTCTTGAGCTTGACCCCAACAAACATTACATCTTTACGGGTCAACTTGGTTAGTGGAGAAGCGATCTTAGAGAAATCTTCAATAAACCTTCTGTAATTGCCCGTCAAACCCAAGAAACTACGAATCTCGGATGGCGTCTTTGGGGACTTCCATTGCATCAACGCCTCCACCTTTGCCGGGTCCACCAGAATCCCCTCGGGATTCACCACGTGACCCAAGAATTGAACCTCGTGCAACTAGAATGCGCACATGGAGAATTTAGCATACAACTTCTCCCTTCTCAAAGTCTCCAACACCTCTCGAATGCGACCGGCATGCTCCTCCTCACTCTTCGAATAAATCAAGATATCATCGATAACACTATCACTGATTTATCCAACATCGGCCGACACACTCGATTCATCAAGTCCATAAAAGCAGCTGGCGCGTTAGTCAAACCGAAAGACATAACGAGAAACTCGTAGTGACTATAATGCGTGCGAAAAGTTGTTTTAGGAATATCTTGCTCCTTCTCCTTCAGCTGATGGTAGCCCGATCGAAGATTAATCCTTAAAAACCTATTGGCACCCTGGAGCTGATCAAGCAGGTCATCGATTCTCTGTAACAGGTATCGGTTCTTTACCATCAACTTGTTCAGCTCATGGTAGTCGATACACATCCTCATACTACCGTCCCTCTTCTTTACGAATAAGACCGGAGCACCCCAAGGAGAGATACTTAGTCGAATGAACCCCTTATCAAGTAACTCCTGCAGTTGCTCCATCAATTCTTTTATATCAGTCGAAGCCAACCGATACGGTGCCTTAGCAACGGGTAGGGCACCTGGTATCAAATCAATCTGAAACATGATCTCTTGGTCAGGTGGCACTCCGAGTAAGTCTTCGGGAAATACATCGGGAAAGCCACACATAACCGGTACATCAGATAGTTATGGTGTTAGTGTATCCACATCCTTTACATAAGCCAAGTAGGTGTTACATCCACGCCTCATGCACATTCCCACCACCACCATTGAAATCACTTTCGGAATCGTAGTGACCCGATCACTATGAACCGTCACTGAACTCCCGTCAGGCGCTGTCAAACGAATCATCTTATTGCAACACACAATGTTCGCATCGTAGTCCGCTAACCAATCCATCCCAAGAACTACATCGAAACCACCTAAGGTCATCACAAATGGTCTAACAGGAAACTTGTGACCTTCTAGTTCCACGTCACAACCTTCTACCATCTCGGAGATCCTGATAGACTTACCTACAGCAGTTTCTACATCAAAGGGCACATCAACACTTTTACTACTAACAAGCAGTTTAGCATAGAAAATAGCAGAAATAAAAATTTTACTGGCACCAGAATCGAATAACACAGGGGCTAAAGTTTGGTTTACTAGAAACGTACCTGACACAACATCAGGGTCCGTCCTAGCCTCCTCCAGCGTCATTGTAAACGCTCTAGCGCTCGCCCTCGATCCTTCCCCTCCAGTCTTCTTCCCTCCTGAATCTTCATCCTCGGCTTTTTACAGTCCCTGCTCATGTGGCCAGTCTCTCCATAATTATAACACCTTACAACCCCACAATCTCTAGCCATATGACCAGGCTTCCCATACTTAACGCAGATGTTTGATCCCCATTTGCATTCTCTTGAATCCTCCTTCCCGCATTTACCACACCTCTTCGACCCCGCACCAGGTGTGACCACAAGGCGGTCATCCACCCGTGCCTTCTTGTTACTCGTCGAGGAACCACCCCGACCAAACATTTTCCCATTCCAGTTTTGGTCACCACCACCTTTCTTGCTCCCCTCAGCCACCACCATAGTACTTTCATCATACAACCTCCCTGCCAAATCAACCGCCGACCTAAAAGTGCTCGGCTGGGCATCGATCATGTGCCTGCGGACATCCGCCGACAAGCCCTGGATATACTGCTATATCTTTCGTGACAGAGGCATCACCTGGTCCGGCGCCAACTGTGCCATGTCATTAAACTTCATGGTGTATTGCTGATGTGTCATCGTTCCCGCCTCCAGCTGCAGGAACTCCCTTTCCACTTTATCCATCTCCCGGTGAGGACAAAACTCCTAAATTACCAGCTTTTCAACTCGTACCACCTCATCCTCCCAATTGCCCGACTACCCTCAGCTTGGACAATATTGTCCCACCAACATAGAGCCGAGTCCACAAACGAGTGGGTAGCAAACTTCACCTGCTGGTCTTTTAGGCACTCGCTGATATTCAGAACAACTTCCATTTCTCCCACCCATCGGTGAGCAGCAGCAGCAGTGCCATTACCATCAAAAGTAGGGGGCTGCATGTTTGAAATGCCCTATAGTTACAGCCTCGTGCCACCTTCGGTGCAGGCTCTTCTTGTTCCTCTTCATCATCAGAGAGAACCATTTCAGGGTCTGGTCGCTCCCATTCTCCCGAGGACCTGTTTCTCTCCTTTCTTTCTCCTTCCCTTACGACCTTTATCACTTCAATCACCATAGACGGTAAGATTGTCTGCATGAGCTGATGAACTTCTTCTACAACAGCCTCCTTTACTAAGGCTCTCAAATTGGCGCTCTTATCACCTCCCTCTAGATGAGGGGTCTCGAGTTCTTCATGAACCACCTTTTCAACTCTAGGCCTTCCTCTTTTGGGTCGTGGTTCAGCACCACATACACCACGACCTCCACCCCTTGAAGCTTTAGATGATCTACCACTGGCCATCCTCTAACATACACTAAAAGATTCAAATACCAACACGGTCATCAAGGGAACAACTTAGTTTATGTCAAGTATAGTAAGTCCCTAATTATAGTTGCCAGTTGTGATTAGCCGGTTACTTTACTCTTCATACCCCAAGCATTACCTATCCTGACTACATTAGCATCTAAATCTACCAAAAGCACATAAACCACATAACATACGCACATAATACCGGTTATCATTAAAGAAAATACCTGATGGCACGCAGCTACTCACACTGGCATCCCTTCCCTTTCCGTCCCATTTTCAGTTGAAGTTAAGGTTTTTTTTGATAATTTACCGGTTCATTTAAACTTTGGCTCTGATACCAACTTGTAAGGCCCCGTTCCCGGGACGCTTACAGCTGGCCAATCATCGCACATAAAATATATAATTTCTTTAATCACTATAAAATGTTACAGCGGAATCATTAATAACAACATTTCATTTCATTAAAATAAACGCTTTTGAAAAATAATACAACATTCATTACAAATATCGTTTGTTCGTATTATAATGCAAAAACATCATACAAAAGAATGCCATCCAAAATGAGCCGAGTAACTACCCCGCACCATCCTCAGCAATGCTCACCTGCCAACTGTAAACACATAAAAGTCAACGTTGCTGAGTGAGTTCTAGTTTTATATAAAAAACATTACATTAACTTTCATTCATTAAAACATTTTCATTACTATCACACGTGATCACACATCATACATACATCGAGGTAATATTTATTATCTTCATCATCGTTCGTTTCGTACATTTTGCACGTTTCACACATTCCATACATTTAGGTTCTTCCAATTTATATTTAGGTCCTGTCGTATGCTTAACCCCCCCCCCCCCTCTAGAGGACCAAACATTCATCTAGGTTAAGCGACAAGGACCACATATCGTACGTATGGAGTGGTCACTAGGACAGACTCCCCGTGTGTGTGTGAACTCTTATGGGTTAGCCAAGATCGCACGCTGTATAACACAACGTAATTAAGAAATCACACGTATTGGAGCAGTCACCAAGACTGAACTCTTACTGTGTGTATGAGTCCTTATGAGTTAGCCAAAATCATACGCTGTAGACACACACAGTTGAGGTAACAACTCTCAATGAGTTGTAAACCTCCCTTCATATGCTTGCAAGGCTTTTTATTCATTTCATTATTTTCCACTTTCATTGTCTTAAATCTTTCACTTCGTTAAGATAATACTTTACGTTCATTAACAATATCACACCACGTAAAGTCACATCATCATACGTCATAAGGAACATATTAGAAGATTACATATAATCGTACATAATCATCATACATCATCAATCACATATCATCATGCATAAGCATCAATCATACATCATACATGCCCATCACATCATCTATGACATCAAAAGACAACTGACATAAACCCCCGGGAACTTCCCAAGTCAAAGCCTACATAACACTTTTCTCCTGAAAATCAGAAAATATACTTAGTCCTTTCGGGCGCATGAGCCCTATTTGGGCGTATGGACCCTATTAAATCGCATGGCCTTCCAGGCGCATAAGAACACTTAGGCGAATGGACACTATGGGCGAATGAACACTTAGGCGTATGGGCTCCCAATCGCATAGCCTTCAGCCGCATCACTTCGATACGTATGACCCTCAGTCGCATGGCATTCGGGCGTATAGGCTTCAGTCGCATGGCATTCGGGCGCATTTCCCCCAGTCGCACGACTTTCATCCGCATTTCCTCCGGTCGCATAACTTTCATGCGTAAGAACATCAATCGCATGGCTTCCAGGCACATGGACCTCAGTCGCATCCCTTTCGGCCATATGGCCTCCAGTCTCATGCCATACAGTCGCATGAGCCCTAGCTGATGCAGAATGCAGTCTCTCCCCGAACCTAATATGCGATTTTCGGCCTCCAAACCCACACAAACCTGTTCTAAGCTCAAATCGACCATCCTAAACCTTAGAAACACCTACCACAACACCATTCAAGCACAACCAAGCCCGAAATCAAACCCCACCCGAGTCACACTCTTACACATACACATACATTCGGGTTCAACACCCAACATAACAAATGGTTTCAGATGTGTTCTAGCCCTAAAATCAGTCAAAAATGTGTAAAATAGGGGTCCTAGAACTCACCTTGACAGCCTCCTTGGGTATAGCTTCTCACAAACCCGCTAACCTTAGACTTTGCACTTAATTCTTCAAGAAAACCCTAGCTTTTGCTCTTTCTCCCTTTTTCTCACTCTCCTTGGCCGATTGAAGATAAGAATGGAGAGGGGAATGGGCTACCATTCCCTTTAAACCCATTCTTCCAATCTTTCCCCCCTTTTTGGCAATTGGTCCCTCGACTTGGACTTTATTTCTTTTCTTTCTTTTTCTTCTTTCTTTGGCTTCAAATAAATTAACCGGGTGTTACAAAGTTAAGTCTAAATGAGAATATCAAACTTGGATATGACAAGTCCAAGATGAAGTGTTTCAACTGTGGTATGACTTGCCACTTTTCAAGAGAGTGTAATGCTTCAAGAAGAACAACAACTTTTAGAGAAGTTCTCATGGTCAATCATCATCATAACCAAACTAAAGCTTCCAACCAAACAATCAACATCAATCAAATATCAAAGTCAACAAATACAATCTCACCAAAAGTCAGCCTCAACTGACTAAGCAAGCTCATAGAAGCAACCAAACTACTTCAAATGCTCTTGTCATCAAACAAGATAGAGTATGTGATTAGAGCTTGTATGCTGAGGAAGTGAAGCCTCAATTTCAAAATCATGCTCTTATGGCTCACATAAATGATGGCCCAACTCCTATGCCATTTGAGGTAAATCAAATCTTTGCAGTGATAAATGCATTGTTGAATTGTAGGGATACCATGAGCATAATCACAAATTAGCAGCTACAATTAAGGAAGAAAAAGTAAAATCTGAGATGCTTAAACATGAAATGAGAGTTTTGAAATTAAAATAAAATCACTAATTCCTGAAATTGAAAAACTACATAGGAAAGGCATACTCTTGCAGTTGAAATGAAAAGTTAACTGAAATGTTAGCTCAATCCAAAGTGAGCAATCAACCACTGAAGGGAATCTTGAAAAACTTCAACTGTCTTTAGCAAAGCTACAATATATGCTTGATTCACTAAAGGATCCTAAGGAGATGACTGGGATAGGATGTTGTTAGATCTAGATACAATAGATCCAGATCATTTTGTATAGGCTTAGAACTTTAATCAATACTTGTAATCAATGATTATAATTCATCATTTTAATATTTGCATTATGTATATAGGTTAGCCAATATGTGTGTTGATATGTGTATGAGTGCAGGTACAACCATTATAATTAGAGAATTACCAAAATTGACCAAGTGTAAGAAACATCTACGGATGAACATTTTGTTCTTCCGTAGATATGTTTCCTACAAGTAAAATACATCCAAAGATCCTCTATGGATCAACAACCAGCTCTGAAGTTGAAGTGAGGATCCCTTCGGAAGAACAAGATAGCTTCGGAAGAACAAGATAGCTTCGGAAGAACAAAGTATCTTCGGGAGAACAAGATAGCCTTGAAAGAACAAAGTATCTTTGGAAGAACAAGAGAGCTTCAGAAGAACAAAGTACCTTTGGAAGAACAAACATCTACGGAAGACTATGTAGCTGCGGAGTCCAAACACTTGTATTTAAATAACACAAGTGTTACAAGTCAACACGTCAACAACACAGTTGTGCAAATCCCAAGAGATCCGGTGTTTCCTTAACTGAAACACACGTGCCTATAAATATGGATCCTAGGTTTCACATCAAGAACACACAATACACATAAGAGACGACAAAGACATTAGATGATCAACACAAACACATCACATCAATTCACATAAAAATAACCCTAGCAACCATCACATCAACATCAACACGACCAAAGCATTTATTGTTTATGTCATTCATTGATTATTCTTTTGTAATCATTGTAATACATTTTAATCAAATAACATTTGGTTATTAATTGTGTTCGTATTTTTGTGTTCGTCATAATCATTATTCATTAATCAAACAATTAAAGAAGGTGAATGTTGATTCCACAAACATTAACTTGATTTTCTTTAACACTGATAATTCCTGAATGCGATCCTTGGATTCACAGATGCAATTCATGTCAACCTACATACAATGACAATTATACTGTCATGGCTGAGTCACTCACTCTTTCTACACAAAATTTAACCTAAAACTATTGAAACTAAATCAATAGTTTCACAGATTACAAATCCTCAAAATAAACCAAGTGTTTATATTGAAACAAATAAGGACAAATCAAGTTAGGTTGTCCCATTAAAATCAAAGAATGCTCAAACAGGTCTGTAAATGTCATTAAACAAAGGAGCCCAATCAAGACAATAGTGTCATTTGTGAAGTTCATCCCTGAAATTCTCAAAGAAAAAAAGAAGGTTGAAGTTACTGTGAAACCATTTGTTGAAAGCAGATCTAATTATGAGATCAAATCTCCAAACAATTCAATCAAATCAGACAAAGTTTCACAAAAAACAAAAAGAAAACTCCTTTGATTTCAAAGACAAAGATCAAAGCAGATTCTCAATCATCAAAACCAAAGCAAGGTGTTGGTTTTGATATTTTCAATAAAGATCATGTAAATCAACAAAAAAAGAAGGATACAAAAAGCGAAGGAAACAAAATAAGCCTAAAAGGTGTGAACCAAACTACTAAAAAGGCTGATGTTGCTTCCTCACCAAAATCAAAGTTTGAGGCTGAGTTGTAATCTGGTATATCTACTAAGGCCTCAACTTCGAGGTCACCATCAAGAAACAAACACATGTATTATGACGTGTGTGAAATGTCAAATCATAGAACAGATGAGTGTTATTTCAATCAATACTGCTCAATCTGTGACATGAACAATCATTCCACCAAAAATTGTTATTTTAACAAATATTGTTCTATTTGTGATATGACTAACCATAACACATTTGATTGTTTCTTCAAACAAAAAGGCTTGAGAATTCCACAAAACAAGCCTATCTCACCAATCTTAATTGTGAAACCCAAAATCAGAAGTCCTTTATATAACAAACAATCCAGGGTTTCAACTTCTGATGATGACTCTTGTTATCAAAAGAGTTAAAAAGTGTCAAAAGAAATGTAAAGTGCAATATTAAATAGCCACATAATTTTCATTGAAGAGATAAACCAAATTGATATTTGAAAATAAAAAGAAAACGGGTCAAATTTCTTCAAAGAAACAGGGACCAAAGGTTTGAATACTCTTCCGACTTTTCAGTTGAAGTTGATGAGATGAAATCAGCAAGATCTCAACATAAATCAAACACAACTTCATCCTCTAAGCCACGATTTAGAGGAAATTATTAAGAAGTTACTGTCACGGGTAGGAAGGGGAAACCTAAGACCATCATGGCTTGGGTTCTAAATTCTAACTAGTTCTTTTTATTCTTGTAGGGTCGTCCATATAGGTCCAATAACATATAGTATGTGGACGGTGGATGCTCCCAACACATGACTGGAGACGGTTCCTGCTTCCTGACTTCAAGAAAATTCAAAGAACTATTGTGGCATTTGGTGGAGATTCACAAGGTGGAAGAATTAAGGGTGAAGAATTTATGACAAATAGGTTATCGAGCTTTGATAAAGTGAACTACTGTGAACAACTGAACTTTGATCCGCTTAGCATGTCACAAATCTACGACAAGAAATATTCCACTCTCATCATTGACACCTATTGCTACATTCTGAAACCAGGATTTCAAATTCCTGAAGAATGGATTGTATTGAAAACCCCGAGAAAGAATAATACCTATGTCTTAAACCTTAATTCTGTTTTCCCCATAGAAGAAACACGTCTTCTTCAAATGCATCTTTTGATGAGTCATAGCTTTGGCATAAACATTTGGGACATACAAATTTCAAAAACATGAATAGATTGGTCAAAGGAAACCATGTGATTGGTTTACCACAAAAATATTTCATTTCATTAATCATTGTTCAGTATGTCTCAAAGGGAAGCAATATAAGTCTTCCTATAAGCCAAAGCTTGTGAACACAAACAATTCTCCATTGAAGTTACTTCACATGGATCGGTTTAAACCAAGTTATGTTATGAGCATTGGAAAGAAACAATATTGTTTGGTGATCATAAAGGACTTTTCCATATTCACATGCGTCTTCTTCTTACTTCAGAAAAACGAGGTGTCCCAATTAATACAAAAATTTCATCACCAAAATTGAAAATCAACTTGATTTGAAAGTTAAAACAATTATAAGTGATATTGGGACTGAATTTAAAACTGAAGATTTAAGTTCATTTTGTACAACCAAAGGCATTGCACATCAATTTAGTGCAGTTAGAACTCCTCAACAAAATAGGGTAGCTGAAAGGTGAAATATATCACTAATTGAAACAACATGAACTATGCTAGCCGATGCTAAGCTGCCGATTACCTTTTGGGCGGAAGCAGTAAACACATCGTGCTTTGTACAAAATAGAACCTTGATTGTCAAAGAAACCAACAAGACTCCTTATGAACTTATTTTTCATAGAAAACCAATTATTGGATTTTTTAATTCATTCGATGGTCCTGTATCAATATTAAACATCCGAGACCATTTAGGAAAATATGCTCCTAAGTCTAATGAGTGATTCTTTATAGGTTATTCCTATGTCTCAAAGGCTTATAGAGTGTTTAATCCTCGATTAAACATTTTTGATAAATCAAAAAATGTTTAATTCAATTGAAAATTCCATTCCCAAATCAATAAATGGTCCTGACTGGTTGTTTGATATTGATTCATTTACAAGTTCATATGATCAATTTCACTTGTCTACTGCAGGTAACCTATAATCAGTTGAATCTTCTGTATCAGTAGAAAGAAGAAATGATTTTCCAATGATCCCTCCTACTTTTTGAGCAACTAATGAAGATGTTCCACTATAACATGATCCTGTTAGTCAAACATCACATAATAAGGGTGTTTCAACTAAGGCTGGTCCAAGTACACTTTCATCTTCTTCAATAGAACCTTCGAATGAAGTAAGAAATCATGAACCAACTACACTACTAGTTGAAACTAAGAGAACGTCTAATGGTGAAAGCCTTCAAAGTGTTGTTGATGCTGAAGAAGGAACTGGAAAATACTTTGATTACTTTCATAACTCTCCTATATCATAACATGAAGATGCATCTCACCAAGATGATTTGAATGTCTCCAACCTTGATGTATCTATTGCTGGTGACTCAATTCCAATCACTAGAATACACAAGAATCATTCAGTGGAAAACATCATTGGTGAACTTAATAAACGAGTGATAAGAAGCAAGTCAAGCATTGCAAACATTTGTTTGTTCTATTGCTTTCTGTGTCAAATAATACCCAAAAATATCAAAGAGGCTCTTCAAGACAATAGCTAGATTGAGGCAATGCAGGAAGAGTTGCTACAATTTAAGAAATATGAAGTATGCCAACTGGTAGACCTTCCCGAAAGACAATACCTTATTGGTACCAAGTGGCTATACGGAAAAAAACTAATGATCTCGGAATTGTCATCAGAAATGAAGCAAGATTGGTGGCTCAAGGGTATACATAAGAAGAAAGAATTGATTATGATGAAGTGTTTTCTTTTTTTGCCTGCTTAGAATCCATAAGACTCTTTCTTATATACTCTGCATCCATGAAATTCACTATTTATCAAATGGATGTAAAGTACGTGAGTCAACCACCAGGCTTTGAAGACCCAGATTTCTCACACAAGGTGTACAAGCTTGACAAAGCCTTGTACAGTCTCCATCAAGCCCCACAGAAGTGGTATGAGACTCTATTATCTTTTCTTCTTAAACACAAGTATGAGAGAGAAAAGATTGATCAGACTCTCTTCAAAAAAAGAATGTGGATAATATAATCTTTGGCTCTACAAACAAACAACTCTGTAAAGACTTTGAAGACCTTATGCATTCAAAATTTCAAATGAATGCTATAGGAGAACTCATATTCTTCTTAGGAGTGCAAGTCCAACAAACAGTAGATGGAATCTTCATCAATCAATTAAAATATATAGGAACAATGATTAAGAAGTTCCATTTTGTAGATTGTCAGTCCATCAGAACTCCATTGATACTAAATTGAAGATTGGTCCAGATCCAGAAGGCAAATCAATGGATCAGACTCACTATCAATGTATGATAGGTACACTTATGTATCTAACAGCCAGTAGGCCTGACATCATGTTTGGAATTTGTGTGTGTGCCAAGTATCAAGCAGATCCTAAGAAATCACATATAAATGTTGTCAAGAGGATATTCAGATATCTTAAAGGCAAACCTGCTCTCAGATTATGGTATCAAAAGGAAGGAGATTTCAATCTCTATGCCTACACTGACAGTGACTACGGGGGATGTAACTTTAATAGGAAATCCACTTCTGGCGGTTGTCAATTTGTTGGTCCTGGACTGGTCTCCTGGCAGTGCAAGAAGCAGACAAATGTGTTTGTTTCAATAGCAGAAGCTGAGTATATAGCAGCATCAGCTTGTTGCTCTCAAGTTCTCTAGATTCAAAACTAGATGCTTGACTATGGTTTTAACTTCTTGCACACTCCACTTCATATTGACAACACAACAACAATGTTTATCACAAATAATCTTGTTCAGCACTCAAAAACAAATATATTGAAATTAGATATTGATGAGGTTTAAACTACACATATTATAAATAAATATTTCCTGTACTTTTGAGTAACTCTTGAGTAGTATGTGTTTAATGAGTTCAAAGAGATTATAAGGTCTAAAGATATATACTTTTTAGTAAAACTTGACCCCGAATAGTGCAACATTTTAAAATTTTATATCTTAGTTTTGTTAACAAATTAGTTTATGAAAAAAAGTATTACGTATATATACTAGATATAAGTTAACTTAAAGTTGTTTTCAACAGCATGATAGAATAATAAGTTCAAATTGTTAATACATATTCAAATTTAGGTTGATCTATTATTTGATATGATTGCAGCTCACGTGGAATCAAGATATGATTTCAACCTCATGGGTTTATAGTTTAACAAAAAAGGCTTGTTCAAATATCCAAGTGAAAATTATCCACCAATCCTAATCAATTTAAATTTGGACTAAGAAAATAGTATCTTACAACAATTAGAAACTCACGTGGACTTAGGAAATATCAAGGGAACCACCACCTTTCACCAAGTTTTTGCATGGAATCATGAAAAACAGAATTTATCTTCTTATAAAAAATGGAAGCGATGGCAGAGGCATAAGGGAGAAGAAGAAAAATATATTTTAGTTTCATTCAATTTTGGAGCTTGAGCACGATTAGAGAGTGATATTAAGTGAAGAGCAAGATCACAAAGCAAGGATTGAAGCATTCAAGCGTGAAAGATTATTAGGTTTCGTCTTGCTCATGATATGCCTGATCTAGCTTGACCTAGTTCTTGACGAGGGATGACATTAGATATAAGGAAGCGCAAGCTAAAGATCAGGCATATCAGGCTAGATTCCAGGAGAACGAGGCCATGATCAAGAATCAAGGAGAATTATTTTAGAATATAGAAAAAATTATGGGCCACTTATCAGATATGTTTCAGGAAAGGCAACCTGGAAGCCTTCCTAGTATTATAGTGAAGAATCCAAATGCACATGTGAAAGCTGTGACAACAACGAGTGGTAAATCATATGGTGTGGTTGAGCCTCCTGTAGAGATTGAGGAGGGGGTCGATAAGGAGATAAGAAATAGAGGCTCATGCTGGCAAGGTGCAACAGAGGCTGCGCCGAGTAAGTATAGCACATCTAGAGGAGTCCGTAGAGAAGGTTGCTGAGAAGAAGAAGGAGGAGGAGCCATTAGTCCATTTTGGCAGACCTCCATATCTAGGACAATTGGCTTAGCATCGATCTGAGGAGCAGTATGGAAAGTTCCTTGAGATGTTTAAACAACTCAAGGTGAACTTACCTTTTGTGGGGGCATTACAATACATGCCTAAGTATGCTAAATTTTTGAAGGATTCGCTCACGAATAAGAAGAAGTTGGAGCAAATCTCGACTGTGACGTTGAGTGAGGAGTGTTCGGTTGCTGTGCAGAACAAACTACCAAAAACGATAATTGATCCGGGTTGTTTTACTATTCCATGTATTATAGGTGGTTTATCTGTGAGCAATGCATTGGTAGATCTAGAGGCTAGCATAAATTTGATCCCATATTATGTGTTCGCTAAGATAGACCTAGTTTAGCTAGCACCAACACACATGAGCATTCAATCGGCGGATAAGTCGGTGAATTATCCATGAGGGATCGTAGAGAACATGCTCGTTAAGGTGGATAAGTTTTTTTTTCCTGTTGATTCCATGATCTTAGATATGGATGAGGACGAAAAGGTCCCGCTGATCTTAGGACGACCTTTCCTGGCTACTGCAAGGGCATTGATCGATGTCCTTGACGGCAAGCTAACCTTATGAGTTACAGATGAGATAGCTACATTTGATGTGAACAAATCCATGAAGAACACACACGATCAGGATGATATGTTGTACATCATAGATATTATTTGGACACAAGTGACTACGAGTTTTCAAGAGTTTATCAGAGCAGATCAGACAGACTCACAGATTCTAGTTAGGGAGAACCAAGGAGTCGAGTTAACTGCTTTTGCCTTTGAGCATGACTTGGTAGATCATGAGAGTCAGCCTCTCAAGGAAGCCAATGTGTGCGAGGTGATTATAAGAGAGGAGCCAATAGAGAAGCCATCGATTGAGAATTCCCCATCATTAAAGCTTAAGGAATTGTCATCTCACCTGGAGTATGCATTTTTGGATGAGGGATATCAATTACCTATTATTATTTCTGTTGGATTGACAGAGGAGGAGAAGAGGATATTGGTAGATGTGCTAAAGGCACACAAGCAGGAGACTGCATTGAAGCTGGTGGATATCAAGGGTATTAACCCTTCGTTTTGCAAGCATAAGATACTCAGGGAGGATGAGTATAATCCTGTTAAGACAGAGTTAGAGAAGATTAAATCCTAACATGCAAGAGGTAGTTAAAAAAGAAGTGATTAAATTGTTAGATGCAGGATTGATCTACCCTATCTCTGACTCAAAGTGGTGAGTCCCGTATAGGTTGTTCCCAAGAAAGGGGGGATTGATAGTGGTAACTAATGAGAAGAACGAGTTGATTCCAACAAGGACAGTCATCGGGTGGCGAGTTTGCATTGATTATCGCAAATTGAACGATGCCACGAGGAAGGACCATTTCTTGCTTCCTTTTATCGATCAGATGTTGGAGCGTTTCTCAGGGAAATAGTTCTACTGTTTCCTTGATGGCTTTTTAGGTTATTTCTAGATCCCCGTCGCTCTGGAGGATCAGGGAAAGATGACCTTTACTTGCCCGTATGGCGCCTTTACGTATCGTCGCATGCCGTTTGGGTTATGTAACGCTCCAACTAATTTTCAGCGGTGTATGGTAGCTATATTTCAAGACATGATCAAGGACTCCATGGAGGTATTCATGGATGACTTTTCTGTGTGTGGGAGTTCCTTTGACTCATGTTTGGAGCATTTGGAGAGGATGTTGCCTCAATGTGAGGAGACCTACCTTATGCTAAATTAGGAGAAGTGCCACTTCATGGTGAAAGAAGGCATCGTTTTAGGGCATAAGGTTCACACGCGGGGCTTGAGGTTGATAAGGTGAAGATTGAGACTATCAGCAAGCTTCTGCTACCCACATCAGTGAAATCTATTAGGAGTTTTTAGGCCATGCTGGTTTTTATCGACGTTTCATTAGAGATTTCTCTAAGATTGCGAGGCCAATGATGCAACTCCTAGAGAAAGATTGCCACTTGTGTTTTCTAGAGAGTGTAAAAGTGCTTTTGAGCTTCTAAAGGAGAAGTTGGTGAATGCTCCGATTATGGTCGCCGCAGATTGGAGTTTACCTTTTGAGTTGATGTGCGATGCTAGGGATTATGCGATAGGAGCAGTCTTAGGTCAGCGTATGGACAAACACTTTCACCCAATCTATTACGCGAGTAAGACTCTCACTGATGCACAGGAGCATTACAACACGACGCAGAAGGAGTTGTTGGCAGTTGTCTTTGCATTTTATAAGTTTAGATCTTACCTCGTCCTTTCTAAGACTATTGTTTACACAGATCATGTCGCCCTTAAGTATTTATTTAGTAAGTAGAACGCTAAGCCACGATTGATAAGGAGGATTTTGTTGCTTCAAGAGTTTGGCATTGAGATTAGGGATAAGAAAGGAGTATAGAATGTAGCAGCGGACCATTTGTCATGTTTAAAGGACTCCGGGCATGAGAAGATTAAGGAGGACATGATTGATGATAACTTTCCTCATGAGACACTGATGTTTGTGAAAGCACAGGAATAGAGATTTCCATGGTTTGCAGATATGGCTAATTACTTAGCGACGGTGGTTTTGATGAGAGGCATGACACATCAGCAAACGAAGAATTCTTTGCTAATGTTAAGCATTACATTTGGGATGACCCCTACCTATTCCATATCGGAGCAAAATAGATCGTACGTAGGTGCGTACACAGTGATGAAGCAAGGAGGATTTTGAGGCATTGCCACTCAGGACCAATTGGTGGCCATTATGGAGCGAGTTTGATAGCGAAAAAGGTATTCGATGCTAGGTTTTATTGGCTGACGATCTTTAAGGATGCGTATGAATTTGTGAGGAGTTGTGACACGTGTAAGAGAGTAAGAATATCTCATCCCGGAATAAGATGCCACAGACTACCATCCAAGCATGTGAGATTTATTATTTATGGGGCATCGATTTCATGGGCCTGTTTCTGCCATCTCGTGGGAACAAGTACATCCTAGTTGTTGTAGACTATGTTACCAAGTGAGTGGAGGCTCAAGCCTTAGCCACGAAAGACGCTAGGGTTGTAGTGAGATTCACTAAGTAGTTGTTTTCCCGCTTTGGTACCCCTAAAGCACTGATTGGTGATCAAGGGACACATTTCTACAATGCGCAGATGGAGAAAGCCTTGCAACGTTATAGGGTCACCCATCGGCTTGCAACGGCTTATCATCTGTAGACTAGTGGGCAAGTTGAGGTAAGTAATTAGGATATCAAATGGATTCTAGAGAAAATTGTTGGATCAAATCACAAGGATTGGTCCAATAACTTAGATGATGCACTCTGGGCTTTCTGTACGACGTATAAGACACCGACCGGTTCTACAGCATTTTGGATGATTTACGGGGAAATGTATCATCTACCAATGGAGTTAGAGCATCGAGCATATTGGGCATTGAGGACAGTGAATTTGGATATGTCTACGGCTGGGCAAAATTGATTTAATCAGTTGCACGAGTTGGAAGAGTTGAGAGATCATGCGTACGCACACTCAACATGATACAAGGAACGTACGAAAGCATTGCATGACTGCCACCTTAAAGGTAATAAAGAATTCAAGTGTGGGGATTAGGTGTTGTTGTACAATTCACGATTGAAATTGTTTCCAAGAAAATTAAAGTCCTGATGGTCGGGACTGGACACTATGCGCGAGGTATTTCCATACAGAACAATTGAAATCAAGGAAAAGGATGGGGAAACATTTAAGGTAAACAGACATCGTTTGAAGCATTACATTAGAGGGCCGGTGATTGAGAATAAGGAAGAAGTGGTTGACCTCGCCCCTGTAGGAACTTGATTGAGAGGTTCGAGTCTGGCTGACGACTCGTAAATAAACCAAGCGCTTCCGGGAGGCAACCTGAGGGTTTGTTTTTATTTTTTTGCATTTTAGTTTACTTTTTATTTTTTAATTATTCGTACCGAATGCTTTTGTGTTTGTATATAATTTTAGGTTATTGCTCGAAGCTAAATGATCATTTACTTGAGGTTCTTAGTTAAGTTAAAGTGCGAAGATGACACATACATTTTCCGTGGACCTTTTGACATTGCACGTTACATACTAGGGGAGTTTTAGTATTCTCATTTCTTGCACTTTTATTATCTTAATTGCTTATATATTTCTTTTTTGTTCAAACATTAGGGACAATGTTTGATTTAGGTGTGGGGATGGGGTAGTTGGCAAAACTAAAACATTTTAGGCCAGTAATATAGATATTAATTGATAAATCTTTGAAATTAAAAAACAAATGAAAAAAACAAATTTAAAACAATTCCAAAGGAAAAAAGGCACTAACTATACTCATCCACGTATATAAACACGACTCGCACGAATCACGATGTGATGCCGATTAGCACTAACTAGTTAAACCTAGAGCATGATTAACTTTTCAAGTGACATGATTAAGTTAACTTAACAAGCTGTTTTCAAAATAACATGGTATAGACATCTAGTTAAGTGAGGTAAATTGAGAGATGATAAACGTGCAATTGTCCACAACTTAAACCCTGATTACCCCCGTTTCATGTGGGCTTAAGCCTTTAATTCTTGGTATTTGCATTTCACATGCATTTCTTTGTTGAGTGTTTATATCACACGATCATGTGTATGTTAGAACTTGTCGAGGTTATACGTGTTGAGACCATAAACTTTGAACTTGCACAGAAGTGATAGAGGCACCTAGGATTTAGCCTTGTGTTTAGCATGTGACTACCCTATCCCGAAATTATCCACTAGTTAGCCATGTTGAGCCATTTATTCACTATTTTCTTCAGTTTACACCCATGTTAAACCTAGCATTTGTTCATTTAAGCCCTTTTTATGTTAACCTAAGTGTTTTGGAAAATCTGGCTAAATTACTGTTTAAATAGTTTGATTCAATTGTTATGTTCGATTAGTAAAAAAAAAAGAAAAGATATGAGAAAGATACAAAAAAGGTGTTTATTAGTAGTATGTTTATTAAAGGATTCAAGTTTGGTCCTTTGTTTTTGCTTATATTTGCATATTATGTTTGTGTTTAGGTTAGCGAAGTCGGATTTCTGTATGCACCTTAACCTTGTTTTCATCTTATTATTCCTACCCATCACCCTTGCCACATTCCAACCCATATGAAGACCTACTTGATTTGTGCAAAGTTTAATTTTTAGTTGGTGTAAATGTGATACCTTTACAAGCTTATAATAATGTCATGGCATGATGGTATCGAGAGTACCACATATATAAGCTAGTACATCTTATACTAGTTTAGGAAAATAATTGAGAGGAGAGAACATTGTGAGAAGTTGTGGATTATTGTGTGTTTAAAGGCTTTATAGGAACTGAGCTCAATTAGAACGTCTATTTTTCAAACATGTTATCATGGTCGCTTTTTAAGTTGTAATTCTATTGGTTTTGACTAAATTGTTGATTGTGTATTTGGGAAACAAGTGGTGTTAATTTAATTTTGCATCATGTATTTAACTTGTTGATGTTAAATATTTGATGTGATGAGCTTTGCTTAGGGACAAGCAAACTTCAAGTGTGGGGATATTTGATGTGGTTTAAACTACACATATTATATATAAATGTTTCCTATGCTTTTGAGTAACTCTTGAGTAGTATAAAACAATTTTACTCATATTTGGTTCACATTCATGTTTAATGAGTTCCAAAAGATTATAAGCTCTAAAGATATATAACTTTTAGTAAAACTGACACTCAAGAGTGCAACATTTTAATAAATTTATATATTAGTTTTGTTAACAAATTAGTTAAAAAAAATATTATATATATATACACGAAATAAGTTAACTAAAAGTTGTTTTCAACATCATAGAATGATAAGTTCAATTTTTAATACATATTCAAATTTAGGTTGATCTATTATTTGATATGATTGCAGCTCACGTGGAATCAAGATATGACTGCAACTTCATGGAATTGATAATTTAACAAAAAAGGCTTGTTCAAATATCCAAGTGCAAAAATATCCACCAATCCTACTCAATTTAAATTTGGACTAAGAAAATACTATCTTACAACAATTAGAAACTCACGTGGACTTGGGAGATATCGAGCCTTTCATCAAGCTTTTGCATGGAATCATAAAAGACGGATTTTATCTTCATATAAAAAACGGAAGCGACGGTAGAGGCATAGGGGAGAAGAAGAAGAAATATATTTTAGTTTCATTCAATTTTGGATCTTGAGCACGATTAGATAGCGATATTAAAGTGGAGAGCAAGATCACTAAGCAAGGATTGAAGCATTCAAGCATAAAAGATTATTCGGGTTCATCTCGTTATCAATTATTTTTTTTTTGTTTCATTGTTTCTATCATTTATGTTAAAAAGTTTGCAACTTTATTATTGTTCTTAATGTTTATAAATGTAATGAGTAACTATTTTTAGTACTATCTAGTTTGGGTTGAAAACTATTCATATTTTGATCAAATATTGAGTTTTGTGTGGACCAACTGATCGATTCTCAGTACACTTGAGAGTTGATTAGCTCAATAATCATAATAACAACAAACAAACAACACAATGAAGATGAGAAGACACAAAATGTATTCAAAATATATCAATAACGATCCAATACCATGAAATAGAACAAAGCTCAATGTATTTCTCTGAAGAACAAGCTTACAACAGGCTCTTGCAACAGTATACAATGATTAGTGTTTTGCAAGGATCATCAACAATGACAAAGATCAAACTTATATATAGTAATGACAGCTTCGCTGACAGCTTCGCTGACAGCTTCGCTGACAGCTTCGCTGACAGCTTCGCTGACAGCTTCGCTGACAGCTTCGCTGACAGCTTCGCTGACAGCTTCGCTGTTAGCAAAACTACCCTACCAAAATTATTGTTTCGCCCAGCTAGACTGACAGTTTCCCCGGGTGAAACTATACGCTCATAGTTTCACAGGGCAACAAACATTACTAATGTTAATACTAACAAAAGTAAACTAACACAAAACCTATTACAATGGAATATAAACATAATCAAATCTAAGGTGAGTCCAACCTATACATGATCTTCAATACTCCCCCTAGGTTGGACCTCATCGTCTTCATCAATCTTGATTTGTCTGATCAACTCCAGTCTCTCTAGCTGCTTCTGATAATTCTTTTGCAGTCCATGCAGTCTCATCCTCGAAAGCTTTAGCCACTAATTCTCCTTGGTCAGCTCTTGCTTCATTAGCTTCTTATGTACATGCACTAGCCTTTAAAAATTTCTTTGTAAGATCCTGCACATCCATCCTTAACTCATCTTCTGCTCTCACCTTCTCAGCCAACTGTTTCACTTCAGCACGTACTGCTCTCACTTTATTAGCAACAGTCATAAATAGACTTGCTTCTTTCTTAGTCTCCTCTCCTGCCCCTACTTTAATGTGGTTCTCATAGAGAATCAACAGGTCTTCATCACAGAAAATAAACACCTCCATTGGGTCAAACAGGCTATACTCAATTCCATTCTTCACCCTAATCACTGCCTCCCAATGTTGTTGTTGTAGAACCATTTATCAAAATGTTGTAATCTCTGGGGCAGGGGATCTGACAATCTTATCCTATTCACTGTCTTGGGGAGTTTCACCCTCAGTACTATCTTCCATTTGCCTATTTTCCAGTCTTTCTCTTTCTTATACCTCCTTCTCTCGGCCCTCATAAATTCAAATGCCTCAAAATTATCATTTAGCCCTTTCTTAATCTCCTTATCCAAAATATTTTCCCTCTAACTCAGGTTAGAGTCAATCATAGGAAAAACAACTAGCCTCCTTAAATCCCACCTCGCCAAGGTCTAAATGCCTTCCTCTTATGCAGATAGGTGATCCCTCCCCCTCTCCTCTGATCATGAACATCTTGATGGCCGGGGTTGTATTCCAACTAATAATTTTCTTATTAGCCTCTTTCGTACTCAACCCTTGTATATTTTGAAAAGGGCGAGTTAGAACCTCAGTCTCTTTCTCCTTCACAAACCAATCCTCCTTCGACATCTCAAAGACATCATTTTCATAATCTCCCTTCTCGACTACATAAGTTAGTGGTCTCTCATCCACTTCATAGTATTCGGGCTCTGAGTTCCTCCTCATCCACCAAACTCTTTTCAGCAGCTTTCTTAACCCCTTCAGCTCTTTCTGGGAATACTTCATCTTCTCCAAATTCATTTATATCACTCCAATATTAACAAAAGCCTCCAAACACCTCCTCCATATTTTCCACATTCACATTCCCTCCTTCCTCAGTCTCTTTCTCAGCATCCTTCCTCACACCAGAACCTCATGCCTCCTTAGTAAGTGCACCAGAAGTGCCCTTTCCTGCCCGGGAAGATGTATCCTCATTCAAAAATACGTATTTGGAAGTATCAATCAAATCATCTAACTCAGGTTGAGTTAGCTGGTTGGGCAGGTTGAGTGCTACTTTCAACTCATTTACTTCAGTAAGCAATCTCTTGATCTATCTTTGTTGATCTATCATCATCCTTTTCATCCCCTCAATCACCTCATCCTTTTATTTTTCCCTCATCTCCTGATTGGTTAATTTGGTCTTTGTCATGATCGGCTCATTAGCAATGACAGGATCAGTGATCTCAAGTTTGATGGATTAGAGAGTAACGCAGCGGAATAAGAACAAGTATTAGACAAATTATAGCAAGAATTTGATATTCTTATGCATTAAGAACAAATACGGTTGTAACGAGAGAATATATTTCTGTGAAAAGGAATGTTTCAATAATATCAAATGTTTCTGCTCAATCATTCACAGATTACAATTAGGTTGACACTCCTTATATAGAGTGCAATCACTGCTGATATCACGGGATAGTGACATCTGGCAGATTTATTACAAAAATAACTAAAACTTAACAAACTACTGAAATGTTCACAACTACTGAGAACATATCAGAGTGCTAAGTATAAAACATAAAACTACTCATACGAAACTACTGAGACTACAACGACTGAAGAACAAGCTCTTCAGTCATTTTACAAAACTACTGAAAAGAAAAACATAAAACTACTGAAAGAAAACCGTCACAACTACTGAAGAAGACCTCTTCAGCTGTTGTGACAACGTCTGATACTTGGTCTTCAGCACTTGTCTTCAGACTTTGTCTTCAGACTTGTGTCTTCAGACTTTGTCTTCAGCACTTGTGTCTTCAGACTTTGTCTTCAGCACTTGTGTCTTCAGACTTTGTCTTCAGCACTTGTCTTCAGACTTTGTCTTTAGCACTTGTGTCTTCAGACTTTGTCTTCAGCACTTGTCTTCAGCACTTGTGTCTTCAGACTTTGTCTTCAGCACTTGTCTTCAAACTTTGTCTTTAGCACTTGTGTCTTCAGACTTTGTCTTCAGCACTTGTGTCTTCAGACTTTGTCTTCAGCACTTGTGTCTTCAGACTTTGTCTTCAGCACTTGTCTTCAGACTTGTCTTCAGCACTTGTGTCTTCAGACTTTGTGGACTTCAGCAGTTGTTGTGACGTCTATGGGACTTAAGTTTTTTCTGATCCGGCTCATTGGTTCTTTTGGTCCAACAAGCAAGAGATGAGTTAAGGTTCCTAATCACATCCTCATCCAATCCTGGTCTCTCCTCCCTTCTTGGGGGCTTAATAAAAGATTGATATCTATGTTTGGTCCTTCTTTCAAACTCCCCCTCATTCGTTTTCTTCTTGGACCTCTTCTTTTTCTTAGCTCTAGCCTCAGGGCAATCTCATAAATTTCCTCCTCAAAGTCATAATCCTTTTCTTTGGCATACTTCTTTCTTTTCTTCACAGATTCAACCTGTTCTCCTCAGACTCGTTTACCCTCCTAATATAATTCCATTGTTCTTTAGGATACATATTTTCCCATAAATTAGTGATCATCCCACTGAAGTGGTGCTAATTGCACAACAGTCAACGAATATAAGCGTGTTCATCTACACCAGCCTCTTGATCTCCTCGTGTCTTAGTACATTGGGAATGAGATCGTCTATATTAATCTAAAGAAATCTGGGATAGAGCAGCTACTTATCTTTCTTTAGGGACATCACGTTCTTAGCCATACAATCGAAGATGAGTTTAGCAATGTTAGCCTTCTGCCCTCTACAAAAAATAACAATGGCTTTAGCCTAGTCAAGGTTTAGTTCATCGGATCCACATTTCGGTGATCTAAGCACATGATGAATACGTGATCAATATACCTCCACTCCTTAGACAAAAAGGACTTCTTAATCTCATTTCGTGTCCTAAAAAGAGGACCCTCATAACCCATAGACCAGTATGCCTCAAAAACTTCCTGATTAGTAAGAATGACTTCCTCTCCACTATCCTCCTCAAGTCTCAGCACCCGGGAGATGATCTTAGCAGTAATAATCAAGTCGTTCTCTAAGACTCTCACCACAATCCTTTGAGGATTGGCTCTAGTGTCATACAATACGCCAAAAGTCTCTAATATAGAGATCATATACAATAGTAGAATAAGAGATCGCATATGCAAAAGGAGATCTCTGAAGCCAACAGATGCAGTCTCTAAAACCCACTGCTTTGGGATGAGTGTCATCTAGAATGGTTGTGATGTTATTCCTTTCGTGGAACTTTAGAATAGCCATGTAATCTTAAAAGCAGATGAAATGCATTAGAACAGTGTATTAAAAAGAATAAAAAAGAAAAATAAATAAAAAGAATAAAATTAAAGAAGAAACAAAATAAATTCGCTAGGCGAAAGTATACTTTCGCTGGACACAACAGTAGTTTCCGCAAGCGAAAAAGTACTTTCGGCAAGGCAGAATGTAGTTTCAGCATGCCATAGCAGTATATTCGGCAAGCCGAAACTATAGACTTGTCCGAGAAAAAAGAGATTTTGACAAGCGAAACTATCAAGTTCGCACGGACAGCATAATTTCATAGTTTCACTGAAAAACCATTGAAATTTTATTTAGTTTCGCTAGACTATCATGGACTATCAATACTTTCGCAGTATGAACTGCTAGAGTACCGAAGGGTCACAACTTAATCGGTCAATAATGTGTGGTTTAAACCTAGATTAATCTAATGTCCAGGGTTCGAAACTCACATTCGAAGGGAAAATGAGTATCAAACAAGAAGAACAAGCTAAAACACTCAAAATCGCTCGAAAAGCGTACGGAGGGTGCTCTGAAGTTAGAAACTTTGATAGTGTGAAAAAGAGGATATAATTTCGCAAAATGAGTTATATAAACTATAGTTCGCTCGTAAAAACTCTGGTTGAAACTGACCTTGCAACGTGTGAAAGAGCCGGCAAAACTATAGTTTCTCCCAATGAAAATATCAGCGAAATTATAAATTCGCTGGAAACCTAAAACTTTAAAAACATTTAAATTTCTTTTACCTATATTTAAAAAAATAGAAAATAAAATAAAATAAGGTAGAAGAAAATTGTTTGAAAAGAATTAAAATAAAAGAAAAAGAAAAATTAAAGAAGTGCCCCACAGGATCTCACCACACTTCACATAGTTTTAAACATAATCAAAGAAAAGAACATAGGGAAGAACGAGAAGCTGGAAAGATCTTCTGGAGAGTCATAATTTGGCGGGATTACTGGTATACTTGTCCTTTTTAAGTCCATGCCTTCTTCTATTCAACAAATAAACCGCAGCTGTAGTTATCATGTTTTTTTATTCATTTAAAGAACACTTGAATGAGTCAGTCCCTACGAACATTTGGTAAAGAGACTTATCATGTCCTTAAGATATATTGAACAAAGAACACACTCTGCTTGACTATTCTTTAAGAAACAACAAAGATCCTTTTTTAAAAGAAGCAAAGTCCTTACAGACATCAGATGATGAGAGCTCCAGGTCTATACTTACGTATAACAGAGGAGTTGATCAATTGAGTCATACAGATTAGAGCTTCAGGTCTATACTTACTTATAACAGAGAAGATCATCATATTGTCTCAATGAGAGCTCCAGGTCAGTACTATCGTACAATAGAGGAGGTCATCACTCCAGGTCAATGTTCACACATAGCAGAGGAGATAAGCACAAGTAAGAATACAAAGAGGAGCATCTTAGATTCAAAGATGAGTAAGCATGTAGCTTTTGAGATAGGATGGTGAATAGAAACATGGATGGTTTCTTCTAAAATAAATCAACGCAGAGATGTCATGTTCTTAACCTTTTTTGAACAAGGACTTGAAACTTTGTGAAGGCCAAAAATGTCAAGGAGATTATCCGAGTCATCAAGTTTCTTATTCTGTTAGTTAAGCTACGATATTACTATCTACTTTGCTTTCTGGCTGAACCTATCAAGCATATTCCAACACTAAATTGTTGACCTCCTTTATATCGTCCATGCATCATGTTTTATTTAGAAGAATTCTACAAAAGAAAACAAGAGAAACATTTATTATTCTCCCCCGAAATTTCTACGGCCTAGCAAGATGGAGAAATTACATGATATATATATATATATATATATATATATATATATATATATATATATAATATATATATATATATATTATATATATATATAATATATATATATATATGTATATGTATATATATATATATTAAAATTGATGAAGAACTATGGAGCGAGCAGAAAAACGAAAAGAAAGAAAGAAAATAACAAAAGAAATATAAACAATATGTACATGAAAACGAGGTTTATCAAATATTTTAGTAAAAAGATCTACTTTTTGATTTTTTATGTCATTAGGAATTATATCAGTAAAACCCGTTTCTAGAGAATCACGGATTGCATGAATCTGTGTCTCAATGTGCTTGGTTCGGGAATGATGAATAGGATTCTTTGCAATGCCAATAGTTGCTTCGTTGTCATGGTACAATGGTGTATGGAGAAAGTTGATCCTGTAGTCAATCATCTGATTTTTGTATCTAGAGCACTTGTGAGTAACAGCTTGAAGCAGCAATGTATTCTGCTTCCCCATAGAGAGGGAGATAGTGGTTTGTTTCTTGTTTTGCCATGATACCAGACAATTTCCTAAGTACTGACAGACTCCAGTAATCGATTTTCTCTTTAACCTGCATCTATTAGAATCACTATCAGAATAAGCATGTAAGTCAAAATTCCAACCATAAGGATACCAAAGATCTAAACGAAAAGAGCCTTTAAGATAACAAAAAATTCGTTTTACATCCTTTTCATGAGACTCTTTCAGGGCAGATTGGTATCGAGCATAATATCCTACAGCAAAGGTTATATCGGGATGACTTACTGTAAGATACGTAAGGGAACCGATCATTGATCTGTAGAGATGAGGATCAACAGATTTCTGGCCCTCGTCAGGAGTGAGGCAAGTTTGAGCAGTGAAAGGAGTGAGTTCAGGAGAGGCATCATCCATCTTGAATTTCTTTAAAATATCTTTAATGTACTTCTCCTGATGAATGAGAATACCCTCTGGCTTCAGTTCAACCTACAAACTAAGGAAAAAGCACATCTACCCCATCATGCTCATTTCAAAGCGACCACGCATGACTTCCTCAAACTCCCGACATAACATTGGATTGGTGGAGTCAAAAATAATATCATCTACATAGACTTGTACAATTAGCATCTCACCATCCACGTCCCTCTTGAATAACGTCTTATCAATGGTGCCATGAGAGAAGCCATTGCTTAAAAGCACCTGTATTAAATTCTCGTACCAGATCCAAGGTGCCTGATGAAGACCAAAAAGGGACTTATCAAGCTTGTATAGTTTGTCAAGAAAGTCGGGATCCTCAAAACCTGGTGGTTGACACATGTATATCTCTTCGTCAACATCTCCATAAAAAATGCACATTTGACATCCATCTGATAGACTTTGAACTACTTGTGAGTGGCATGAGCCAAAAAGATCAAATAGCTTCAAGACAGGCTACGGGAGCAAAGACTTCCATGTAATCTATCTCTTATTCTTGTGCAAAGCCTTGAACCACCAATCTGGACTTATTTCTTACCATAATGCCACGGTTATCGGGTTTGTTCTTGAACACCCAGTTCGTGCCAATTGGGCATTTGTTTGGTGGAAGATCAACTAGGGTCCACACTTTGAGCTTCCTAAACTATTGCAGCTCCAATTGCATCGATTCAACCCAACAAGGATCCTGAAGAGCTATATGAACATTTTTGGTATGATTTGGGATTTAAAACAAGAGAATAGGCAGACACTAATCAAACCAAATTGACTCCGCATCCTAACTCCATTATTGATAGATCCAATAGTGTTATCATGGGGGTGATCTTTCAAAGTTTTGAAATCAATTGCTATAGGTAAGGGATTTAAAGAAGGTTGGCTAATGGGTGAGCATGGGAAGATAAAGGTAAGGAAGATGGCAAAGTGGAATCAATTGGGAGGAGGAAGGGATAGGCTGAGATGTGGTAGATGTGGGTGATGATGGAAGAGATGTAGAGACAGGTGGGGGTGGAATGTCAAATATAATGAGAAAAATGCAATGTCAACTGATGTAGCATCGTTTGTTAATGTATAGGGAGGGACTTGATGAATGACAGGTAATGGAGCTGGAGGAATGATGTTTGTTTGGATATTAGATGAACGCATCATTATTGAAAACTAGAAGATTAAACGACTTGAACACTATATAGGAGTCAAAGAACCATGTAGGTTCTGATCGCACATCGGAGGAATTAGATTCCTGCCAATCTACATAAAAGGACACTTGCACAATACGGGTTCTCTTGTTATACACCCAACAAGATTTCTAAGAGGATGAGTAACCGACGAAGTAGCATTCATCAGACACGGCACCGAATTTCATCTTTTGCACTTGGGTATTCAATAAAGTGCACGAGCAACCGAATGGTTGAAAGATGTCAATCGAAGGCTTTCTCTTATGAACAATTCATAAGGAGTCTTCATTTTGTCTTTGACGATCAACACCCTGTTCAGAACATATGAAGCACAGTTCACCGCCTCTGCCAAAAAGATGATGGGTAAAAAGGATTCAATCAACATGATACGAGTGGCTTCAATGAGGGTGTGATTCTTTCTTTCTGCAACACCATTCTGCTGGGGTGTTCTCGCAACATTAAATTGTCTCAAAATTCCTACACCAGCACAGAAAGAATCAAATATTTGATTCCTGAATTCGATACCATTGTCACTTCTAATCACCATAACCTTCCTCTTGCATATCATCTTAATAGAAAGAATCAACTTTTGCAGCTCCACAGCAACCTCTCCTTTGTGAGCAAGAAATCTCACCCAGGAATATCTAGAAAAATCATCTGTAACCACAAGACAGAAAGATATTTTAACAATTAATTTAACACTAATTCGGCCAAACAAATCAGTATGTAACAACTCGAGGGGATTAGATATGTTGTTTTCAATTTTTGGTTTATGTGGCTTCTTATGTTGTTTTCCCTTGGCACACGTCATACATTTTTTAACCACCGAAAAGTCCTTTAAAGGTAATCCCCTAACAAGATTCTTTTTAACTAATTTGTTTATATTTTTGAAATTCACATGGCCTAATCTGCAGTGCCATAGGAAAGACTTAGATGTGGAAGATTTGGAAAGAAGACACGTCACAGAGACGTTGACTCTCTAGAACCCATGTCAAGAAGATATGTATCATTCTTTCTCAGAGCCCGCATAAGCACCATTTCTTCTGGAATATCAATCTTTGATTTCAGAAAGAGACATTCATTGGACATGAATAAGACCGGAATATCTTTATCATAAATCTAAGAGACACTCAATAGTATAAAAGCAAGTTCAGGTACATAGTTGACTTTCTCAAGAGTAAGAGAGCCATTGGAAACCTCTCCCTGGCCAACCATTTTCCTCCTTTCTTGTCGCTGGCAAATGC
This sequence comes from Flaveria trinervia, assembly GCA_025506515.1. Lineage (NCBI taxonomy): Eukaryota > Viridiplantae > Streptophyta > Magnoliopsida > Asterales > Asteraceae > Flaveria > Flaveria trinervia. Next base: position 60,667,315 of record CM046444.1, on the reverse strand, counting down.
GACATATCCTCCATTGATTATTCGATAATTGTTCAATAAATCCTTTAGCCCCGTCATGTGTCTGGAGCATCCACTATCAACATGCCATACACTATTTACGACTTTAGTGGATGACTCCTGCAAAAATATCAAAGGACAAATTAACCAGGTGAAACTGGAACCCAAGTTTGAACAACTTTGGGTTTTGGAGTTATTGGCATTTTACAAAAGAAATTATTAACCAAATGAGTTAATCTACTCCCAAAAGATTTCCTCTTAATATTTCTATGATGTAGCTCATGACAATTCTTAACTACATGATCATTTTTACCATACCTAAAACAATGTGATTTTAATCTAGGTCTGTTATGCTTCAGATTAGGGATCTTATCCATGAGTATTTCCTCATCACATTCAGACAATGTAGAATCATCATCACTATAAGTCTCATACATATCACTGGGCATGTTTTTATTTATAAAAGAATGATTATTTACAAAAGATGAAACATTGTCATCAGAAGTACATGTGGTACTAGTACCACTCGTACTTGCATAAGATGATGACATATCCCTTTCATTGGATGATGAAATATTAATTGGATTAAAAGATGGGATAGGGTGAGAAAAGAATTTTTCAAAGCAATTACATTTAGTTTTCCCTTCACACTTAACAAAAGATTCATTTCAGCATCAACACAAACAAAAGAAACATCACCGTTACAATGAAAATTATCTAAAGATGAAATAGCAGTGTTACTAGAACAAGTTATATCAATGTCTGAGACAGATTTCTTTGAAACAAAAACAGAGCTTAAACTAGAACTATGATCTAAAACAGACTCCTGAGGTTTAGGTGTACTAAAGCTATTGCATCCAAGTCCGCTAGTGGGTCCATAACCATATTCCTCTCGCACATCCTTAGAGTTCACCCCTTCTAAACCTACAGACAAAATGTTAGAATCTATTTGAATCAAATCATTAGAAGGATGTGGGATATGCATAGGTGAATAACAATAAGTACTAGGAATAGGATAAACCTTAGCATCTTCATAACCAAACCTGTTTTAAACCCAGCCCCCCTTTGAGATTTGCACAAATCGTCATGCTTCATCCCCGATATTGTCCATTTGTCAAGCTTTGACTGAAGCTTACTTGTTTCAAACTTAGCAAGAGAAACTCTTTCAGTTAAAGTGTTAATTTCAATGTTTTTTTTCTAAAACAATTCTTTTTAAGTGGTCATTTTCTTTCAAAGCTTCATTTAACACCAAATAACCAAATTTTCTTTATACACACCAAATAACTTGATTTTGCATGCTGGAGAACACATATCCCTCATATGGAAGTCCCATCACCACCTTTTCTGCTGCCAAATGACACACTAGAGTACTCAGCTTGTTTTCCTCGATAGTGGTTGCATCATCATCTTTCTTATTGCTTTGCTTGATGGTCTGGCTTCCTACTTTCAACACCTTCTCATCTTCTCTCTCTATCATAGCTTCTGCTTTCAAATTATAATCTTCTTATCACACTTCTTATCATCCTTAGTTTCAGCATCTTCACTTCTAAACTCCTTAAATGGATCAAGTTCTTACTCACTGTTCACCTTCTTCTTCTCTTTCACAATCTCAGCAACCAACGCTTGGTTAATTTCTTCTCTCGTCTCTTCAACTTCTGCACTGCAGTCAAAATCAGAGATCAAGGCAGTCTCTTTCTTTGTTTCATTTCTCTTTATCCCCACTAGAAACCAGCCTTGGGACTCCTGAATTGCTAGGATTGTTGACAATCGGCAATGGACATTCTCGTTTGAAGTGCCCCAACTGTTTGCAATTGAAGCATCTTAGTTTGGATTTATCAAATCCCAATTTGGAGTTAGAGCTTTGACCTCCAAAGTTCTTCCTTCCAGTACGCTCCATAAATTATCGAGCTCTGAGAGTCAACATTGCCATCTGCCACTGAATGTCAGTCTCTTCTAGATCATCTGGATCCACCTGATACACATCCTCCATTTCCATTCCTTTTCCTTTCAACTCCCCAGCTACCAAAGCTTCATAACTCTGAACGAACATACCAAAGAGAGCCATCGTTTCAGATGGAATTGACGTTCGAACATTGCTTTTGAGTTGGCTTGATCTCTACCGGCACTACCACTACCACAAGAATAATCACTAGTATTCACTCCACTTTGTCGAGATTCCTACATTGAAGAGCTTGCAGCGGAAGAAAGTAATGCAACATTCTATGTGAAACCAGATGATGGCATCATTATCTGATTGAACTCTCTTCTCCTCATGTCCAACTTAAAAGATTTAAGCTTATTAATGATGTACATAAGCTTGTATTCATTGAAACCTCTTTCTTGCTTTAACATCCTCACATGTAAACTCCATTGACGTGGGAGAGAATCTAACAATCTATTCACTTGTTCACTGTTGGAGAGTTTCTCATCATTTTTCTTCAAGGTGCTGGAGACAGTCAGAAAGTGACTTGTTAGATCAGTGAGACTCTTGTTCTTGTATCCCATAAATGAATTGAACTCCTTTTCAGCTTGGATGCCCATGTCTTTTACCAACTCATCGTTTCCATCATAGAGCTCACAGAGAGCATCGAAGAGAGACTTAGCATTCTTATGTTCAGCAAACGATTGTAGATATCTAGTGCTAGACAAAGACTTAATGCTCCAAAAGCTTTCTGCTCTCTATCAATCAGCTTTAGATCCTTTTTGTTGAATGTGGCTGGGTTCTTGTTTTGAGACACAACATCACCAACAGTGACAGTTGGTATGTGTGGACCAGAGATGATGGATTCTCATTGGTTGTGGTCAATGTAGAAGAAAAAGGCTTTGAGACATCTTTTCCAATCTTTAAAGTTGTCTCTGTTTTTGTGTCTCGGGGGTCTGTTGGGAGCTACAGTTTCTAAATCTGCTAGTGTGAGAGTAGCAATCTTGGACATGATAGTTTCGCAGGAATGAATAAAAATTTCGCATAAATTAGCTAGTTTCGTAGAGAATAGCTCGTTTCGCAGAGAAGAGCTAGTTTCGCTGGAAATTTCGACAGCAGTTTTGCTAGCCTAATGCTTGAGAATACTTAGTTTTGCCGCCGATTTCACACAAAAGAAGCTTGAACTTTCGTTCAAAGGTAATTTCGATAGTAGTTTCGCTTGTGAATTGAACACAAGCACTGTTGAACTTTCGTTCAATATCTATACTTTCACAGAGAAGCTCAAAACAATCACAATGTGTAAAACACTTGTAGATTCACTGACTGAAGGACACAGTTTGGCAGTATGAACACCAGTTTCGCTGGTTGGATCTGAAAAGTTTTTTGCACATGAAATTGATATGAAATCACTCAAATATCAATGAACTAGAGATTTGATGATTACCAAAGCTTTCCCAATTAAAAACAGAGATAATTCAATCAAATTCCACATCAAATACACTGAAACTTGATCAGAATTTGATGACCTTATGATATGAAGCTTCAAAACCCAAAAACCTCAAACAATCAAGAGCACAAAGGCTTTGATACCATTTTGTTGGTCCAACTGATCGATTCTCAATACACTTGAGAGGTTGATTAGCTCAATAGTCACAATCACAACAAACACATAACACAATGAAGATGAAGAAGACCCAAAATGTATTCAGAATATATCAATAACGATCCAATACCATGAAATAGAACAAAGCTCAATGTATTTCTCTGAAGAACAAGCTTACAGAAGGCTCTTGCGAATGTATACAACGATTAGGGTTTTTCCAAGGATCATCAACAATGACAAAGATCAAACATACATATAGTAATGATAGTTTCGCTGTCAGCGAAACTACCCTACCAAAATTACAGTTTCGCCCGGCTAGAGTGACAGTTTCACTGGGTGAAACTATAGCTTGCTATGAGCGAAACTACAATTTCGCTCATAGTTTCGTTGGGAAGGAAAACATTACTAATGCTCCTACTTTAAAAAGTAAACTAACATAAAACCTATTACAATGAAATATAAACATAACCTAATCTAAGGTGAGTCCAACCTATACATGATCTTCATTTTGATTTCATATATTTGTTTATTAATCTTAGAACTTGATTATTGTCTCAATTGAATATGAACTCATGCATTTTTTTATATTTAAAAGTTATTAACATGCTCGTGTTGTTTAATCTTGATTGATTGTGTGACATCTATATTAGGGTTGCATGTTAAAATAATTACTTTGTGTTTTTAATTTTAAACTTTGATTAGAGATAATCTTAGGAGCATTGGTTGTAATTTGATAGTATTTTTCAATGTGCTACCTTATCTAAAACCTAGGGGTGATAGATAATGCTTAAAACCTCTTACCCGTTGCTTGTTAGGTTTAGATTTCATGAGAGCGTGTTTTGGCTTTCATTCATGGTGTTAGTGTTTTAAGGTATTAATTGGATTTGATCAAGTTGTCCTTTGTCTTAGGGTTAGAAAATATAATCTTAAAGACATTATGGTAGAAAACTTAAGGGTGATCTTCAATTAGACATTTTAATAAACCTTAGTGCCTTACACGTGTCTTTGGTTTTCTTAGGGAGTAGCAACATACCTAGTTAACCCAAGATCCATATTTTTATAAATAGCCATACGAGTCACTACCTTATGTCATTACGTGTTAGTTTGATCCCTACCTAGGTAGTTATTTCACATATTTGATCGTATTCACTTAGATTAATTAATTTTAGTTAATTTTTTGTTTTATTTATTAATATAATTACTAAAAATAATTAAATTAATCAGGTTAGAATTCGATAGAGGTTTAGTAACGGAAGCCGACAAACGTGTCTGTAGGGTTCGATATCTGGATTTACCTAAACTTTACTATATCACGTCCGGTACACTTGCCGTTTGTGTGAAGTTTTAGTTAAGAATTTCCTTTTTAAAACTCATTTGTGAAAATTATTTTTTAAATATATTAATATATATTTTTCAACATAAGATATCATTTTTAAGAGATTGTGTAGAAAAAGTGTTAATTAAATTGATTCAAGTTCACATTGACAATCAATTGGCTGATTTATTTACCAAGTCATTTGAACCTAGTTGGTTTGAATTCTTAATTCAATCAATCGGTATGATTAACCTTCAGTAAAAATCAAAAAATTCAGAAATAATTAAAAAAGCTTTCAAAAAGTCACATAAAGAAGTCATTTTGTTGAAGAATATGGTATACACTTCAAAGGGGAAATGATATAATTATAGTCATTATATCATTTATTGTGTTTATTTCAAAATCTAAAAGACTAATTTGACTTATTTGATATGAGGGCAGGCTCAATTTGGAAAAGAAGATAAAGGCTGTGAGAAATTAAAACCTTCTATTCAATTGTGAAGCATTCATCTCAAAGCATAGTAAGTATTGACTTATCTAAGTTTGTGTATATTGTAACCTAAGCACAAAAGGTAATGATATCTTACGAACCTCATTAACACATATATTTCTTCTCTGTTTTTCTAAGCAAAGATCTGAGGAAACAAGCACCTAGTGCTGATGTCTTGATCTAAAAGGATTCCCAATGTAGAACATATTCACCTTGGATGCATCAATAAAAGAAATACATTCCTTTTGAATGAATAAAAGAATCCAACCAAGGATCACCTTCCAAAGTGAAGTGAAAAAGAATCCCAATGAGGATCAAAAATTAAAAAGGATCAAAGTAAAAGAATTCCAATATAGATCAATCAAAATGAGTGTTCATAAGTTAAATAACCTAGGCGTGTATGTTATGATAAAGTTACATCATGCATATCATGAGGATGGTTAATCTTGCCATGCTTTTGAGTGTGAGGTACATGTTGAATACTTAATCAAACAAAAACATGATAAACATCACAAGCATCACAATATAAACCAAGATTGAGTTTAAGAGGACAAACATACCTTCATTCAATAAGCTCATAACAATGTATGTTTTACTAACAAAAGCTTGCACTTGTGTAATGTAAGACTGATATGATTTAAAGAATGGTATATCTCATCTTCATGTACACATAAGAAAATAAAAATCTCAAAAATATTTTTCGTTTAAAATTTTAAAATATTTAAAGTTTCTATCTCTCATGGATATAAACTTTAGGGAGAGTAATTTAAAATTTTGATTTGTTTGTATATATGTTTCCTTTTTTAGAAATATAAAAAATCAAAAGATAAATTGACTGTGTCGATGCAGAAGTTATACTATAGTATCTCAGTTTATGCATAAATTTGGAAGCATAAAAGTTCAAGATCAGTCAACACTAGGAAACTTGTATCACATTCGATGTACAAGTCAATCCAAGCAAGAATTGACAATCCAAGCAACAATCAAACTTCATAAGAATCAAATCAAAAGACTTAACTTCATAACAATCAAAAGTAGAAGACATTTCTTCATAACAATCAATGAATCAGTAGAAAAACTACAAAGAATTTACATAGTTGAAACATTAATTTTTGACAAAGTTCAAAAATTAGTGCAGGTAAGAGCATTGGTTAATGCAGGTGAAGGTAACCTAAACAAGTAACCAATGTGGGTGACTGATTTGATTCAAGAAAATCACAAGTGAAATTAATTCGAACAATTTGTTCTACCATATTTCTTTCATCATAAATGCATACAAGTTTTTAGTAATATAAACTTATGCGGACAAGTCTGTCCTTTCGCATTGGTTTATGCGGACAACTTTTTGTTCTTCCACATTTTTTTATTCTTACAAGTTTGATCAGCCACATTTCTTTTAATGCTGATGATCAGTGCTGAAACTTTGTTGTGTATTTGTATCAAAAATTAAATAAAGTGTGCTTAAAATCTTCTATCATGATGGTTGAAGATCAAAAAATGTGAACTGCTTAAGTGTTCATTCGCATTTATTGAAGTTAATGTTGTAAAAGTAAACTTGTTCTATCGCATTTGCTACGGTATACAAATACTAACAAGGTTTTTACACTTCAGCATTTGTTACAGTACAAATGTTTAACAAAGTTAAAACACAAGCATTTGCTATAGTGCAAAAATGCTAATAGACTTTGTTCTTGCGCATTTGCTATAGTACATAAATGTTTGTAAAGTTTTGTCAACCGCATTTGCTACATTGAACAAATGCTAACAAGGTTTTTACACTTCCACATTTGTAAGAGTAAACAAATGCTGATGAATTTTACTTTCACGCATTTGCTATAGTATTTTCACCGCATTTGTTTTTAAACTTGTAAAGTTTGTAAAATTATTTATTTTGACTATTTAAACAGATTTCAAAAGGTCATGCAATACTTTTAAAATTTGAGAGGCTTAAAGTGTGATGAGGGTTTATCATTATTCTTCATCCACCATCTTCATCTTCATCACATACCTGTGATTCCTAAGTTCATTACCAATTATTTCTCCTCGATTTCGATTCACAACAATAGAAGTATCGAAATAAGGTGAAAATCAATGAAATTCTTGACCTAAACTATCGGACTCATGATGAACTTAAAACCCTAGGTTAACAAAGAATCATCAAAATTAAACTCAAAGTAAGGAATGATTGTCATTTTCGAGTGCTATGAACTTAATGGTTATGGAAATAACATCAAACAAGTGATCTCAAAACCCTAGTTTCATCGCAAGAACAGGGGATAAAAGAATCGACAATGGTGACATCAAAACATGAGTTGAAGTGTTAAAAGATGTTAAAATCTAAAAAAACATCTCAAACAAACATGAAGAACAAAATAAAAATGGTAATTCATTACAAAATCAATTTAGGCTAAATTCCTATGAAATAGTACCTATGAACTCTCAAATTTGACCTCTCAAAGTCAATCTGAGAATAGTCAACTTGATCTCAACTTTGTATTCTCATGATTATCATTCAAATTCTAATGCATATTCGTCAAATGTGTGGTATAATAGTTAATCTCACATGGAGCAAGTTCTATAATGTTAGTGGTTATCTTGACCCTGATGTACTCGAGGCAGAAGGTCTAAGAGACATGATCAGATTTGTATCTACTACTAGAGTTGCTCATGCTATTACAGTCAGACCAATCATCTATGAGAATTTCATAAGGTCTTTCTTGAGCACAGCTGAAGTGACTAAAATTGATGGTGTGAAGACTCTATTAGGAAGAATCTTTAAGATCATACTCTAGCAATTACTGAATAGATTGTGAGACAATGTTGCAAAACTGGTGAAGGGTGGTCACTTATAACACAACAACACAAATAGGAGATTAAGTAGACTGATCAAAAAGTGAGACTGGATTAACCACAAGAGATGACACAAAGAGCACAAGTAAATAAAAGACAGAACAAGATAGCAAAATACACAAGGAGATGGTTTTCAAGATTGCAGTATATTGCCATCTCAAGTTCTTTTACAAGTGTTACAAAGCATAAAAGGAAAGATACATATACTACATCCTACAGCCGGCCTTCATAGCTGGATACAATTGACTAGACACAACACAAAATCAATTGTAAAGTCAAAAGGCAGATTGCCTTTTGACTTGTGACTATGACATGCCATAGCTCACATCCTAATATATTACAAAAAGGATAAAGTACATGAAGTAGAAAGTTACAGACTCAAGACCTCAATGTACAGTTACTTAAAGCATGGACCTTTTCACCAACTCATGCAAGTTGGTGACTTTACAGAGTTGCAGCGGAAATGGGTCTAGCTTTATGTAAAGTACATCAGATAAAGCATGTATACTAAAAGTCTTCGGAAGAAACCTGTCTTCAAGTGTTGGCTTCGGAAGACTGTCTCTGAAGCTTCGAAAGACTTCATCTTTGGCTTCGAAAGATATTGGTCTTGGCTTCGAAAGATTTCACACTTAGAATATTTAGTTGCATGTGTGAAACTTCCGAAGCATTCTTCTTCAATGTACTTGTGTAGCATGCAGGAGACTTGAAGTGTTTGGAGTTGCATCAGCCTTAACATGTATTCCTTACAAATTTCTATAGTTTGGTGATGATGTGACACTCCATTAGAGTTTGATGATAATGCTATCACTACCTTCTTTGCTGAGATTGAGTATGAATGAGGTTATGAGGGAAAGCATATTGTTAAAGGTTTATTGGATTTACAATGGAGATTTCTCATTCACATGTTTCAACAATGTTTATCCAAGAGGAAGACTGGATGAAATGACATTCCTATCACCACATCATCTACTATATGTGCTTTGTGCACTAATAGACCATTCAACATGTCGACTTATGTCTTCAATGGTCTGGTATCCAACATTCAAGAGGGATAAGGCATGTGTTCCTCATGTATCCAAGATTTCTTTAATGCCTTATCAATGAGGCATTTCTAGAGATATTGCTTGTAGGACCAGTGATGGATATTCCTCACTATAATGCCAAGTCCTACATGTACATCAAGAAGAGGGATCCTAGAAATTTCTACACGAGAATATTTGTTCCCTTGCTGCAATGGATGTTAGAACAGATTAATCAAGAAAATATAGCAGAAGAACAAGAAGAAGCTATTGTTGATGAGCATGTTCATGAGGAAGAACCATAAGCTTTTCATGATCAACACCATGTTGATAAGCATGTTGAGGAAGCTATAAAATGATAGAGGCCAGTGTCACCACAGATAGATGTAGGTGGTGATCTTCACACTGGGCCTTCTGTTCAAGAGGCTAAAATTGCATCTCCATTTATCCCATCTCTTATTCACTCTCCATATGTATCTCCAGTTCATCATCATCACATGTCTCCTGTTCATTCATCCCCAGTAGCTACTAAGCTTGTCAACTCTAGTGAATCTACCAACTCTTCAGAGGAATCCAAATCATCTTCAGATGAAAAGGATCACCCATGAGAATGTCTGTAGACAAGTCACATCTGAGGCAGGTCCCACTAAGAGTTATGTTGAGTCAGAGGTAAACCAGCTTAATAAAAAGAATGAAATGATTTTAGATCTATTACATGAGGTAGCAAGGATGGAAAAACTCCTTGATAGAAGATCCGGTATCATAAAGAACAGACTTTTGGAATTAGATGAAAAGGAAAAGGAATTAAAGGATCTCAAAGAAAAATATGAAGCAGAAAAAAGAGAAAGATAATAAGATCAAAGAACTCAAGGCTGCGTTTCAACTTGCAAAGGATGAAATCATTGGGTATGTAGACACTCTGCCATCCAAACTATTGCAATGGAAGAACAAGAAGGCCTTCTAGAAGCACAAATAGATATAATCACTAATCTACAACAAACGGATAGAAATTTTAACCAAAATAGTTTCTGAGTTGGAGTTACTGATCATGATTAAGCAAGAGATAGAAAAAGAAAAAGAAGAAAATGCTGATAAGGCTAAGATGGAAAAGAGAGGTGATAGTGACAAAGAATGGAAAATGATAGTTCTTTAGGATTGAGTGATAATGATAAAGAAATAGAAGGCGATAGTTCTTCTAGAGAGAGTGATAAGCATGATGATGATTGTCCTGTCGTTAACAAGATGAAAACCACTGAGTCTGTGGAAGAGATTGGACCCAGTGAAACAAAACAAGCAGAACAGAGCATGGCTATGGTGTTGTACACAAGTAAATCATCTGAAGAAACTCAAAATAAAGATTCTGATTTTAGAGATATGATTAAAGAACTTGACAATTACTCATTAGATGAATTTGTTATTGATGATGAATTCTAGGACATTGTAAGAGATCAAAAACAGCCTGATGAACCTATAGTTTTGATTCCACACTCTCGAGTGCCATTAGAAGAAGAGTTAAGATGCAGATTGTGCCAGCTGTCACTCTAACTAATGAGCAAAAGGAGTTAATTAGAAACCAATGTGAGGAACTACAAGAGAAGGAAGAATTAGTAGTAGAAGAATTAGCAATAGCAGAATCAGAAAAGGAATCTACTGAAACTGTGATAAACCTGCTGAACAAGAACATAAAGAAGCTGAAAAACCAGAGTCATCTTCATCTGATCCCTTATTGCACACTTACTCTAGAAAAAGAAAGTATATTGTAGAAAAGGAAAAAGGGAAAAACTCAATAAAGAAGATAAACCAATTAAAAAGAAACAAAAAGATGACCCTCGAAGTATAGCTACTATTGCTGAATTTCTTGAGGAACATGAACTGGCAGAGAAACAGTTGAAGAAAAGGATTGAGTTTATAGACCTTAAAGAAGGAGAGATAGAAGGAGGTTATGTGGTCAATGAACCAAAACCAAGGAGAGCCCAGTGAAGGCTGAAATTTTAGTATAAGAGATGGTTGACAAAGCTCAAACAAATGATCTTATGATCAAAGCCATGTATTTGATCAATCATGGATATGATGCTCATGAAGTATTTAGGATAACTTATAAAGCAATTGTTGAAGAATAGGACAAGTTAAACAAGCTTCTTGACCCTTCATATGTGACTAAATATGAGAACACACAAACAGTCAAGTCTCATACTTTTTCTCAAACCAACCGAGACTGCCAAAACTAAAATTCCAATACCTTTGTATTCAGACCCCTATGCCATGACTGACAGGGAAATGAAGGATTATCTCTTAGAATAAGGTTAAACCAAGAGAAAGCTTGGTAACATGAAGAAAAATTCATTAAGAGCTGTAATCCCCCAGATGATCAATGAGAGAAAGGAGAGATTGAAGAAGCTAGAAGTAGAAATAAAAGAAAAAAGCCAAGAACAAGGATGTCAGGTCAAGATGTTAGCTCAAGATGTCCAGCTCACTCCAAAGGATCATCATGCATTGGCAACCGTATTTCACAAGAATCCTAAGTGGTTTGCTGAGCCTTCTCAATTAAAACTTCAAGAAGGGCTCACCACTTCAAACATGATTCAGGGTGTGTGTACTCCACAAGGCAAAATTGATGTCAAAATCATTGTCTGGAAGTATGATAGTGACTAGAACATGTTTATGGTTAAAAGGATCATGGGGATGGTTCAATTCTTCATAGAGTACTATGCTCTGGTGAACTCCCTACAGATTCATGACTTGAAGGAACTGGCTAATTTGGAATTGATCAACCATAAAGCCATGTAAGAGGATATGAGTTTAAAGACATTCTGAAGATGTTCAAAAGAACCAACAACTTCAAATCTCTGAAAGCAATCTGCATTAGAAAAGATAAATCCTTTCAAAATCCTTTTGAGAAGAAGACAAAAACAAGAAGGTCTTAGGAGTTGGTGTTTCCTGAGATGAATATAAAGCCAACTAAGTCATTGAAAAGGAAGATGGTGGTAGGAACTCATACTTCAAAACCAATCTCTAATGTGTTCTATGATGAGAAAACTTATGAGTTAGTGATATAAAGGAGGTAGGGACGTAAGAAGCCTGTAGAGATTTGGTTATTTAGTGGGTATGAAGTCAGATTGCTCGATGAATAATACATTCACTACATCTACACTAGACACTTCAGGGAGATCAGCAATAAGCTTGGGGAGGCTTATATGTACTTCTTCCTTAAGTTCATAAAGATCTTGAAGATGGCATATGACCAAATCATTTCCAGAAGAGAACAAAGAAAGAAAAGAAAGACTCCTTTATAATTGGGAAATATTATGAAATTGGAGATTGATGTTGAAGGATCTCTTCTGATTCATGGGGATGGGTTATCCACTGTGTCTATTTGGGAACCCATTTCTTTGAAACAACAATCTATTGAAGCCATCCATACAATAAGCCAAATGAAGATCTATGTTCTTAACAGAAACAAATGAATGATGCAAAGGATTTTGTCAACATGATTAAAGCCATTTCGGATCCTACTATGGCAGAACCAATTACTATTCCACCTTCTGCACAAGACCCAGCAGAATCCTCACAACCACATCCACCATCAAACCCTTGAACTACGTATGTTGTATAATCCTTAGGAGGAGTATTGTTGGACTCTGAAAGGATTATACATGCCAATTCAAGTGGTGGTCGATGGTTGCTCAACTGGAATTCTGCCTAAGTCCAAGAAGATATGCGGTTGAAGAATCTACATAAAGAAAAAGACAAGTGTCGGCTATCCGCATGTGTACATGCGGATGACTACTGAACAATTGCTAACAAGTATTTGTTCTTCCACATTTACAAATGCAGAAAATCGAATAAATATTGATAAGTATTTGTACATCCGTATTTACTAATGCAGATGTCCAGCAACAAATGCGCATAAGTGTTTGTTCATCCGCATTTTTCATTGTTGATGACCAAACACCAATGCTAAAGACTACAAATAGATTCTGATGAAGAACAAGACATCCGAATCAGTTAATGAGGATGAACAAGAGAAAATGCTTATTAGGCTTTAGACTTAGACTAGTTTCCTAACGTATAGTACAGGGGTAGTATAGTCATTTTGTAAAGGCCTTTTTGTCAGCCTATAAATAGAATAGAAAACCCTATTTTTGGAAAGACATAGACAACAAGAATATTTAGAATCTTTGATAGTCTTATGTTTTAGTGGTGTCTTGTTACGGTATTTTGCTAAAACCCTAGCATTCAGCGTAACTTTTCACCATCATTAATACAAAGAATTTATGACTATTTCTAGCATTCAATGATCTATGATTATATATTTCTATTGTATAATAACTTATTCAATCATCATATTCGATCCTAGTTGATTCACATCAACTGAGAATATCATTCTCACAACCCAGTCATACAAACAGGCCTTAAACCATTCCACTAACGTATCAGCCTTGTATTTTATCTTGTATTTTACACTAGTAGGATAAGGTACTAAAGCCTTGTTTCATTCCATAGTAAATATATATATTTTGGCATTCATGGCAGCCTACCACTTGCTCACTTTGTTAGCCTATGTGAATGAGTAAAGCTCAATAGGTTCATTAGCTAGAACTGCCACATTCGCTTATTTAGGGTTTTATATCATTGTTCGAGAGGATTACCTTAATCCTTCTTCATGACCTGAACTGCAGCTTGGGCTGTAACCTGGCCGAACCGTGGCTTGGGTTTTCAGCCCGGTAGAACCGCGGCTGGTTGCTTGCGGCACGGCTTGGGCTTGCGTGTAGCTTGCCCCTTGCGTCGACCGCGTCTGCGTCTTGGTGGGTGCTATCCCAATCCTTTGTTTGTCGGTTCGGGTTTTTCTTGACTTTTTAGGGTGATACCCCTTCATGTCCCCCCAGTCTAATGTCATGATACCAATCATGTCATTGGAATAAAAATTGCATGAATTTTGATATTGTACTTTTGTCATCCATGTGTCTTTAGTCACCGTCAATCAATTCCTTGTTATTTTTGTCTCGAGCCATGGTCAATGTCTGCGTCAATCTACTTCTAGTCGCTTTTTGCCTCGAGCCACGGCCTATGTCCGTGCCGGCCACCTCTTTCTCGAGTTGTGGTCTATGTCTGCGTCTATCATCTCGCTTGTACCTTTCGTCTTGGGCCGCAAATATGTATCTGTCAATCAAATCCCTTGTGAAAAGTCCCCTTGAGCCACGACCCTATGGTCTTGGACTCCCTTGTCTCGAACCGCCACTACCCCCTTGGGTTTTGCGCACCTCTTGGACTTCTCCTTGATTTTTCTCTATAAACCCCTCATCCCCATTCTTCCATTCTTCACACCTCTTCCATTTTCTTTCATCCAAGAACAAGCAATTTTCTACTAAGTCTTTGAACCTGCCTCTTTGCTTTCTAATGGATTGTAGAAATGACATGGGTGTTCAAACCTCGTTGTTTCTTAAGATTTTCTAAACAACGTTGTGCTTCGCTATGGCGTTCCCCTGAGCTTATTCCTCTTGTCCCTCCTCATTCGTCGACCGTGAGGGACGCTCCGGCTGGGCGATAGCCCTTTATACTTCTTTCTTTAGCTTTTGTAATTTTTGGGTCCCGGTTAGTCGTTTCTTGTGTTTGCTTCTTAGGCATTATCATATTCATCTGTCTCAACTTGTTCCCTTAGGATTAGTCAATGTATATCGTTTTGAGATATTGTGTCGTGCCTTTAGTTTGGAACCCAAGATAAATCTTTTTAGGGTGTTTTATAAGTTAACTAGGGTAGGGGATTGGCTGACCTTTGAGAAGAGAAAAGCACCCAAGCCTCCTTTGGTGTTACGAACCATAACTAGTTTGAAACACTGGAAGGATCATATTTTCTTTATTTCAGCTAGGTTAATTCCTTTTGAGATGCACTGGTTGGAAACTAGTAAGTTCATTCAAGACCCTTTTCCTGAACCCGACACGATTCACATGTCTACTTATGACCTTTTGAAAGCCGAGCCAACTCCTCTTTGTAGCTATTCTGAGCATTTCCTTGTGATGGCCGGTGTAGTCGTAACTGGATCAACCTTAACATGGTTCTGTTCATGACTTATCAAGGGAAACATAAGTGGCTTTCCTTTTCATGTCTTAATGTACGTGTTCATACACCTTATTAGTTTATATGTTGTGCTTTCACAGGTATGGGGTTATTCGAGCGCATGTAATTGTCTACCAAGGAAGATGTTTCGGAACAGGTGGAAGCCTTATCTTAGGGTGCAACTCCAATATTGGAGACGACCGCCGGCTTCGTTGTTCAACGGGTGAAATCATGCCGCCACATTCCCGTAAAGGAAAAAGCACCGACAAAGCCGATGTCCCCGCAAGCCGACCCAAGATTAAACGTAAACAGGGGTTGGGGCCCGGGGCTCCGGCCACGGTCGTCGCCTCCCCTAGCACCTGTCGCGGCTCGCAGGGCAGGTCCCTCAGTCGCAGTTAGGGTATCTTCGGGCTAGAATTCGGGCAGTTCTAGTTCTACCCCTCCATCTTCTGATGGTCAGTCAGTCGGTGGTATCGGTAAAGGAAAGATGGCTGCTTCTTCTGAAGATACTGGCCTGAATGCGGATGAAAATTTTGTTCCTGACTGGGATTTGACTAATGTAACCACTTTTGAAACTCTGGAGTCATGTAGGGACTTTATGTTCGCGTCCTATACACCTGTTGAATTTTACCGTAGGGAAGGTTTGAAAAACAGACAATTGTCAAATGCCGGTTGTTTGGCCGTGGTGAATATAGTTTATTTTCTTTTGTTGAGATTCATGGTCGTTGGGTTGATGGTGTCAATGAGATTCGTGATCTCAAGAAGCAAGTGTCAAAATTAAAGGCTGAGAACGCGTCTCTCAAGTCTTGTTGTGATATGTCTGAGCTTGCTAAAGAAAAACTTACTCAAGATCTCAGTGGTGTCTAGGAGGAGCTTGGTATTCAACATGCTGTGGTGAAAAAACTTTCTTGGGATTTGAAGGATAATAAAATGGCTTCTGAAAGTCGCATTGCTAGCCTTGAAGAGCGTGTAGTTCTTTTTTCATCTGAGAGGAAATGATTTGTCTCGGATGGTGTCGGTTTGGCTTTCAATAAGATACGCGATAATGATGAGTTTCATGATGCTTTGGCTAGGATCAATTGTCTTTTAGACAAGGTAGGGTACAATGCGGGTTTGTTGGATGGAGCTCCTCTTGCCACTGAGGGCAAGAAACCCGAGGCAGCCAAGAATTTTGATAAAAGTGCATTGAAGAAACTACGAGCTGAATCTGATTGCTTTGACAAAACCACTTTTCCCATGGTTGAGACTATACTGCTATGCGTGATTCGAGCATTGAAGAGATCAGGTCGTTTCTGGCCCCTCCAGCTGAAGACCCTGCACGTGTCTAGCTAGTTCATCTTTCGGTGTCTTTTCTTTTATGTTTGTGTAATGTTTCTAAACATGTACTTGGCTCTATGTTGTTTCCTTTTGTAATGGTATTACACTTGGTGCTCTATATGTATGTTTGTCAACTATGGTTAGTTATGAGTTTGTTCGACTTTCTTGATTGCAACTTGGTTTTTTGTGTATTTTTGACTTCCTTTAGGAAAGCAATGTTGACCGCAGCTCATGTTGTAGTTATTGCTTCGACAGCGGCTCACCATGTGGCTGTTATGAATGGAACCTTGACCGAAACTGAATGAACACGCAATGAGACCAAACAACTATGAGAGATCAAGGATCTGAGTGAAATGAGGGTAAGCCGTGGTGCAGGATGAGTCCTGCCGTGGCTGGGGATTATACGTCGAGACGTATGTTTCGTTACGACATGACCACCATGTTGTCATGCGTGCTTAGCTAATAGAGTTTGGGTTAAACTTGATGTGTTAATGTTTGATGATTAGTACCTTGGATTTGGTGGTCTTAGGGTCATGGTTGCACCATGTATTGGGGATGGTTCAATTCTTCATAGAGTACTCTGTTCTGGTGAACTCCCTACAGATTCATGACTTGAAGGAACTGGCTAATTGGAATTGATCAACCATAAAGCCATGTATAGAGGATATGAGTTTGAAGACATTTTGAAGATGTTCAAAAGAACCACAACCTCAAATCTCTGAAAGCAATCTGCATTAGAAAAGATAAATCCTTTCAGAATCCTTGAGAAGAAGACAAAAACAAGAAGGTTTAAGGAGTTGGTCTTTCCTGAGATGAATATAAAGCCAACTGAGTCATTGAAAAGGAAGATGGTGGTAGGAACTCATACTTCAAAACCAATCTCTAATATTTCTATGAGAAAACTTATGAGTTAGTGATATAAAGGAGGTAGGGAGGTAAGAAGGCTATAAAGATTTGGTTATTAGTGGGTATGAAGTGAGATTGCTTGATGAATAATACATTCATTACATCTACACCAGACACTTCAGGGAGATCAGCAATAAGCTTGGAGAGGCTTATATGTACTTCTTTCTTAGGTTCATCAAGATCTTGAAGATGGCATATGACCAAATCATTTCCAGAAGAGAACAAAGAAGAAAGGAAAGACTCCTTTGTAATTGGGAAATATTGTGAATTTGGAGGTTGATGTTGAAGGATCTCTTCTGATTCATGGGGATAGGTTATCCATTATGTTTATTTGGGAACCCATTTCTTTGAAACAACTACCTATTGAATCCATACATACAATAAGCCAGATGAAGATCTATGTTCTTAACGGAAACAAATGAATGATGCAAAGGATTTTGTCAACAAGATCAAAGCCATTTTGGATCCTACTCTGGCAGAACCAATTACTGCTCCACCTTCTGCACAAGACCCAGCAGAATCGTCACAACCACATCCACCATCAAACCTTTGAACTACATATGCTGTATAATCCTTAGGAGGAGTATTGTTGGACTCTGAAAGAATCATACATACCAATTCAAGTGATGGTCAATGGTTGCTCAACTAGAATTCTCCCTAAGTCCAAGAAGATATGCAGATGAAGAATCTACATAAAGAAAAAGACAAGTGTCGGCTATTCGCATGTGTACATGTGGATTACTACTGAACAATTGCTAACAAGTATGTGTTCTTCCTCATTAACAAATGCGAACAACCAAATAAATGATAATAAGTATTTGTACATCCGCATTTACTAATGCGGGTGTCCAGCAACAAATGCGCATAAGTTTTTGTTCATCCGCATTGGTCAATGTTGATGACAAAACACCAATGCTAAAGACTACAAATAGATTCTAAAGAAGAACAAGACATCCGATTAGTTAATACGGATGAACAATAGAAAATGTTGATTAGGCTTTAGAAGTAGACTAGTTTCCTAACGTATAGTACAAGGGTAGTTTAGTCATTTTGTAAAGGCCTTTTTGTTAGCAATAAATAGAATTGTGAAGTCGCTGGATCGGTAAACATCCGAGCGCGTTCTTGACGGAAGGATAAACAACATCAACAACCAAGAGCCAATCAATAACACGAACTATAATAAATGGTTTCAATGATAAAACCTAACAATTACAAGCTTGTTACAACATAAGAATCAAGACTCTTGGCAAGGAGAGATCGAGCATGATCTCCCCTCTCATCTGGCAGCCCTGGGCTCTGGGCAGACTCCTCTCAACACCCTTAATCTCTCTACACATTGAAAATGGTATATGTAGGACTCGGCATATATTAGATGCGACTGGGCCCATTCGTGTGATTGGATCATGCGTGTGGTTCAATCGTATGACTAGACCATGCGTATGGTTCAATCGTACGACTGGACCATGCGTATGGTTCAATCATACGACTGGACCATACTTATGGTTCAGTCTTATGAATGTCCCAATCACATCTCAGTCGCACGACTAGTCCATTAGCATGGCTCAGTTGTACGACTAAGTCTCATTCGCATTTGCTCCTACGAATGACCCAGTTTCATGTGTTTACAACATATCAGGTGTATTACATTAAGCCAAGACTATTAACAAGCGACGGACCCACTATATATGACAATATATGCTCCAACAAGAATAGAAAACCCTATTTTTGGAAAGACATAGACAACAAGAATTTAGAATCTTTGATAGTCTTATGTTTTAGTGGTGTCTTGTTATGGTATTTTGCTAAAACCCTAGCATTCATTGTAACTTTTCACCATCATTAATACCAATAATTTATGAGTATTTCTAGCATTCAATGATCTATGATTATATATTTCTATTGTATAATAACTGATTCAATCATCATATTCGATCCTAGTTGATTCACATCAACTGAGAATATCATTCACACAACCCAGTCATACTAACAGACCTTAAACCATTCCACTAACCCATTAGCCTTGTATTTTATCTTGTATTTTACAATGGTAGGATAGGGTACTAAAGCCTTGTTTCATTCCATAGTAAATATAATATAATATATATATATATATATAATATATATATATATTGGCATTCATGGCGGCCTACCACTTGCTCACTTTCTTAGCCTATGTGAATGAGTAAGGCTCAATAGGTTCATTAGCTAGAACTGCCACATTCGCTTATTTAGGGTTTTATATCAATGTTCGAGAGGATTACCTTAATCCTTCTTCATGACCTGAAGCCTAATGATACACACTCATTTGCTATGGTCTTAATCATGATTAGTAACAGTATTCTTTTTAGTTTCATTTGATGAATGTTCCATTATGGTATCACATGATGAGTTGCTTAGTTTGAAACTAAATCGGTTGTTTTTTGGTCTTCTTTTGACTTGTAAGAATCACTTACGAGTCCGTACAAACAAGCACCATGAGGACGTTTCATCAAACACCATAGGGTGAAGAACATAACATTTACCGGTACTGGGTGCCATCTTTTCTATTGACTGTCATACCCTACAAAAATGCATCTCATTTGCAAAACTTTGGATGACACATCCAACACATAATGAAAAATTGCATTTAGTTTTACCTTAAATAACTTATCATATGGGATGACTTGTAACCAAGTTTTTGTTATGGAATTTTGTTGATCACGAATACAGCACTTCACTGGCTTCTACCTATAGTCGTAAGGGAATCTTTTGTTGCGTATGATGCTCCCTAAAACCTCTATAAGTTGCCAAGTTTCCTCTATGAGATTTCATTCTGTTAATTGCATTTTAATCTTGCCAATTAAGAAATTAGAAACTCATTATTCAAGTATTTGTCCTCAATATGTGATCAAAGCATATTGATCGCATGGGGAGTAACGATTTCACCCTCTTATATAACACATCTTGAACTTGATAAGTTCCTTAGCATCTTCCTTCATAAAATAAACCAAACAAATCTTGAAAATTCATCACTAAAGTTGATCATGTACCTTAATCCCACAATCTATGATTATTTAACCAGACCGACACATCGGTATGGACTAGCTCGAAATGTGCTATTGACTTGTATGTCGACAAGTGAAAAAGTTGGTGATGAGACTTTCCAAACTAACAACCCAAACATACAGTACCTTTGTGCATCTACATATTTTGTAATTCTACTACGAGATTCTTGCTCATTATCATACTCAACTTATCATAAGTAATGTGCTCTAGCCTCAAGTGCCACATATTAGCAATATGCTTTCCTTAAGTCTTCTCAACATAGGTTGATTTAACCAATAATATGTACACAATGTTGCATTTTTAGCCACTCAGAATAGCTTTTGATGGTGTCGAGAAATCATCATGAAACTTATCATCATCAAACCGTAGACCACATACTCTTCTTAGAAGTTATCCAAGGGACATAAAACAAATTTGTTGGGTTTCAAGATTCAAACCAGATAGTTAATTTAGATAGAAGATTATTAGTCATTAAAGTATAATGTAATTGTGATAAAGGAGTAAATAATCACCAAACAAGCCACAAATGTTCAATAATGAAGACTTCAGATAACTCGAAGACCTAAAGACCAAACCAAATGATATAACATTTATTGTATTATTATTTCTTTTTATTTGGTGTATTTATTATGTCTAGGGTTTGGGACATGTAACATTATAAATAGAGATGAGCCTCAATTTGTATCGAGTGTTAGCCATAGTATGTCTTCTAGATATGTTAAGTGCTTTCTCCAAGGGCTCCATGGATTGTTCATCCATGAAATCCAAAGAGTGTGAGTAGTAGGTAACGCAATCTTGTGATGATTATTGAATAACATTTGATCATCTATTGATTCTCACTTCATCATCAATATTAGGATTTTTAGATATTTATTAATTATACACCAGCAATAGCCACCTTCTAGATTATCATTTTTTTCTATTTGATTACATCTTCACAAAAATGGGTTGACCACTTTGCATCATATCCGAACCATGTTTCAGCAATTGGTATCACAACCAGGTAATCGTGGTTACCATTCTAAGAAATGATTCTCTTAAACTTGTGCTCAAAACATGTTGTTATGAAGTTTTTGTTAAAAATTATAAATTAAAAATGTTTTGTTAATGTGTTTTTGATATTTATTTTAGGTTTTTGTGTTTTGAGTCATTCAATCCCAGAAGGGCTTTCATTCTTCTTTTAGACACAACCTTATATAAATTTGACATTAATTAGATTCTTAAGTTTATTTAAGATATAATCTCTTGAGGAACATCTGGACTCTTTTACACTTTATTATCTTCTTTTGAAATGGGATTTATGCTTTACTTGGGTGTACATTGAGATTCATTATTTTCACATTTAATTTGTAAATCCATTTATTATGAGCGACTTTATGTTAAGAACTACTAGTACATAATAACCATCTAAAGTTGAACAATGTGAATGTTAACATGCATTCCTTATTTTATATTTATATAAATTACAATTATAAAAGTATTATTACACTAGCAAGTTTTAAATAAAAAAAGTAGTGGTAATTCAGATCATAGTAGTTATGGTTAGCTACAACATGTGTAAAGAGAGTGCTTTTGTATAAGCTTGTCATAACTAATCAAACTCAACCCATCTTGATCGACGCTGCAATAGTTTCTAGTAAACATACAATTATATTATATATATTAATAAAGTTGTATGTCAGTGCATATAGTATAGTTATAGGTTTCATATATTGACCACTAGATTTTGATTATTAGCACAATGGTCCTTACTTCCTTAGATTAAATGTTGCTACACAAATCCTAATCAAGGGATTAAGGCTTGGGAGCAGTACGAGAATGAGATTGTTACCAAGGATCAGGCTGGAACTTGGCCCTGACTTTGACTGTTGGGAGCAGGATGTGGCTGGGCTTGGCTTCGGCTAAGCAGAGTATCAAGGATCAGGCTGGAACTTGGTCTGGACTTCCGTTGACGGGAGGTCATCAGGAGTGAGTTGCAGCTGGGCTTGGCTTTGGCTGAGAGAAGTATCTGCGAGACAAAAACAACACCGTGAGCCTCGCCTCGAACAGAAAGGGTTTTCCCCCCGAGACCACACTCCGGCGTGAGAATAAGTATATGTATTGAGAGAACTTGAAGGGAAAGGTTAGTAAGTGATTGGTTTGTTATGAGAGTGTTCTGAGAATGGTTCTACCTGTGGAATGAAAGAAGTATTCATAGTGTCGGTGTATAGGAACAAGATATGACATGATTCTATTCTTGGAAGCCTGTGGTCAATGATATGAGATTGAAATCCCCCAGCCAGGGGTTTTATACCCTTCTGGTGTAAATGGTTTCTGACTAGCATTAATGTGTTTTGTCTTTGTAGTTGACTTGGTGATTTTAGGGGTTGCTCTGACCTTCTACCCATGTTTTGATCTTATTCATTTTGTCCTCTTGTGTTTCTTTCTTATTCCCTTGCAACTAATAAATGACTTTCTTGGTTGCCAAGTTTATGTGAAGGTGTTCACAAGTGTTGCAAAGAAGGACTCACAAAATTGAGTGTTTGTTTTGGTAATGACTTGCTCAGCCGCAGCTTTGGGCCTACCCCCTAGCCGCGGCTTCGGGCTTATTTCGTAAGTAAACTACGAATTGGGTTGGGTGAACCGCGGCTCGGGCTTGCAGCCCGGCTGAACCGCGGCTTGGGCTTGAAGCCCAGCCGAACCGTGGCTTGGACTTTCAGCCCGGCAGAACCGCGCCTAGTTGCTTGCGTCGCGGCTTAGCTTGCGGGTAATCTGTTTGCCCCTTGCGTTGACCGCGGCTGCGTCTTGGTGGGTGCTATCCCAATCCTTTGTTTGTCGGTTCGGGTTTTCTTGACTTTTTAGGGTGATACCCCTTCATGTCCCCCCAGTCCAATGTCATGATACCAATCACGTCATTGGAATAATAATTGCACGAATATTATTGTACTTTTGTCATCCATGTGTCTTTAGTCACCGTCAATCGATTCCTTGTTATTTTTGTCTCGAGCCATGGTCAATGTCTGCGTCAATCTACTTCTAGTCGCTTTTTGCCTCGAGCCACGGCCTATGTCCGCGCCAGCCACCTCTTTCTCGAGCCGCGGTCTATGTCCGCGTCTATCATCTCGCTTGTACCTTTCGTCTTGGGCCGCAAATATGTATCTGTCAATCAATCCCTTGTGAAAAGTCCCCTTGAGCCACGACCTATGGTCTTGGACTCCTTGTCTCGAGCCGCCACTATCCCCTTGGGTTTTGCGCACCTCTTGGACTTCTCCTTGATTTTTCTGTATAAACCCCTCATCCCCATTCTTCCATTCTTCGCACCACTTCCATTTTCTTTCATCCAAGAACAAGTAATTTTCTAGTAATTCTTTGAACCCGCCTCTTTGCTTTTCTAATGGATTGTAGAAATGACATGGGTATTCAAACCTTGGTTGTTTCTCAAGATTTTCTAAACAACTTGTGCTTCGCTATGGCGTTCCCCCTGAGCGTATTCCTCTTGTCCTTCCTCATTCGTCGACCGTGAGGGACGCTCCGGCTGGGAGATAGCCCTTTATACTTCTTTCTTTAGCTTTTGTAATTTTCGGGTCCCAGTTAGTCATTTCTTGTGTTTGCTTCTTAGGCATTATGATATTCATTTGTCTCAACTTGTTCCCTTAGGATTAGTCAAGGTATATCATTTTGAGATAGCGTGACGTGCCCTTAGTTTGGAACCCGAGATAAATCTTTTCAGGCGTTTTATAAGTTTACTGGGGTAGGGGATTGGCTAACCTTTGAGAAGAGGAAAGCACCCAAGCCTCCTTTGGTGTTACGAACCATAACTAGTTTGAAACACTAGAAGGATCATATTTTCTTTATTTCAGCAAAGGTAATTCCTTTTGAGATGCACCGGTTGGAAACTAGTAAGTCCATTCAAGACCCTTTTCCCGAACCCCGCACGTTTGACATGTCAACTTATGACCTTTTGAAAGCCGAGCCAACTCCTCTTCGTAGCTATTCTGAGCATTTCCTCATGATGGCTGGTGTTAGTCGTAACTAGACCAATCTTAACATGGTTCTGTTCATGACTTATAAAGGGAAACGTAAGTTGCTTTCCCTTTCATGCCTTAATGTACGTGTTCATGCACCTGATTATTGTTTATATGTTGTGCTTTCACAGGTATGGGGTTATTCGAGTGCATGTAATTGTCTGCCAAGAAAGATGTTTCGGAACAGGTGGAAGCCTTGTCTGAGGGTGCAACTCCTATATTGGAGACAACCGCCGGCTTTGTTGATTCGAGCATTGAAGAGATCAGATCATTTCTGGCCCCTAGCTGAAGACCCTGCACGTGTCTAGCTAGTTCATCTTTGGGTGTCATTTATTTTGTGTTTGTGTAATGTTTCTAAACATGTACTTGGCTCTATGTTGTTTCCTTTTATAATGGTATTACACTTTGGCACTCTATATGTATGTTTGTAAACTATGGTTGGTTATTGGGTTTGTTTGACTTTCTTGATTACAACCTGGTTTTTTGCATGTTTTTTACTTCTTTTAGGAAAGCAATGTTGGTCGCGGCTCGCGTTGCAGTTATTGCTTCGACAACGTCCCACCTTGTGGCTGTTATGAAAGGAACCTTGAACGAAAGTGAATAAAACCGCAACGAGACCAAACAATTGTGAGAGATCACGGATCTGAGTGAAATGAGGGTAAGCCGTGGCACAGGATGAGTCCTGCCGCGGCTGGGGATTATACGCCGAGACGTTGTTTCGTTACGACATGAGCACCATGTTGTCATGCGTGCTTAGCTTATAGGCTTTAGGTTAAAACTTGATGTGTTAATATTTGATGATTAGTACCTTGGATTTTGGTGGTCTTGGGGTCATGGTCGTGCCATGTATTGGGGATGGTTCAATTCTTCATAGAGTACTCTGCTCTGGTGAACTCCTTACAGATTCATGACTTGAAGGAACTGGCTAATTTGAAATTGATCAACCATAAAGCCATGTATAGAGGATATGAGTTTGAAGATATTCTAAAGATGTTCAAAAGAAACAACAACTTCAAATCTCTGATAGCAATCTGCATTAGAAAAGATAAATCCTTTCAGAATCCTTTTGAGAAGAAGACAAAAACAAGAAGGTCTGAGGAGTTGGTGTTTCCTGAGATGAATATAATGCCAACTAAGTCATTGAAAAGGAGGATGGTGGTAAAAACTCATACTTACAAACCAATCTCTAATGTGTTCTATGATGAGAAAACTTATGAGTTAGTGATATAAAGGAGGTAGGGAGGTAAGAAGGCTGTAGAGATTTGGTTATTTAGTGGGTATGAAGTTAGATTGCATGATGAACAATACATTCACTACATCTACACTAGACACTTCAGGGAGATCAGCAATAAGCTTGGAGAGGCTTATATGTACTTCTTCCTTAAGTTCATCAACATCTTGAAGATGGCATATGACCAAATCATTTCTAGAAAAGAACAAAGAAAGAAAAGAAAGACTCCTATGTAATTGGGAAATATTATGAAATTGGAGGTTGATGTTGAAGGATCTCTTCTGATTCATGGGGATGGGTTATCCACTGTGTCTATTTGGGAACCATTTCATTGAAACAACTACCTATTGAAGCCATCCATACATAAGCCAGATGAAGATCTATGTTCTTAAGAGAAACAAGATGAATGATGCAAAGGATTTTGTCAACATGATCAAAGCCATTCCGGATCCTACTCTGGCAGAACCAATTACTACTCCACCTTCTGCACAAGACCTAGCATAATCCTCACAACCACATCCACCATCAAACCCTTGAACAACATATGTTGTATAATCCTTAGGGGGTATTGTTGGATTCTGAAAGGATCATACATGCCAATTCAAGTGGTGGTCGATGGTTGCTCAACTGGAATTCTCCCTAATTCCAAGAAGATATGCGGATGAAGAATCTACATAAAGAAAAAGACAAGTGTTGGCTATCCGCCTGTGTACATGCGGATGACTACTGAACAATTGCTAACAAGTATTTGTTCTTCCACATTTACAAATGCGAACAACCGAATAAATGATGATAAGTATTTGTACATCCGCATTTACTAATGCGGATTCCAGCAAGAAATGCGCATAAGTGTTTGTTCATCCGCATTTGACAATGTGATGACCAAACACCAATGCTAAAGACTAAAAAGAGATTTTGATGAAGTACAAGACATCCGTATTAGTCAATGCGGATGAACAATAGAAAATGCTCATTAGGCTTTAGACTTAGACTAGTTCCCTAACGTATAGTATAGGGGTAGTTTAGTCATTTTGTAAAGGCCATTTTTGTCAACCTATAAATAGAATAGAAAACCCTATTTTTGGAAAGACATAGACAACAAGAATGTTTAGAATCTTTGATAGTCTTATGTTTTAGTGGTGTCTTGTTACGGTATTTTGCTAAAACCCTAGCATTCAGTGTAACTTTTTACCATCATTAATACAAAGATTTATGAGTATTTCTAGCATTCAATGATCTGTGATTGCATATTTCTATTGTATAATATCCGATTCAATCATCATATTCGATCCTAGTTGATTCACATCAACTACAATATCATTCTCACAACCCAGATATACTAACAGGCCTTAAACCATTCCACTAACCCATTAGCCTTGTATTTTTTCTTGTATTTTACATTGGTAGGATAGGTACTAAAGCCTTGTTTCATTCCATACTATATATATATATATATATTATATATATATATATATTATATATATATATTGGCATTCATGGCAGCCTACCACTTGCTCACTTTGTTAGCCTATGTGAATGAGTAAGGCTCAATAGGCATTAGCTAGAACTGCCACATTCGCTTATCTAGGGTTTTATATCATTTTTCGAGATGATTACCTTAATCCTTCTTCATGACCTGAAGCCTAATGATACACACTTATTTGCTATGGTTCTTGATCATGATTAGTAACACTATTCTTATTTGTTTCATTTGATGAATGTTCCATTATGTATCACATGATGAGTTGCTTAGTGTGATACTAAATCGGTTGTTTTTTTGTCTTCTTTCGACTTGTAAGAATCACTTACGACTCCAGACAAACAAGCACCATGGGGACATTTCATCAACACCACATGATGATGAACATAACATTTACTAGTAATTCGTGCCATTTCTATTGACTGTCATACCCTACAAAAATGCATCTCATTTGCAAAAGTTTGGATGATACATCCAAACGCATAATGAAAAATCACATTTAGTTTTACCTTAAATAACTTATCATATAGGATGACTTGTAACCAAGTTTTTGTTATGGAATTCTGTTGACCATGAATACAGCACTTCACTGGCTTCTACCTATAGTCGTAAGGGAATCTTTTGTTGCGTATGATGCTCCCTAAAACCTCTATAAGT
Source organism: Flaveria trinervia (assembly GCA_025506515.1). NCBI lineage: Eukaryota > Viridiplantae > Streptophyta > Magnoliopsida > Asterales > Asteraceae > Flaveria > Flaveria trinervia. The sequence continues at coordinate 60,639,425 of CM046444.1, read as the reverse complement.
TGCCAAGTTTCCTCTATGAGATTTCATTCTGTTAATTGCATTTTAATCTTGCTCAATTTAAGAAATTAGTGAACTCATTATTCAAGTATTTGTCCTCAATATGTGATCAAAGCATATTGATCGCATGGGGAGTAACGATTCACCCTCTAATATAACACATCTTGAACTTGATAAGTTCCTTAGCATCTTCCTTCATAAAATAACCAACAAATCTTGAAAATTCATCACTAAAGGTGATCATGTACCTTAATCCC
>CM046444.1:59856671-60034171 GCA_025506515.1 Flaveria trinervia | reverse complement strand
ATCTTCACTAATCAGTCCTGATGACTTTAATACTTGGTGCCAAAGAATGGAAGGTGTTGGGGTTTAACAATCTAATAAACTGAAGCTTACCAAATGATAATCACAGCCAACTAAGGATCTCTTTATACAAGTTTAGAGACCAAATTAATAATTAGAAGAAACAAATACAAGTCAATGTCAACATCAAGTCAACAAGAAAGTCAAAATTAAGTCATGATATAATATTAGTATAAATAGACCCACTAGTGCATTTTTGCAAGTGCGGCTTTTGTGTGTGTGTTTCTCATGGTGTGAATCACCACTCAAGGAGAAATCCTCTCCTTTGGGTGGGTTTGATTTCATCAGCCATCTATGATTCTCATTGAAACTTGTTTATCAACATCAATGAAATCATAACATTATTATTATCCATCTCTTTGTTCTTTGATTCATACAAGTCCACCCATCTTAAATTTGATTTTTAGATCTGAATGTGATGAATCCTAAGATCCAAGCTCAATGAATATGAAATATTGATTTAACAGACGGCTTCATCACGTCTTAAGACATCAGCATATGGGATCTGTTGTCTTAGGACCTCATGTTCCAAGCACCACTTCAGTTGTGCTCGTGGTGGTATGATTCCAAATAAAGTGACTAACTACTCAAAGGAATACCATAATAAAAATGATGTAGATCAGAAGGTCATGCCCACCCTCCAAACTGCCCTTCCTAACTCTATATAAAAGGCTTCAAGAAGTGTAAGAATGCAAAGCAATTTTATGATGTGTTGAAGCTTATGTATGAAGCAAAAAAACAAGAAGTACCTCTTAAAGAAGTAGTTTGAGAACTTCACCTACAAGGCAAGTGAAATTATGAATCAACAATACTTCATGTATGTTAAGACTGTGGATACTCCAATAGATGTTGGAATAAATCTTGAGAACATAGACATTATGAGGAACTTTATGTCCTCTCTTCCCAGAAAATGGGCAAACTATTATGTGATCATTAAGAGACCTGAAAACATCAAAACCCGTATGGTATTCTTAGTGGATAACAAATGAAGATGAATATGTAAAATCCATCTGGCAACTCTTCAACCAATCAACAGAGTTTAGCCTTTCATGTGGTTGAAAATGACTGTAAAGAACCACATCATCATCGTATCTCCTACCCTAAAAACTCATAAAAGGTTGCTTTATGGTAGGACCGTGTACATACAGATTGTTATGTTTTTCCACGAATTAAGTTGGATTGGGTGTTCTAGACGCTCTGGACGGCTAGGGTTTATGTATATTCGAAGTCTCTCTCAAAGTGTTATGTTTTTCCACAAATTAAGTTGTATTTATAGGTTTGTAGCTTTTATTCATACAACTGAACCATTAGCATGGTTCAGTCGTGCGACTGACTCATGCGATTGAGTCATATGCACGACTGAAGGTTTAGTCATGCCACTGAGTCAATCTTACGCCTTAATCATACGTCTGAGCCAGTCTCCTGGTTCAGTCGTGCGACTAGTTCATTAATATGATTCATTCATGTGTATGGTCCATAAGAATGGTCCATTAGCATGAATAATCACCCAACTAAGTTGAACACATTTCCCAATCTTTATTGATTTAGAATTGTGTACAACAATCTCAAACATATACATGAAGTTCATACATGTGACCTGTACTTAACACAATAATAATATGAAATAAGTAAAGATAAACAAATATCAAACACATATCATATTTCATTGAATAATTACATTACACATATGTAAGAAATGAAAGACTTTTACATTAAGAACATAAAGTAGGAACATAATGTATCAACACTTTAATCTCCTTCCCGGAGACATCAATGGAGAGCAACATCCAATTAAGCCCATTCCAAGAGGCAAGCTCTTCTCAAGTCTTTATGTTTATTGATGAAAGTAATGACAACTCTCTCTTTACTCTTGAACACTTGAATTGTATCCAAGCAGATGAATTGGAGTACATGTAGATAGTTCAAGAAATGGCTCTTTTTACTCACAGGGCCAAGAAGTGAAGATCAAGAATAGGTTGGATTCACCTTTGATTAGATTTTGTTTACGTTTATTTGTAATAGGTTAAATGTTAGATTACTTTTGTAAGTAGTTTAGTAATTTGAGTTTTGCTGCCTAGTGAAACCATAGTTTCGCTCATAGTTAACTGTCAGTTTCACCTGTTGAAACTGTGTTTCTCAACCGGGCGAAACTGGACTTGGGCTATATAGTTTCGCTGACAGCAAAACGGTTAGAAAAACTATAAACTCTATATAAAGATTTTGTTTCCTTCATTGTAATAATCCGTGCAAAACCCTAATTCTTTTGATTATTGATGCAAGTGCCTTCTGTTTGCTGGAAATTCCCTGAAATATCATTGAACAGTATTCTATCTTTGTGTATTTGATTTGATGGTTTACTTTTGAATACTTTTTGGTGTATTCTTCATCATCAATTATTTCTAGTGTGTGTTTGGTTTTGGTATTAAACAATTCTATCAATCAATTGCATTGTAATTCGATCACTTGGATCAACAAAATGGTATTAAAGCCTTTGTGCTCTTGATTCTTTGGGGTTTTTGGTTTTTTGAGTTCAATGTCACTATTTCATCAATTTTGGATCAAATTTGAGTGTATTTGATATGGAATTTGATTAAATTTGATGAGGTTCTATTTTGGAAAGCTTTGGTAATCATCAGATCTCACATTTGTTGAGTTTTGAGTGATTTTAGATTGATTTCATGTTGAAAACTATTTTAGATTCGTCCAGCAAAGTTCTAGTTCGAACAGTGAATGGTGAGCTTCAGTCAGCGAAACTACGAGTGTTTTGCTTATTTTGATTGTTTTTTGCAACCTCAGTGAAAGTACCATCTTTGAACGAAAGTTCAACATTTCTTGTGATCCATTATCAAGTAAAATTGCCGCTGAATTTACATTTGAACGAAAGTTCAAGCTAGTTTTGAGTGAATCTATCTACGAAACTAAAATAATTAAGCAGTTGGCTAGCGAAACTATTGCTGAAATTATTAGTGAAACTACTGATTCTTCAGCGAAACTACTCAATCTAGCGAAACTATCATTTCTTCTACGAAACTACGATGTGAAGGATGACTACTCTTACTCTTGCTGATTTGGAGAGTGTGGAACCTAATAGATCCCCAAGGCTGATCAATGGAGACAATTTTGAATATTGGAAGAGAAGTCTAAAAGTATTCTTTTACTACACAGATCATAATCAATGGGAATCAATCATCTCTAATCCACGCATTCCAACTATTACCGTTGGGGATATAGTTTCTCAAAACAAGGACCCAACCACATTCAATGAAACTAATATATAGGGAACATAAATCATTTGGAGCACTAACTCTATGCCTCACACCAGACATCTACAACTGCTTTGCTAAACACAAGAATGCCAAGTGTCTTAATTGACAGGATCAGCGATCACAAGTTTGATGTATTAGAGTTCAAGGCAGCGGAATAAGAATAGGAATTAGACAAATTGTAGCAAGAAGTCGATGCTTGTATGCATTAAGAGCACATACGGTTATAGCGAGAGAATATATTTCTGATTCAAGGAATGTTTATAGATATGGAATGTTTCTAATCAAATCATTCATTCATTCACGTCATTCACACAATTACAATAGGTTGTACTCCTTATATAGAGTGCAACAAACACTGCTGTTATCATGGAAAGTGACAACTGGCAGATCTAATACAAAAATAACTAACTCTTAACAAACTACTGAAATGTTCACAACTACTGAGAACATATCAGAGTGTTAAGTACAAAATATAAAACTACTGATTGGAAACTACTGAAACTACAACGACTGAAGAACAAGTTCTTCAGTCGTTTTACAAAACTACTGAAACATAAAACTACTGAAACTAGAAATAAAACTACTGATATCACAACTACTGAAGAAGTACTTTTCAGCAGTTGTGACAAACTACTGAGGCTTCAGTACTTGATCTTCAGACTTTGACCTTCAGATGTTTCATCAGCTAATGACTTCAGTAGATATCATCAGCTGATGTCTTCAGTCTTTGTCTTCAGACTTTGTATATCAGTTGTTGATCTTCAGCACTTGTAAACTCTTCAGCTGTTGTACTTCAGTACTTTGGTCTTTCAGCTTCAGTACTTGTGTTCTTCAGCTGTTGTACTTCAGCACTTTAGTTCTTCAGCTGTTGAAGTCTTCAGCACTTGATCTTCAACTGTTGAAGTCTTCAGCACTTGTCAAACTGCTGATGAGGCTTTCAGCAGTTGTTGTGATACCATGTGGGACTTAGAGGTTTTCTGATCTTGGCTCATTGGTTCTTTTGGTCCAACAAACTCCCCCTGAATCAATGCAGCCAAAACCTCTAAATTATTTATTATCCCACTTATTGTTGGCAAAATGTTGGTCTTTTTCCTTCTTGATCAGTAGAGAAGATGACCCATGTAAGCTCTGGCCTGGGAAGAAATCTCAATATTTGTTTGGCAGGGTATGAATGGGAACTCTGTTTTGGGGAACTGGACACAGAGTTGTTATCCCATTCATGAGATTTACTTCCCCATAATGAGTCTGTACGACTCTCTTGTGTAGGCCTCAAGGAAGGTGATTTGTTCCTCCATGGTTAGCTCTTCAGCACCTCCTTCAAACAATGATTCAGGCCCATAATACTCAGACAGGTATTTGGCCTGTTTCCCATTCTTTAGCTCCACAGTTGTTATTATTCTGTAAGCAAACTCATCCGGGTGATTACCCTCTAGGAACAACTGGAGCTCATTTTTCCTGACTTCCTCAAGCCTCTTGTAAACTAACCCCTTTTTCACTTTTTGTTTTCCAGCATCTTCTGAGGGGTTAGATTAGCTTTGTAGGCTTTCTTGAAGTCCTCTAGGATTTCCCAGGGTGAAACTACAAAGACCAGAGAGATCACTTCATCTACGATCTTTTTCACCTGGCCAATGTATCTCTGAGGTATGGTTTTCTTATGAATTCTGGAGAGACCCTGGGATCATATTGATATTGAAAGGTATGCCTGAGAGTGTAAAGTCTGAGGGCTTGCTTCTTCATATGATGATAGGAGATGTGGCTGCATAAGCTTTGTCAACTCTCTTCAGCAATTCCTCATCATGCTGTTTATGAAGCTCTTCTTCTTCTAGCTTCACTTTAACCATTGTCTTTGGACTTCAGGAGTAATTACTGAGGAGTGACTTGTGACCTTAGGCACCTGAATCACAGCTAAGAGTGGCAGCCTATCTTCATCATCTTCTTCATCATCTTCTAGCCTCAATACCTTCTCTTCTTCTTCAAGGGTATATCATCGGCTATGGGTTTCGAGGGTAAGGGAGTTGGTTTGGTGGGTTGTGATTTGGGTGGTTTTGGTGTGGGAATGGTTACAGGCTGTTCTAGCATTCTTGAGGTGAGTGTGGCTTTTGATTGCTTGGCTAGCTCAGTCCTGCTCCCAGCACCCGCTTCATTTTAAAGCTTCAATAACAAGCCCCTTAGTATATGCTTCAGACGAACAGATCTTGGTGGTGATTGCCAAGATACTGTCCCTGGACAAGCTTTGATTTCAATCATTGATCTTCCAAGATATTTTGCAATAAATCTAATCATGATCTCAAGCCTTTCTCTTTCTAACACTTCATAACTTGCCCATTATTCTGGATTTCTTCAATCTCTAATCGTCGATCTCAGAGTCAAGTTTATTGGTGTCATGGCCTTGCCTAACAGCTGATCAATGATGTTTTCATTGATCTGCTGTGTTCGGCATCAGCCTCTTTTATCAGTAGCTCCAAGGATTTATCTTCAGCAATATCATCAGCACCTTTCTTTCGCTTGTATGGTGAGCAGTGGTTGCTGTTTTTCTTTCTCCTCCTCTTGGGCTTGCTTCTCTTCCTTCTTTTCCTCTGTTCTTTTCCTCTCTTTTCTTTCACTGCAGTACTCTCCCCCTTTTTGGATGCATTGGAGGAAGGGGTTTGTACCGTAGAAAGAGTCTTTTGTATAGCCAGCATCAATCAAGGGCTGTAAAGTTGAGGAAAGCCTCTCATCAATGGCTTTAGTCACATATCAGTGATTATGGGTGTGATGAGAGGGAGGGAATTTTGAAGTACAGCACCTATTTGCTCAGGAGGGTTCTGTTCCTGAGAAATAGGGCCTGAAGCAGAGGCAGGTGGTGAGTTTGGAGTGGCTCAGTGTTTGGGGAACCTTCAAGTGAAGGTGCCATCTGTGGGTTGGTAGAGGCAGATGGTCTTTCTCCTTGGGAGAGTTGATCAAGTAGGTTTTGCAGCCTACTGACTTTCTCTTCAAGGATTGTGTCTGGGCAAGAACATCATAGAAAAAGCCCAGGTCATATCAGCCGAAACTAAATCATTGACCTCCTGCTTAGAGCAGGATTTACATGCACTGGGTGTAGACCAGTTGGTGCATGTGCCCCTTGTGCTTGGTACTGGGGACTTCCAGCCTCAGGACAGTGTCCATCATCAGCTGTTGCCTCTAGTGAGGTCTTAGCAATGTTACCAGCCTCATTCTGATCATGTGCTGATGAGTCAGAGAGGTGGCAGCCTCACTAGATATTCTAAGCTCCTTGTCTACACCAGGAGATAGAAGTGGTAAAACCCTGTGTTGTGGGTTCTCAAGTGCACTGTGGTCCTCCCCCTCAATTGTAGAGGTATTCCCAGTAGTAAGTGGTTTCTGGGGAGGGGGTGAGGAGTGCAGTTGAGTCAGCACTTGTGCAACTATTAAAGTTGGCTGGTGTGAGGGGCGGTTGTTTGGGGTGAAGGGATAGAAGCAGTGTGTACCTGGGGAGGTGGGTGCTCTTCAATGGCAATCCCCTCAAGTGAGGAAGATCCAGATATGTAGGTACCCCTTGTGTGGTTGCTGCAGGCTCCTGTTGAGAGGAGGCCTGAGCGGCTATGGCTGGAAGAGTCATTGTATCCACTAGGGGGTTGGACTAGTGGATATATCCTGCGTTGTGGTGCAGGGGCATCGTCAGGGGACTCAATTCCCTGAGTAGCCGTTTGGGTTCTTTTTGGTGGGTTTGGTGGGGACTTTTGATTTGGAGGTGGTGGCTGTGGGTTCCAGCTGCGTGGGTTTTCGCAGCTTGGCAGCCATTTTTAGTGTCTGGTCAGAGTTGTGCCGGGAGTATACTTCCAGCAGAACAGCCGTAGCAGGGACTCCCAAGCCAACAAGTCCCTCAGCATTAAGCTGGTTTGTAATGATGGCCATTATGAACCTGTGGATATAGTATCCAACGGTTGGCAGTTAGTTTTTGAGCCATGTCCTTGAGCTCCGAAAATATTATTCTGAAAAGTTTAGTGGTTGTTGCTCAAGAATAGAATACATTACCTGCTGCCATTTTGTCGACATTTGATCCCAAGACGACGTCTTAGGGGCCAAACATACATTCACCATGTGAAAAATTAGGCGCTCAGCGTCATAAAGTGTTTCTTCATGATAGTGGAGGCACTGAGATCGCCTTGATATCCATGTTGGGCAAAGGATAGATCTGTGGTGCCCTTCGGATATCCAGCAGGAGAACTAGCATCATTCAGATGAAGAATTTGGCGGATTATTGCAGGAGTGATGACTACTTCTTTGTTGTTGACGACCGACTGGAGAGATGGTGTGTTGTTCTCCCAAGTGGAATAGTAACGTTCATCCAAAATTGTTGAAGGGATTCGGCATGTAGTATTGGATTCAGAAGAAATGTCGTATTGTATTGGGACTGAACCATAAGATCGATAGCAGTATCGAACTTAGTCCAGATAGGCGATTTAGTGAGGTAGGCAAACACAGTTGTGTGCGGTTTAATTTGCATGGACGCCATTGAGAAGAGGGAAGTTTTGGAGAGGAACGTTAGTTTGAAGAAGAGAAGCATTGAAGGATTAGGTCAGGGGGTATATATAGGGTGCGGGTAATAAAACGACTGAAGGATGTGGTGTTAGTCATCAGTAGTTTAAACGACCGTTGACATGTATTATCCTTTCAGACGTTGAAACAGTGAGTCGTGGTGTGTGTTAGGCATCAGAAGTTAGAAAACTACTGAAGACCGTGGTTTTGACTTCAGATGATTGAAACAACTGAGGACTTGGTGTTTGTCATCAGTAGTTATGAAACTACTGACAGGTTTCGTCATCAGCTGTTGTAAACACTGAAGACTTGGTATTAGTCATCAGTAGTTATAAAACTACTGAGACATGGTTTGCTTCAGTGTTTAGAAACGACTGAAGAGAAAGTTCTCTCAGCTGTTTTCGTCAATTCTTAGCTTGTCAGCTGTTTCATACGGTCCTCAAAACAATTCATCAGCCTTTTGGCTGATTTCAGTGTTTCATAGGACATCAGTACTTATCTGTTTTTACTGATGCAGTAGTTGTAGCTGCATCAGTAGTTGTAACTACATCAGTAGTTTAGAACAGATGAAGCTTCAGTACTTGTGAGACATTTAGCCTTTAGTAGTTATAAAAACTGCTGAGGGTAAAAGAGCTCATCAGTACTTATATGTGACATAGTTACTAATGATCATCAGTACTTATTACTAAGATCATCAGTAGTTGTCACTTATTCTAGCTGCAGCATACCAAGCTTAAACACCAGGTTTTGGAAAGTTGAACTATCCAAAGGCTTAGTAAAAATGTCTGCAAGCTCATCAGCACTAGGCACAAACTTAGGATCAATCAGACTTTTTTCAAAACAATCCCTTATAAAATGATGTCTGATCTCTATATGTTTGGTCCTAGAGTGCTGGACTGGATTTTTGACAATGCAAAGAGCTGAAGCACTATCCATTAACATTGGAGTCTTAGTCTCTGTAATGCCATAATCCAAAAGTTGGTTTTAAAGCAGAGTACCTGAGATGTACAACTTGCAGCAGCAATGTACTCTGCTTCAGCAGTTGATGTAGCAACTGAGGTCTGTTTCTGCTCTGCCAAGAAATCAAGCAGTTGCCTAGGAATTGACATCCACCAGAAGTTGATTCCTGGTCAACTTACACCCTGCATAGTCACTGTCAGAAAAAAAGCAACTATTTACCAGAATGTCCAGTAGAATACCATAAACCTAGAGATGGAGTGCCTTGCAGATATCTAAAGATCCTTTTGACAGCAATCAGATGAGACTCTTTAGGTGCAGCCTGAAATCTAGCACAAACACATGTAGCAAACATAATATCTGGTCTAGAAGCTATTAATACATCAAGGACCCAATCATGCATCTGTAAAGTGTTTCATCAACCACTTTACCTTTCTGATCTGTATCCAGTTGTGTGGTGCTGACATGGGGAGTAGAACAGGGCTTACAGTTTTGTAAATCAAACTTTTGCAAAAGATCTTTTGTGTATTTGGACTGATGAATGAAAATTCCATCAGCCTTTTGTTTGATTTGCAAACCCAGAAAGAACTGTAGTTCTCCCATGGCACTCACTTCAAACTTCTGTTGCATCAACTTTGTAAAGGCATCACACAACTTTGGATCAGAGGATGCAAAAATGATATCATCTACATAAATTGAACAAGTAGATTATGCTGCTCAACTTTCTTAATGAATAAAGTCTTATCTATGGAGCCTCTGGTGAAATTATTTTCCAGAAGAAAGTTTGATAATGTCTCATACCAGGCTCTAGGAGCTTGTTTTAACCCATAGAGAGCCTTATCAAGCTTATACACCCAATTAGGATGTTTATTGTCCTCAAAGCCTACCTCTTCTTTATTTTTCCATACAAAAATGCACTTTTGACATCCATTTGAAAAACTTTAAGGTTTTGATAAGCAGCATAAGCTAAAAACAATCGAATTGCTTCCAGTCTGGCTACAGGGGCAAAGGTTTCATCATAATCAATACCTTCTTCTTGTGCAAAACCCTGAACAACCAGTCTAGCCTTGTTCTTAACAATAAGCCCATTTTCATCAGTTTTGTTCCTAAACACCCATTAGTGCCTATTGCACACTTACCTGGAGGTAGAGGAACCAGTTCCCACACTTGCGTTTCTTGAACTGAAGAAGCTCAAGCTGCATGGCATCAACCCATCCATTGTCCTTTAAAGCAATGTGATAATTCTTTGGCTCTTGCTGACTGACAAGAGAGCATAGAAGCAGAAATTGGACAATGACTTCTTGTTGATACTCCAGCAGTGATATCACCAATGATTTGAGACATAGGCTGATTCTTCAGATCTTGATACACAATGAGATCTGTGCAAGTGTTTGTAGCAGGCTCAGCAGTAACAGATGGTGATGGTGAATCATTTCCTTGAAACCACAGTGGATGGTAGTCAAAAGAAGTTGAATTCGAAGAGATCTCATCAGCATTTGTTGTGGATGGTGCTACTGGAGCTACAGGAACATCAGGTCTAGCTGAATCAGGCAGGATTACTAAACCTGAAGAGGTGAGTACTGCAATCATCATCATCATCAGCAGTACCACCAGGTGGTGAACTGTTGACAGAAGCAAAAGCAGGAGTTTGATAGGGAACATATTGCAGTATGTCCAAATCAAATAACTCCACAGGGCTTTGTGGAATCTTGTCCTTTGGAGATTCATTGAACTTAACATGTAGAGTTTCTTCAACCATCTTTGTTCTGCAGTTGAAGACTCTGTATGCCTTGCAAGTAGATGAATAACCAACAAAATACCCTACATCCACCTTAGGATCAAACTTATGGAGTTGATCCTTTGTGTTGAGAATAAAACAGGGACACCCAAATGCTTTGAAAAATGAAATCAGAGTAGCCAAATGATGGAGAACTTCATATGGAGTCTTCATCAACCTCTGATTTACTAAAACTCTATTTTGCACATAACAAGCTGTGTTGACAGCTTCAGCCCAAAAGGTCAGTGGCAAACCTGAGTCAGCCAGCATGGACCTTGTAGCTTCAATGAGAGTCCTGTTCTTTCTCTCCACTACTCCATTTTGTTCTGGAGTCCTTGGGATGCTAAACTGCCTTTTGATCCCCTTGGAAAGATAGAAGTCATCAAGTGTATGATTTCTGAACTCAGTTCTATTGTCACTCCTAATACACTTGACTGGAAGGGAATACTGCTTCTCAATATACAACACAAAGTGAATAATCTTCTGAGCAGCCTCATCCTTTGAATGTAGAAAGAAAGTCCATACAAATCTGGAGTAATCATCCACAATTACCAGACAGTATTTCTTCTTTGCCATGCTCATTACTCTCACAGGACCAAATAGATCCATATGCAGTAATTGCAAGCAGGCAGTGGACTTAGGCACTTCAATAGGAGGGAATGAGACTTTGTGCTGTTTTCTTTTAAACAAGCAGTGCAGGTTTCATCACAGTGGAACTCCTTTATTGGTAAGCCTCTAACTAAACTATTGTGGGTAAGCTGATTCATGTTTTTGAGATTAACATGACCAAGCCTTCTGTGCCACAGTTTAGATTCTTGAGAAGAGGCTTGGAAAATAGGCAAGGATTGCCTTTGAGATCTATTTTCTTGGAAAGATCTAAGGCATATACTCTTCCTGTCCTGTTGGCTCTCAGGAGAGTGTGATCATCCAACACCTTGTCAATCAAGTGCAAAACTTTGGATGACAGAATCCTACAGTTTTGACTGGTGAAAATAGCAACATGGCCTTATCACACATTTGACTGACACTCAAGAGATTGTACTTGAGATTTTCCACATGATTAACATCATCAAATTTGATTTCTCCATTGGAGACAAAGACCTTACCAATGATGTAACCCCTAGCATCATTGCCAAAAGAAACAAATCCCTTCTTTCCTTGAGAGTAGTCATGAAGAAGAGAGCTGTTCCCAGTCATGTGCATAGATCCCCCACTGTTACATACCAGATGCTACTTTGGCATGTTGAAGAACCCTACAATAATAAACAATCAGTTAGTTTTAGAGACCCAAACCTTTTTGGTTTTGGGCCTGGTCTCATCAATAGATGGTAAACTAACAGGTTTATCTGAAACAACAGCCTCTAAGGAAGAAGATGGTGTAGAGAAGGAGTCCTTTGGCTTGGACCTCCTTTTTGTGGTTTCAACATAGGAGCATCTAGTTGGTTAACTCTACCCAACAGATGTTGAACCATCATAACCAGCTGTGTCTGATTTTGTGACAAAGCTTTCAGCTCATCAGACACATTGCCAGTGGAGTTTGATAAGTTCCTATGTTGCCCCTTCTTCTTCTGAGCATTCTCAGCTGTCACCTGTTTAACCCCTTCCTTTTTGGATTTCTTTGAGGACTTAAGGGTTCCAGGATTTGATGTTGCTGATACAAATGTGGTCTCAAACTCAGTTTTCATTTTTACCATTTTCTCATTGATTTCTTCTTTTTGTTTGAGTTTGGAACCTCTTTTGTACCAACAATCATCTGTAAGATGATGAACAAACCACATACTTCACATGGTTTCTTCTTCATCTTAGGTTGATCATCAACTAAAGAGGGTGAAGCAACTGAAGACTTGTTCTTCAATGCTTTTGAAGCATTGTTTGCTTTCTTGACTACCTTGTTAGTAGACTTCAAACTCTTTCTACTGGCAGTTTTCTTCTCTTCGGTACTGACAGCAGTTGAAGTTTGAACTTCAGGTGTTAAATCCTGCTCTCTAGTCCTTTCAGGACCTTCAGAATTAACTCCTGAGTTGATCAACTCATTGATCATGTGAGTGTCAGCATTTGAACCATCAACATCAGCTGATAAGTTCAAAGAGGGCTTGATGCTGACTGCTACTTCTGATTGTGTTGTATCAGAAGGTAGATCACATGATGTGATGGATTGGTATCACTCTCACCATCAGATTCTACCTTGCTCTTGGGGTAAAATCTGTAGGTGAGCAGTGTGATTGTAACCAATTCCAAAATCACATGGAAGCAGATTGCTTACTAAGAAGCATTTCAAAACCTTGCATGATTGTACCCATCTATCACACTCTACCTGGGTAACTGCAAGGGTTTCTTTGAGATCTTTGTACTTCTCTAGAGAGTACCTCTTCTCTAGCCTTATCATCAATTATTTGGCAATTCAGTTTATAAATCTCATCATTTTATCTTTAAGCACAAACTCAAATCAGCTTTGTTTTTGGAAATTATTTGTTCTAGCTCAATGTTCTTATTAATTAGAGCTACATTTGCTTTTCTAGTGGAAGCAAATGCTGCTATGCATGGTTTAGAACATAATTTGGCTTTTGCCTCAGAGGATACCTGTGATACCTGAGGTGTAGAGGCATTAGAAAATGAAGTATCAGCAGACCCAAAGCCATAAGAGCTAGATTCCCAAAAGGACTGTCACACCATGTTGACCAGCACCTGAGAACAGTTGGTCATGACCAGACATGTCATCTGGTAAACTGCTCCACTCAACACTCCTGGGGTGGAAAAACTGTGGTTGAGGTTGAGTTGTTGATGAGATTGGGATGGCTGAGGTTCTGGTAGTGCATGAGGTTGTGGTGCCATAGGAACTGAACTTGATTTGACTGTGGCATGTAATAACAAGGGTACGGATATGGCATTTGTCACACCCCCGCTAAGAGCGGAAACACGGGGTTGCGACGAGACGGGAATCGTCATAACACATGGTAAGCGATAGAGATGCAATAATAAAATGATGACGAGCGTGTCATGACGACACCGACAACAAGGGGACTTGTGTCGTGTATAGTCAATGTTCACGACAACATAACCATATGCATAACAGGATAAACGATTCACATAATCACATAAAGATGAAATTGTAATGTAAACTCCATAAACCCGGGGGAACAAGTTTCAAAAGATTGTAATTGTTTACATAGTTCAACATTGTTCAAAATAACTGTTGTCAAACATGTTTAGTCCAAAAATGCATCCTAGGGTCTCCCTAAGGCAGCACACCTAGAACCTCAGCTAGCTTGATCACCTGAAAAGATATGCTCAAATGGTCAACAAAATTGTTGGTGAGCTCGCAGGTTTAAGTAATAAAAGTGTAAGTGATGCTGTATAAAGTAAATGATATGGAATACCATGAATACAGTTATATACACAAGTAAAATCACATGACATGAGCTTTGCAACCAAACCTAGCGACGTACACAAGAATTGTCAGCGTATATTCACCAAGACCCGTACCTGGCTATTGTTGGTACTAATTAGTATACCAACATGAGGGTGGGGGTGTCAACCAGTAGTACTACCAATACCTAACCGTCGGTTCCCAAACTGGAATTAAATAGTTGCAAAGATAGAACCACACAGCAGACCCAAGCATGTATCAGATAAGTACTTGCAACACAGTATCATGTTGATCCTTGTATGAAAAATTGTATGTATGTTGTACAACATAAAAAACGGGCGAGCATACTTTTCCCCCATGTTTGTAAATGTTGGTAAAATAGTATAAGCATAAAAAGGGGCCACGAAACTCACATGTTAAGTGGTAAGTATGAAAGATCGAGATTCCAACAGTTGAATGCAATGATCGGTCAAACACCTATGGACAGTTATGGTCAAGCATTAATGACATGTATAAAGCTTATAGAAATGTTTGGTCGGTTCGGGTTATATCGGTTCGGTCGTGGGTAGCACACACACGAGCGGACACACGCATCATCAGACACACGACGGGACCAGACGCTCGACCCCGTTCCATTCGTACGAATCAACCTTCAATCGTGCGAATTAGCTACTTTCGTGCGATTGAACCTTCATTCGTGCGATTGGACTCAGTCGCACCACAACAACCCACCCATTCGTACCGATCCAACCTCCATGCGCACGAATCAACCCTCAATCGTGCGAATTAGCTACTTTCGTGCGATTGAACCTTCATTCGTGCGATTGGACTCCAGTCGTGCGAAACATGCACAATCGCATACACTCAGTCGGTCACCTGACTCAATCGCACACAATCATTCATACGCATGACTCAATCGCATACACACACCCAGTCGCACGACTTGCCTAGTCGCACAACTCAGTCGCACGATAGACTTAGACGCATGATTCAGTCGCACGACTCACTCAGTCGCACGGCTCAATCGCATGACAGACCCAATCGACCGAGCTGCAGAATCGCGACTGTGGTCGGGCTGAGCAGCCCCCGAGCTGCTCTAGCGTGGGTTTTATACCACGAGGACCTCCAGAAACACTCAACAAACATACACAAACATGAAACACAAGCAGAAAGACCTCACACGCACCCACTCGACCTCATGTGCTCGGATGAACCCGAGCACCCAAAACCCTAGAAATCGCAGCAGTAAAACCGAACAAAAACGGGTTGAACAAGGTCGTCTACCTGCTAGGAACGCGTACACATGATGATACCCAAGATTTGGTAGTGAAAACGCGACAAACGTGACGATTTTTGTGTGCTAGATCGAGAGAGAAAATGGAGAAGGTTGAAGATGAAGATGAGGAGAAATGGCTGAAATGGGGCTTATATACCCAGCCCAAGTTTGCAAAATTACAAGTTTAGTCCCTGCACTTAACCCTCGAGTTTCCCAAAAATTTGTTTCGGTTGTTTACGATCTTAAAATGTTCGTATATTACGGTTAAAAGCGTATTTATTGGCATTTGATAGCCTAAAATGGTTTTATTTGTGACAATGGTCGAAATTAAAAAAATGATATTCGGTGGTAATAGTGATGAAGTTATAAAAGTTTATGCTTAACACACGTTCTCGAAGGAAGTACAGGCACAAGGGAAAAAAGAAGCAGACATGACTCCGTAAAGCAGGAGTTCATGAAGAAAAGGAAGATTTATTTAAATATTTTCCATGTTATTTATGTCGTTCGACGGACCTTGAGGTGACGGATGTCATAGTATCCCCCAGTTGAGAGAATTTCGTCCCGGAATTCAGCTGGAGTTAGGTCCAAGAGTGTCATCACACGAATAAGTGTGGGTATTTGAGTTTCATTTGATCTTCCCGTTCCCATGTAAACTCTGGCCCTCGTTTCGAATTCACTTACCTACCGAACATTGGTATTCTACTGCGCTTCAACTGTTTGACTTTACGATCCATGACCCAAGGGTTCCTCAATAAAATTAAGTTTTTCGTCGATTTTGATATCGTCAATGGGTATATGAAGTGATTCGTCAGCCAAACACTTCTTGAGATTCGACATGGAAGGTATCATGCACACCGTTGAGTTCTTGTGGTAACCTTAATCGGTAAGCCACTGGACCAATTTTTCTTAATCTCGTCGAATGGTCCCACGTATCTCGGGGCTAACTTCCCTTTCTTTCCAAACCGAACAACTCCTTTCCAAGGAGAGACTTTGAGTAAC
This sequence comes from Flaveria trinervia, assembly GCA_025506515.1. Classification (NCBI taxonomy): domain Eukaryota; kingdom Viridiplantae; phylum Streptophyta; class Magnoliopsida; order Asterales; family Asteraceae; genus Flaveria; species Flaveria trinervia. The sequence continues at coordinate 60,017,954 of CM046444.1, read as the reverse complement.
ACTCGGTCCCCAACGTTGAATTCTAGAGGCTTTCGACGATTGTCCGCGTAGCTCTTTTGGCGATCTCTAGCGGCTTTCAGTCTATCTTTGATTTGGAAGATCTTGTCGGTTGTTTCCTGGATGATCTCTGGGCCTGTTAGCTGACTTTCACCAATCTCGACCAACAAACGGGTGATCTACACTTCCTTCCGTACAACGCTTCGAACGGAGCACACCTAATGCTGTGTGGTAGCTGTTATTGTATGAGAATTCAATCAATGGCAAATGAGATCCCAACTACCACCAAAGTCGATTACAATGCTCTCAGCATGTCTTCTAGCGTTTGTATGGTTCGTTCACTTTGGCCATCTGTTTGAGGGTGATAGGCGGTACTCATGTCTAATCGAGTGCCCATTGCTTTCTGTAGTGTTTGCCAAATCGTGAAGTGAATCGGCCGTCACGGTCAGAGATGATTGACACCGGCACTCCGTGTCTTGTCACGACCTCTTTAATGTACAATCTCGCCAACTTGTCCATTTTGTAGTCTTCTCGGATTGGCAAGAAGTGTGCTGATTTCGTCATTCGATCCACTATGACCCATATCGAGTCATGCCCGTTGCTTGTTTTAGGGAGTTTGGTAATGAAATCCATGGCTATGTTCTCCATTTCCACTCGGAATTTCAGGTTGCTGTAATAATCCCGATGGTTTCTGATGTTCAGCTTTAACTTTCGAGCATGTCAAGCACCTGCGACGTATGTGGCAATGTCTTTCTTCAGGCCTGGCCACAGTACAGATCTTTGAGATCGTGGTACATCTTGTCTGCGGCAGGATGAATAGAATATCGTGTCTTATGTGCTTCATCCATGACCAAGGTACGTACACCTCCCCACTTGGGTACCCATATACGATCCACGAAGTACTGTACGCATCGTCCTTGCACATCAGTTGTTTATCCAACCCTCGGAATTCTTCTCCCGCAAGGTTTTCTTCTTTCAACGCTTCACTTTGTGCAATTTGGATCTGAGCTTTCAAATAAGTTTGAATGGTCAATCCCAAAGCTCGAGCACGTAGTGGTTTCACGCGTTCTTTGCGGCTTAGAGCATCAGCCACCACGTTAGCTTTCCCCGGATGATACCGGATCTCACAATCGTAGTCACTAAGAAGCTCTACCCAACGTCGCTGTCGCATATTGAGTTCCTTCTGATCCAGAATATGTTGAAGGCTTTTATGATCTGTGTATACGATGCATTTGGTTCCATACAGGTAATGCCTCCATATCTTAAGTGCGAATACTACCGCGCCCAACTCAAGATCATGAGTCGTGTAGTTCTTCTCATGCACCTTAAGTTGTCGCGAAGCGTAGGCAATCACCTTATCTTTCTGCATTAGTACACATCCCAACCCTTGATACGAAGCATCACAGTACACCACAAAATCATCAGTTCCGTCTGGAAGAGACAATATCGGTGCATTACACAGCTTATCTTTCAGCGTTTGGAATGCCCGTTCTTGCGCATCTCCCTAATCAAACTTCTTGTCTTTCTGAGTCAGCAATGTCAACGGTTGAGTGATCTTTGAAAAGTTCGCAATGAAACGACGATAGTATCCGGCTAATCCTAAGAACTGTCGTATCTCTGAAGGTGTCTGGGTGTATCCCATTTCTTTACCGCTTCGATCTTGCCGGGATCTACATGAATCCCGTCTTTGTTAACCACATGACCCAAAAACTTCACCTCTCGCAGCCAGAATTCACACTTTGAGAGCTTGGCGAAAAGTTTCTCTTCTCTTAACAGTTCCAGAATAGCCCGAAGGTGTTCTTCATGGTCCTCCTTCGATCGAGAGTAGATAAGTATGTCGTCGATGAATACGATCACAACTTATCCAAGTAAGGTTTGCACACTCGATTCATCAAGTCCATGAACACAACTGGTGCGTTAGTCAATCCAAACGGCATGACAAGAACTCGTAGTGCCCATAACGAGTTCTAAACGCTGTCTTCGGTATGTCCTCCTCAAAAACTCTTAGTTGGTGATATCCAGACCGAAGGTCGATCTTGGAAAAATACGAAGCTCCTTGTAACTGATCAAACAGGTCGTCGATCCTGGGGAGAGGATATCGATTCTTCACAGTTAATTTGTTCAACTCACGGTAATCGATGCACATACGAAACGACCCATCCTTCTTCTTGACAAATAACACTGGTGCTCCCCAAGGCGAGTGACTCGGCCGAATAAAACCCTTCTCCAGTAGTTCCTGTAACTGGCTAGATAACTCTTGCATTTCAGACGGTGCCAACCGATACGGTGTCTTTGCTACCGGTGTAGCTCCAGGAACCAAATCAATACGAAATTCCACCTGTCGTGGAGGAGGCAAACCAGACAAGTCATCTGGGAATACATCTGGGTAATCCCCACTATAGGGATATTTGTCAATTCCTGTTCCTCCTCTTTCTTTTCCACCACATGAGCCAGAAAAGTAGCACTATTTTCGTAAACTCCGACTCCGACGTGCTTTCATGCAGGAATAAGCTTTAAGTTTCTCCCCGGTCTTTCTCCTTGAATTCTGAGTACTCCCCCGTCTGACATAGGGATTCACACTACCTTGTCTCGATAGACAATCTCGGCCCGTGTTTCGACAACCAATCCATTCCCACAATCACATCGAAACTTCCTAGCTCAAAGGGTATCAAGTCTATATCGAAGGTGTGGTCCTCTAATATTATCGAGCACTTTCTAATAATTTCATCGCCTGAACAGTCCTACCGTTGGCCATTTCTACAGAGTAGCTAGTTTCTAGCCTACTAGGGCTCAAATCAAGCAATTGCACAAACTCAGAAGATATAAAGCTATTGTCTGCTCCAGTATCAAATAGTATAGATGCAAAGTGATTATTGAGTAAGTGCGTACCCGTGACAACATTCGGGTCCTGGCGAGCATCGTTGGCTCCATGACGAATGCGCGTCCCCGAGCTGTATTCCCCTGATTGGTCGGGCCTTGATTTCCAGCTATGGCCATCACTTGCTGCTGGTTTTTCCTTGTTGACCCGGTGCCCGATTCAGCCTGGGGCACATGTTTCGGTAGTGATCAAGGCTTCCACACTCATAACAAGCTCTTGCATTCCCGGCGGGGTTAACCACGTTGACCGGCGCAACCATGTTCGGCGCTGTTCTGTAGTCTCTTGCAAGATGCCCCGGGCGTCTACAATTCGCGCACACCCGGCACTGCGTTCCTGGGGATGATGATAATTGCACTTGTCACATTTGGGGTGCGGACCCACATACTCTCGCCTGCCCTGCGTCACTGCCACAAAGTTTCTGGTTGTCTTGGCCCTTTTATCAAACTTCCCGACACTCGACCGCTCGTTTCCCCCCAATCCTTTCTCTTTTCAGCTCCTCCCCACCAAAACTTCCGTTCTCACCATTTCATCAGTCAAAGCGCCAGTCTTTAGAATCGCGCTTTGAATAGTAGGAGGAGCATAGCGGTTACCATTGCCCGGATTTGAGGCGCAAGTCCCCAAATGTACCTCTCTATCCTTTTTGATTCTGGGGTGACTAGATGCGGAACCAACCTTGCTAGCTCATGACGATCGGTGTAAGCTGCGTGCCTAGCCCCCCCCATGGCATGATTCCAGAACTCATGCTCAAGTTTTTGCATCTCATTGAGAGGACAGTACTCCTCGTGATTAGGGCCTTGAACTTATCCCACGACATTTGCATCGCGGATTCTCTTCCCCTAGCCTGAATTTGAGTGTTCCACCACGTCAGTGCCTTGCCCTGTAGTGAGCAAGTGGCGTACTTAATTCTTTGACTATCGAGGCATTCGCTGATGTCGATCACGGCCTCCATCTTTTCAAGCCATCTGGTCAGAGCTATGGCTCCACCTTTGCCATCAAACTCTCGTGGTTTACAAGCCACGATTCCTTGTACGAACATCCCCGTCTAGTATTCACACCCCGGTCTCATTAACAATTCCAGTTTCGTTACCGGCTGTACCACCATTTCCGGTCTCCTAATTGCTTTCATTCCCAGTCGGGTTACCGTTATCCTCATTTTCATTGCCACCGTCCCCGTGGGGGTGAGAATTCTGAAGAGCATCGCTCACTTGGGCCACGATAGTAGGAATCAGTGCGGCCAACTGTTGAGCGATCAGGGCTGCCATATCAGTGTTCCCTGTTCCTTGATTGTTACTAGTTGGAGCATCACTTGTTCTTGGGGTTCTTCCCCTGCCTCTGCCTCTGCCTCTGCCCCTTGGGGCTTCAATTCCGCTACTATTACTGCGAGTAGATCTTCGAGGCGGCATGTTCTATTCATAAAAGAGATAACATGTAAGCTTTAGTCACCATATGATACACAAGTATTCCGTTTATCAAATTCCAATGGTCATGTCCGGTCGGTCAAGATTACCATGTAGCCCATTTCAAGCATATTCTCGGTATACAGTGATGTTTATATATAGGGTTCCCCGCAGCGTTCCCACCACACCCGATGTACCGAGAATGATGCCCGATCCGGTTACATGACATCCGACCTTCCTTTACATCATATCCATAATAATCCATCAAGTCAACTGAGAGCCCAAGCACGTAATCACGTATAGTCTGGTGGAGGTTGCCTATCTCGCATCCTTAAAGGATTCAGACATAGCCTCCTCGGGTCGGTCTCAGTATCCATAGGTCAGGCGCAGTATATGATCTGTGAAGATCTCTTCGTGTCTTAATACCCGAATTTGGTTATGATAACTTGGCGCGCAGAGGGAACGGAAGATCTAATAGGAGCATCCCATAAAAGAGTGAGCACAAGGCTCTCTCATAGGGTGGAAAGATCACAGAACAGATAGATAACGAACAAGTAACGAGGAACACGTATGAGATACAAAATGCACACAACCCTGGCATGCAATCTACATGAAGGTTCCTAGGTTATAGTCTAGGTCAAGCGTATTGCCTAATTCTCTATAACCAATGGCTCTGATACCAGTCTGTCACACCCCCGCTAAGAGCGGAAACACGGGGTTGCGACGAGATAGGAATCGTTATAACACATGGTAAGCGATAGAGATGCAATAATAAAATGATGACGAGCGTGTCATGACGACACCGACAACAAGGGGACTTGTGTCGTGTATAGTCAATGTTCACGACAACATAGCCATATGCATAACAGGATAAACGATTCACATAATCACATAAAGATGAAATTGTAATGTAAATTCCCACAACCGGGAACAAGTTTCAAAAGATTGTAATTGTTTACATAGTTCAACATTGTTCAAAATAACTATTTGTCAAACATGTTTAGTCCAAAAATGCATCCTAGGGTCTCCACTAAGGTAGCACACCTAGAACCTCAGCTAGCTTGATCACCTGAAAAGATATGCTCAAAATGGTCAACAAAATTGTTGGTGAGCTCGCAGGTTTAAGTAATAAAAGTGTAAGTGATGCTGTATAAAGTAAATGATATGGAATACCGTGAATACAGTTATATACACAAGTAAAATCACATGACATGAGCTTTGCAACCAAACCTAGCGACGTACACAAAGAAATTGTCGGTGTATATTCACCCAAGACCCGTACCTGGCTATTGTTGGTACTAACTAGTATACCAACACGAGGGTGGGGGTGTCAACCCAGTAGTACTACCAATACCTAACCGTCGGTTCCCAAACTGGAATTAAATAGTTGCAAAGATAGAACCACACAGCAGACCCAAGCATGTATCAGATAAGTACTTGCAACACAGTATCACGTTGATTCCTTGTATGAAAAATTGTATGTATGTTGTACAGCATAGAAAACGGGCGAGCATACTTTTCCCCCCATGTTTGTAAATGTTGGTAAAATAGTATAAGCATAAAAAGGGGCCACGAAAGTCACATGTTAAGTGGTAAGTATGAAAGATCGAGATTCCAACAGTTGAATGCAATGATCGGTCAAACACCTATGGACAGTTATGGTCAAGCATTAATGACATGTATAAAGCGTATAGAAATGTTTGGTCGGTTCGGGTTATATCGGTTCGGTCGTGGGTAACACACACACGAGCGGACACATGCATCATCAGACACACGACGGGACCAGACGCTCGACCCACGTTCCATTCGTACGAATCAACCTTCAATCGTGCGAATTTGCTACTTTCATGCGATTGAACCTTCATTCGTGCGATTGGACTCAGTCGCACCACACAACACACCCATTCGCACGATCCAACCTCCATGCGCACGAATCAACCCTCAATCGTGCGAATTAGCTACTTTCGTGCGATTGAACCTTCATTCGTGCGATTGGACTCCAGTCGTGCGAAACATGCACAATTGCATACACTCAGTCGGTCACCTGACTCAATCGCACACAATCATTCATACGCATGACTCAGTCGCCTACACACACCCAGTCGCACGACTCAGTCGCACGACTTGCCTAGTCGCACAACTCAGTCGCACGATAGACTTAGACGCATGATTCAGTCGCACGACTCACTCAGTCGCACGGCTCAATCGCTGGACAGACCCAGTCGCCCGAGCTGCAGAATCGCGACTGTGGTCGGGCTGAGCAGCCCCCGAGCTGCTCTAGCGTGGGTTTTATACCACGAGGACCTCCAGAAACACTCAACAAACATACACAAACATGAAACACAAGCAGAAAGACCTCACACGCACCCACTCGACCTCATGTGCTCGGATGAACCCGAGCACCCAAAACCCTAGAAATCGCAGCAGTAAAACCGAACCAAAAACGGGTTGAACAAGGTCGTCTACCTGCTAGGAACGCGTACACACGATGATACCCAAGATTTGGTAGTGAAAACGCGACAAACGTGACGATTTTTGGTGCTAGATCGAGAGAGAAAATGGAGAAAGGTTGAAGATGAAGATGAGGAGAAATGGCTGGAAATGGGGCTTATATGCCCAGCCCAAGTTTGCAAAATTACAAGTTTAGTCCCTGCACTTAACCCTCGAGTTTCCCAAAAATTTGTTTCGGTTGTTTACGATCTTAAAATGTTCGTTATATTACGGTTAAAAGCGTATTTATTGGCATTTGATAGCCTAAAATGGTTTTATTTGTGACAATGGTCGAAATTAAAAATGATATATTCGGTGGTAATAGTGATGAAGTTTATAAAAGTTTATGCTTAACACACGTTCTCGAAGGAAGTACAGGCACAAGGGAAAAATAAGCAGACATGACTCCGTAAAGCAGGTGTTCATGAAGAAAAGGAAGATTTATTTAAAATATTTCCATGTTATTTATGTCGTTCGACGGACCTTGAGGTGACGGATGTCACAGCATTTGACCTGAGGAACAAAATATGCCGGAGATTGTTGTTGAGGATGATGACTAGAAGTGATAGGATGTTGCCCTCTGTGTTGTTGACTATTGCCAGGAAAAGTCACAAAGGGTGCAGTGAAGTTAGATCCAGTTGATCTACACTCTCTTGCAAAGTGTCCAAGCCTTGGCATTTGTGACACCTCAACTTGCTCTTGTCAAAACCAACTTTGGTTTTGCCAGAGAGTCCTGGGAATTTTCTTCCAGTTCTTTTATAGAACTTCTGAGATCTGATATTTATCAGGGCCATTTGGCTCAAAATATCCATCTCTTCTAAGTCATCATCAGCAATCCCCTTGAGATCATCCATAATGAAGCATAGATTGTCATTATTACACCCGGTAAACTGACCATCAACACTCACAAATGCAGGATCAGAAGTGCTTGAAGAGAAATTAATATGCTCATCATACTGGCATTCAGATGAAGCATATTCTGACTCATGACCCACCAAGGCAGTGTTGCCTGGTACAAAGTCTTCAGCGAGCTTTCCAGATGAAGACAGCTTTCTCTTCTGTTCTATCTCTCTCTCAAACGTGAGCAGTTTCCCATGGAGTTGGGTGAGAGATAGTTGTCCAAACTTGCACTAGAGCGTAGGACAATAGTATATGTGTCCCATCTCTCAGGCAGTGATCTGAGAAATCTGTTATTCATCTTGATATTAGTGTACTCAAGTTTGACCATTTTTAATTCAGAGATCAAACAAGAGAACCGCTCATATTGTTGAGTCAGTGTCTCACCCTTTCTATGAGAAAATGTCTCATATTGTTGGGCGAGGATTTCTCTATTATTTGCCAAGACCTCATCTGTTCCTCCAAATTGTTCTTTCAAGGCATTCCAGAGGTCATGGGCAGTTTCATGATGCATTAGCCCAGAATAGATTTCATTTGGCAATGCCATGGCCAGAATTCCATGGGCTTTTGCATCAATTTCAAGCAACTTCTTATCCTCATCTGAGTATTGCTCCCTCCTCTTCGGAACCATTTGATTGGTTTCCGGGTTATTCACCATAGGCTTGTGTGGACCATGTACCACTGATGTCCAACAACCTGCGCTGTTAACAGACAGGTGATGGAGCATTCGTCTTTGCCATATGTTATACTCATTCCTAACCAGCATTGGTGGCTTGGTTGAGGAACCAGTATTGTGCGGATCATTGGAGGGAGTAGTCATTTTCAGTTCAGAAACAATTTAATTCAAGCTTTTAAAATTTTACACAGACCACAACAAACTCAATGAACACCAAGAAAAGATCTCAGGATGAATGACCAGAAATACAGAGAATTCAATCTCTATAACCGTTTCTTGCAAAAACAAAAGCTAATTCAATCAAACTTAGATCTGGAATAGCAGTTTCAATGATCAATTATTAGATCGATCAATGATTAACCTGCTCTGATACCATTTGACAGGATCAGCGATCACAAGTTGATGTATTAGAGTTCAAGGTAGCGGAATAAGAATAGGAATTAGACAAATTGTAGCAAGAAGTCGATGCTTGTATGCATTAAGAGCACATACGGTTATAGCGAGAGAATATATTTCTGATTCAAGGAATGTTTATAGATATGGAATGTTTCTAATCAAATCATTCATTCATTCACGTCATTCACACAATTACAATAGGTTGTCACTCCTTATATAGAGTGCAACAAACACCGCTGTTATCACGGAAAGTGACAACTGGCAGATCTAATACCAAAATAACTAACTCTTAACAAACTACTGAAATGTTCACAACTACTGAGAACATATCAGAGTGTTAAGTACAAAATATAAAACTACTGATTGGAAACTACTGAAACTACAACGACTGAAGAACATGCTCTTCAGTCGTTTTACAAAACTACTGAAACATAAAACTACTGAAACTAGAATATAAAACTACTGATATCACAACTATTGAAGAAGTACACTTCAGCAGTTGTGACAAACTACTGAGGCTTCAGTACTTGATCTTCAGACTTTGACCTTCAGATGTTTCATCAGCTGATGACTTCAGTAGATATCATCAGCTGATGTCTTCAGTCTTTGTCTTCAGACTTTGTACATCAGTTGTTGATCTTCAGCACTTGTAAACTCTTCAGCTGTTGTACTTCAGTACTTTGGTCTTTCAGCTTCAATACTTGTGTTCTTCAGCTGTTGTACTTCAGCACTTTAGTTCTTTAGCTGTTGAAGTCTTCAGCACTTGATCTTCAACTGTTGAAGTCTTCAGCACTTGTCAAACTGCTGATGAGGCTTTCAGCAGTTGTTGTGATACCATGTGGGACTTAGAGGTTTTCTGATCTTGGCTCATTGGTTCTTTTGGTCCAACATTAATGATGCTCTTTGTGAATTTTACGATAGAAATGATGAGTTAGTGAAGGACAAGGGTATAGAGGGTGAGAAGGAGTACAAATCATTTATGGGTTATAAAAATGAGAGTCTTACAAATTTGACAAACCGTTTTCTGACTGTCTCAAGCACATTAAAGAAGTATGATGAAAAAACTCCAATAGTGAACAAGTGAATAGGTTATTGGATTCACTTCCACTACAGTGAAATCTACAAGTAAAGATGTTAAAACAAGAGAGAGGGTTTACTAACTACAAGCTTATGGACATCTTCAACAAGCTTACATTATTTAAATTAGACATGAAGAGAAGGGGGTTTAATCAGTCTATGATGCCATCATCGAGTTATCCATAAAATGTTGCATTGCTTACTTCCGCTGCAAACTCACAAATACAAGCATCAAGACAAGGAGGAAAGAACACAAATGTCTCATGTGTTCAACTTGGTGGTGGTATTAACTCTGTCAGAGATCAAGGTAACTTAAAAGTTGCTTCTAGAACGTCAATCCCATCTATAACAATGGGTTTGTTTGGTATGTTTATGCAAAGCTACGAGGCACTGATGGCTGGTTATTCGATGGGAAAGGGATGACCATGGAAGACATGTATCAGGTTGATCATGATGATTTGAAGTGACTGATATATAATGACAAATGGTGATGTTGACTCTCAAAGCTAGAAGGTTTATGGATAGAACATGAAAGAAGAATTTTGGAGGTCAAAACTCCAACTCCAAATTAGGCTTTGATAAATCCAAACTATGATGTTTTAATTGCAAGCCATTAGGACATTTCAAAAGAGAATGTCCATTGCCAATTGTCACGGATCCAAGCAACTCCGGTTTTCCAAGATTAGCTTCGAGTGGAGATAAGGAAGAAAGTAAATAGAAGATATAGACAACTTTGATTTCAAGCTCTGATTGGAGTGTAGAAGTAGAAGAAACTAAATAAGAAATCAATCAAGCACTTGTTGTTAAGGTTGTTGTAGAAGTGGAGATGGTGGAAGAGTTTGATCCTTTTAAGGAAATTACAAGTGAAGCTATTGTTCATGAGAGTGTTTTGGATGAGGAAGTTAAACAAGTTAGTTCTGATAAGATAAGTAAGATTAAGAAAGAGAATATGACTGGTAATTTGATAATTGGTGATTTGGAAGAAGTTGATGGTAAGAAAGAGAAGTTGGCTAGAGAACAAATAGTTGAGAAGGGAAAAGAAAAGAATGATGCTACATCCACTGTCGAGGAAAATGAAAAGAGTACTTCGGTGTGTTAATGTGCAAAAGCCCTAGCAGCAAAGAAGGTGGTGATGGGCCTCCATATAAGGTAATATAATATATGTGTTCTTCAGCTTGTAAGATAAGGTTATTTGTTGTATATAAAGAAAATCATCTGTTACTTAATAACAAAAACAATTTAAAAAGAATTAGTGAAAAGCTTAAAATAAACAACTCCAAATATTTTGTTAAATTAAATGAGGCTTTAAAAGAAAATGAAGATTTAAAAAGAATTATCTTAGAAAGAATGTTGAAATAAATACTTTGATTGAAAAAGTTGCACTTATTGAGTTTGAAACTAGTAAGCTTCAATCATTGCATGATAAATAGACAGTTTCTGCAATGAAACATGACGATTTGTGCAAATCATAACGAGGGGCTAGAATTAAAACGGGTTTGGGTTATGAAAATGCTTTGGTTTATCCTCCTCCTGGTACTTATTGTTATTCACATATGCATGTTCCACACACTTCAAATGATTTGATTCAAACAAATACTAATAGTCTGCCTGCTGGTTTAGAAGGTGTGAATCGTAAGGAAGTGCCTCCACCTCAAAATCGATTGTGGCATCCACAAATTAGGCCAGGTTAATTTCAATAACATAGAAACTAGTTAAAAACAATCTTGTTAGGAGATTACATTTAAAAGACTTTTCTGTTGTTGAGAAATGCATGGCTTGTGCCAAAGGAAAACAACATGTGAAACCTTATAAACCAAAACTTGAAAATACACCTACATGTCAACGTTCTGTTTTAGATAATAGTTCTAGTTTAATTTTGGTTTTTATTTCCCAAAAATCTGTCTTAGACATTGGTTCAATGTGTTCTAGTGATGTTTCCATGTCTTTATTAAATGATTGCACATGTAATGTTGATGCTTCTTATGTTTGTGTGAATGATCTGGTGAATGATTTTGTTCTTAGGAGTAAAGATAAAAGTAAAGGTAATTGTTTTGAAAAATTCTTTTCTCATCCCATTCCTTCGTTTACTCCAATAATATTTTACAATCTAATGAAAGAGTAATCATGTACAAGTACAGGTACAAGTACCACATGTACTTCAGATGATGATGCATCAACATCTGTAAATAATCATTCTTTTAAAGACAAAAACAGACCCAGAGATATGTACAAGACTTATAGTGATGTTGATTCTAGAATGTCAGAATGTGATGAGGAAATATGCATAGATAAAATTTCTGACTTGTGGCATAATAGACCTAGATTAAAATCTCATTGTTTTAGGAATGGTAAACATGATCATGTAGTTAAAAACTATTAGAGCTTCATCAAAGACATGTTAATAATTTTTGTGCAAAAAGTCATCTGCACCAAATTCTAAACTTGTTCAAACATGGGTTCCTATTTCAATTGGTTAATATGTTCATTCTATTATTGTAGGAGACATCCACTAAAGCTGTAAATAGTGTTTGGCACATTGATGGTGGATGCTCCAACATATGACAGGGACGAAGGACTTGTTGACAAACTACCACATCATCAATGGAGGATATGATGCATTTGATGGTGATAAGAAAGGAGGTAGAATGATTACTCAAGGGGAGTCTCTAATGGATCCCTCACACTAGAGAAAGTCAATTTGTGCCAGAGCTCCCCTTCAATCTTTTTAGTGTCTCTCAATTTGTGATAAATATATTCCGGTTCTTTTTCTCTCCAATGAATGTCTATTTCTGAAACCTAAGGTTTACTATTCCTAAGTAGATGGTTGTCATGCGAGCTCCGAGAAAGAATGACACATATCTTCTTGACATGGAATCTAAAGAGTCATCATCCACTGTCACTTGCCTTCTATATAAAGCCTCCACCTCTAAATCGATTGTGGCATCACAAATTAGACCATGTTAATTTCAATAACATTAAGAAATTAGTTAAGAACAATCTTGTTAGGAGATTACCTTTAAAAGACTTTTCTGTTGTTGAGAAATGCATGGCTTGTGCCAAAGGAAAACAACATGTGAAACCTTATAAACCAAAACTTGAAAATAGCATATCTAATCCCCTTGAGTCGTTGCTTACTAATTTGTTTGGCTCAATCATCGTTAAATCCATTGCTATGAAATCTTTTTTTCTTATTTTTATAGATTATTTTCAAGATATTCATGCGTGAGAGATTTCTAGCCCATAAAAGAGAAGTTGTCGAAGAGCTGCAGCAATGATTCTTTCAATAGAAGTGATTAGCAAGAGGAAAGTAATGGCTTTTTGAAGTGACAATGGTACCGAGTTTAGAAATCAAATCTTTGTTCTTTATGTGGAAGTAAAGGTATTTTGAGACAGTTCAATGCTGCTAGAACTCCCGAGCAAAACGGTGTTGCTGAAAGAAAGAATCACACCCTTATTGAAGCCACTTGTACTATATTGATTGAGTCTGATTTACCAATTATCTTCTAGGCTGAAGCGGTGAACTGTGCCTCCTATGTTCTTAATAGGGTGTTGATTGTAAAAGACCAAATGAAGACTCCTTATGAACTATTCTATAAGAGGAAGCCATTGATTGATTTCTTTCATCCATTCAGATGCTCATGTACCTTACTAAAAACCCAGGCACAAAAGATGAAATTTGGTGTTGCCTTAGACGAATGTTACTTCGTTGGTCATTCATCTTCTCAGAAAGCTTATCGGGTGTATAACAAGAGAACATGTATTGTGTAGGAATCAATTTATGTTGATTGGCAAATATCTAATCCTTCTACTGTTCAGACTGAACCTGCATGGTTCTTTGATTCCAATAACGTCTTCAACTCATTCAATCTTCTAGTTTTTGATGATGATGCGTCCTTCTCTAATTTTCAAACGAACATTATTCCTCTAGATCCATTACCTTATGTCCCTCATGTTCCTTAAGCCTCTCGTAACTCAATATCCAAAAATGCCACATCAGTTGACATTCCTTCTTCTTCTTCATTATTTGATATTCCACCCACCTGTTTCAGTATCCATTCCCTCGATACCAACTTCTACTTCAACTCAAACATTTTAGTTGTCCTTAGTTGTTGAACCTTTTCAACCATCTTCTTCTACATTATCTCAATCATCACCTCAAGTCATTACCCCACCTTAATTAAATCCATTAACTTTACCTAGTGACTTTAAAAAACTAAAAGATCACGGTCATAATAACATCATTGGCTCAATCGCTGACGGTGTTAGGATGCAGTGTCAATTTTGTTTGATAAATGTGTGTTTATTCTCTTGTTTTATATCCCAAATCGTTCCAAAGAATGTTCATGCAGCTCTGCAGGATCCTTGTTGGGTTGGGTCGATGCAACTAGAATTACGATAGTTTAGGAAACTCAAGGTGTGGATGCTGGTTGATCTACCACCAAACAAAAGCCAAATAAGCACGAAATGGGTATTCAAGAACAAACCCGATGATCATGGTATTGTGGTAAGGAACAAGTCAAGGTTGGTGGTTCAAGGCTTTGCTTACGAAGAAGGGGCTGACTACACGAAAGTCTTTGCACCTGTAGCACGTCTTGAAGCAATTAGGATCTTTTTGGCTCATGCCGCAAACAAACAATTCAAAGTATATGAGATGGATTTCAAATATGCCTTTCTCTATAGCGAAATTGATGAAGAGATATATGTGTGTCAACACTAGGGTTTGAGGTTCCAGACTTACCTGACAAAGTTTACAAGCTTGATAAATCTCTTTATGGTCTTCATCAAGATCCTTGCATCTGGTACAAGACTCTAACACAACATCTTCTAAGCAATGAATTTTCTTGTGGCACCTTGATATGACTTTATTCAAGAAAGTGGGGGATGGTGAGATGCTAATTATGCAAGTCTACGTTGATGACATTATTTTTGGCTCCACCAATGCAAAGTTCTACAGAGAATTTGAGGAGGTTATGCGTAGTCATTTTGAAATGAGACTGATGGGGAAGATGTTCTTTTAGCTTAGGTTGAAATTCGAACAAAAGCCGGATGGAATTCTCATTCATCAAGGGAAGTATATCAAAAGAGAATGGGAAACCTATTGATCCTCACCAATACAGATCCATGATCGGTTCCCTAATGTATCTTACAGCAAGCCATCCTAATATCACCTTTGTTGTAGGATATTGTGCTCAATACAAATTAGCTCTAAAGGAGTCTCATGAGAAGGTCGTTAAATGAATTTTTCGTTATCTTAAAGGCTCTTCTTGTTTAGGGATTTGGTATCCTTGTGGTGGAAATTTTGATCTACATGCTTATTCTAACAGTGATTCTAATGGTTGTAGGTTAACTGAAAATTTGCCACCAGAGGCTGTTAATACCTGGGAAATTTTCTTGTATCATGGCAGAGCAAGAAACAGACTACTATGCCCCAATAGTGCCCATGCGCCTGAAAGTTACCCATGAGCCTGAAAGTTACCCATGCACCTAAGTGTTCCCCATGCGTCTGAAAGGCCATGCGCCTAAGACTTAGATTTATTTTCTAATTTTTTAGGGGGAAAATGTAATGTAGGCTTTGACTTGGGAGGTTCCAGGGGGATATGTAAGTTGACTTTTGGTAGTCATAGATAATGTGATGGGCGATGTATGATATGATATGATGGTGTATAATTGATGCTTATGTATGATGTTATCTATGATGTAGGTTATGTATGTATGATGGTGCCTTGTATGGTGATGCCCTGTATGGTTATGTTTACATTCCTTGTCATGTAGGTTATTTTCTCGTGGCTTTACATTGAATGTTAATGAATGAAATGAAAAGTATTATGTAACGTAAAGTGGAAGATAATGAAAAGAGGAACAAAATGAAATAATGCATGCATTAAAGAATGAATAAAAGTAAGAAAGTCTTGCAAGCAATGTATGGAGGTTCACACCCAATAAAGGGTGTTAGCTAAACTGTGTGCGGGTTAGCTACCCCAGAAGGATGCACACTAGGGTCTAATCCCTATGATTGACCATATGTATGGGATCCTTGCTGCTTGCCCTAGGTACTAGAGTCAGCTTCGTGCATAATGTTCAGGGTCTATGAAAGACCTCAGGCCTAGTAACCAGCTTCATGTACAATGTTCTGGGTATAGCCTATGGCATTGATCCGGAATGAAAGAGAAAAGATAAGTGGTGAATGTACTTGTCCTAAGTACTGGAGTCAGCTTTGTGCACAATGTTCGAGGTCTATGAAAGACCTCAGGGCCAGTAACCAGCTTCGTGAAAAATGTTTGGGGTACTGCACATGTCATGGAAAGTAATGAACGCATGAATGAAAGTAAGAAAGTTATGTATGAAAGTGAATGAAAGTAAACGAAACTGAATGATAATGAGGTATGATGTGCTCCAAATTATACATAAAAATCCTATCAAAAGAACATCAATTATTCCTTAATATCTTCCTTAAAATGATGAAAATGTACTTAAAAGTCTTAAATTGTGTTTTCAAGTGTTTAAAAGGGCAAGATGGAAAAAAGAAGCATATTTAGCAAGAAATTGAAGTAATTCGAGCTTTGGAGTCCAAGCACGGGGTCATGCCTCTTTAAGCACGCCCCCATGCTTTGCTAGAAACACACCCCCATGCTAAATTAACACACCCCCGTGTTTGGACATATGACAAGGACAAAAGTACTGTTCCCTAAAAGTAGACACGGGGCTGTGCCCCATAAGGCACGAGGCTGTGCCCCATAAGGCACGAGGCTGTGCCCCATAAGGCAAGAGGCCGTGCCCCACCTCCAACACGGGGCTGTGCCCTATTTAGCACGGGACCATGCCTGACACAACCTGCATGTACGAGTTGACCAACTTTCGTAAGCCTTGTACTAGCACGGGGCCGTGCCTTTTAGGCACAGGGCCGTGCTTAAACACTCCGGAAAGCCTATAAATAGAAGCCTAAGTTCACCATTTTTAGCAAACATTGGTGGGAGAGTTACTCTGCAGAACTCCCTCGGGAATCAAGACTTCAAGAACATTTGGAGGCTCGGGAGGTGCATATAACACTTGGAAGAAGCTCAGGATCGTCTAAACGCCATCCATTGTGGATTATCGGTTTGATTGTTCCATTTCACCGATGATTACATATCTATCTTCTTTGTTATATGTTGTTATGTTGAAGCTTATTATGAGCTAAACTATTTTTATCATCCTAATCGGATGAAACTTATGTAATTTATGATGAACTAATGGTGTGATAAATATTATGTTAATGTTATGGTGGTCTTGGGAAAACTATTGATGGGTAGCATCTACATTTGAACGGAAAGTTATAAATTTATGGTTTGTGATTGTGATCCTCATACGAAGTTGAAAAACTGTATGATTAACTTTCATTTGTGAAACCGGCCTTCATATTAAATCCATGGCTAATGAACTTGAAATGGTTATTAGAAATCATATCATTTTAACTTTCTGATCATTTGCGGGTTCCCTTTTATTAGTTTGGAAACTTCAGTAATTGTTACGGTTTTCTAAAATTAATGGTATGTTAGGAAGGAACATGACCAACTCTCTTTTTGACATTAAGTTATGTTTTCAGAAATCGTATGTCAAATAGGTCACAAAAGATTTACCTACATTACTAGGGCTTTGATCTGAGCAGTAAAACTCAGCCTGACATGATCAAGTCACTACGGCAGGACGATAGACGAGAAATCACACCAGCTCATCTTTATAAACATTAACATAATTACATTAATCAATATCTTTATATCACACCACCAATTCATCACGGTTACATAAGTGGAATCTAATTAGGATGATAACTTTTATTCCCTGGTTTTAAATCCAAACGCTTCAAATCTTAGTTTACTTTCTTTCTTTTATTGTTTATTTTTAAATCCTAAAAATATTTCCAATGCAAATTATCATTTTCTTTAACAAAAATCAAATCTGATAGTCAAGCATCAAGTTTGTTGAGTAGGCTAGGTGTGTCCACGTATTGATACTCGGTTGTTACCAAAATTATATTACCACACGACAGGTACACTACCTTTTATGTGTGTGGTTTAATATTAGTACTAACCAATTAAAACTGAATCTATGCAATAAATCTTATCGAAATATATATACTATCTGCACAACCATCAAGTTTTGGCGCCATTGCTGGGGACACACGACAATTTGAAAGACAAACTAAATTTGTGATTATCTTGTATATAACAAGTTAATATATTTTTGTTTAAACTTCATTTTTATTTTGAAGTACTTTGCCTTAGTTAGTTTAGTTACTTTTGCTTGTTTCATTTAAAGCCTTAGTTAGTTTATGTTTCTTAAGTTAGTGTATGTCCGACTCGTGTAGTTCTGAACTTGTTCCGCCTCTTCAGAACCCGAACGACTTTTCCGTCAAAGATTGCGCAAAAGATCACAACAAGAAGCACCAGTCATTGAAGAAGACATTTTGAAAGATTCACCATCCGAAGAAGACATGGCTAACCAAGACGAGGAAATGAAGATGACACACTATGCCACACCGTCAATAGATGGTTATGAGTCTAGTGTGGTCCAACCAGCAATAGCGGCCAACAATTTTGAGATTAAGTCTAGTATTATCCAACTCGTAGAAAACTCAATTAAGTTCCATGGGTTACAAGACGAAGATCCTAATGCTCACATATCACGATTCCTTTGTATCTGTGCTACCTTCAAAATCAATAACTGTTCAGACGACGCCATTCGACTAAGACTTTTTCCATTTTCACTTCGAAGCTGAGCCATCGATTGGCTTGATTCACTTCCACCTGGTTCTATCACCACATGGGCGGAAATGGCTAAACAATTCCTTTTGAAATACTTTCCACCTGATCGCACTACCAAACTAAGAAGCAGCATCACAAGTTTTCGCCAAGACGATGCTGAATCATTACACGTAGCATGGGAGAGATATAAAAGTCTCCTTCGGAGATGCCCACATCACGGACTTGATTTGTGGCTACAGTGTCAAAGCTTTTATGATGCAATTAGCGGAGCCCGCAAGCAAGCGGTAGACCAAACTGCGGGAGGAGATTTTGGAAGTCTCACACCAGCAGAAGCATACCAAGCCATAGAAAGAGCAGCTAAGAAGAGCTTTGCTTACAATCCCTTAAGAACCAAACCTAGTTCTAAAGGTATTCATCAAGTAGACTCTGAAACCCTAATTGCAGCCCAATTAGAAGCTCTAACCAAAAATTTGAACAATTGCAAAGCGAGCTAAGGAAAACTACACACGATGCAACATATGTGGAAATTCACACAAGACCAACGAATTCCCACAAGGTATTATGATGGTTGAAGATGTTGACTACGTAGGAGGCCCAAACAACTCATACAACAACAACTCAAATTGGAGAAGCAACTCGAATTACAGAGATGTTGGTAATAACCAACAATCAACTAGATTCAACTGAAGGCCACCTTACCAACAACAGAAACCACCATACCGAGGTCCAAGCAGTAGTAGCCAAGACCATGGAGCATTATCAATGGAAGACTTATTGTAGCAGTTCTTGTTAACCACACAAGCCACAAATGAGTACATCCGAAAATCTTGATCAAAGAAATGAGGAGAGGTTCCAAAGAAACGAAGCTGACATCAAAAGCAACAAAGCATCATTACAAACCATAGAGCACCAAGTAGGTCAAATATCACAACAGCTATCTAAAAGACCTCAAGGAGCTTTTCCCAGCAACACCGTAACAAACCCTAATGCTCAAGTCAAAGCAATCACCACCAGGAGTGGCAAAACCACTCAAGGTGATGCACCCGCATTACAACCCATCCTTAAAGAGGTAGAAACTGAAACTTCAAGTAATACGAGTGATAAGCAAAAGCAACATGTTGTTATTGAAGAACCAGCCAAGAAATACGTTCCACCACCTCCATATCCAGGTCGTTTGAGACAACAAAGAATGGAGGCACAATACGGCAAATTCCTAGGGTTGTTCAAGCAACTCCACATCAATCTGCCCTTGGTGGAGGCCTTAGCATAAATGCCAAACTACGCTAAGTTTCTAAAAGGTGTCTTGTCCAACAAAAAGAAACTGGAGGAGTTATCACATGTGGTTTTGAATGAGGAATGTTCTGCAGTTCTTCAAAACAAACTACCTCAAAAGATGACTCATCCAGGAAGTTTCACCATCCCTTGCCTAATAGGAAATCTTTTTGTCAGTAATGCGTTAGCTTATTTAGGTGCTGTTGATACATGTGTGTACCTAGATCATAATATGAATATAATAGATCTTGTTTGTCTGATTCTGATATAATGTTTGGAATGATTAATGAAATGATATTGATTGTTTGTTATTTATAATGTTAATATTTCATTAATGAGTCGATGTTGAATTAGTTAATTAGGTTTGTGGTTGTTTGAATTGTTATACATAATGTTATATTAATTAATACATTCAAACTTAACAAAATGAAGTTCTCATACGAATGGCCCATGCGAATGGACCATACGCATGAATAACTTCATACGAATGGCTCAGTCGCACGACTGAACTAGGAGACTGGATCAGTCGTATGATTGTAACATAAGATTGGCTCAATCGCACGACTGAACACTCAGTCGTACGGATGAATCAACCGCATGGTTCAATCGCACGACTGAACCATACTAATGGTTCAGTCGCACGAATGAACAAGACTAACCTATAAATACAACCCAATTCGTGGAAAAAGGAGAGCTTTCATTCTATTTCGACTCTAGACGTACCCTAGCCGTCCAGAAGCCTCCAAGTTGATACTCCAAGTTCATAGAACGCTGTAGATCAATTCCTAATCGATTCTTAACGTTTGATTCAATACTTTATTGATTCTACGTGCGTTCTCACTGATTGGATCGCCAATCAAATAGGATTCCGCACTATTTGGTTTGGTTTACATGTTAATCATTCGGTATTTTGTTCAAATACCAGATCCTAACAAGTGGTATCAGAGCTTTGGCTCTTGATTATGTGTGATTCAATCAAGATTGATAAAAAGTTTGTGTTTTTACACTAAAAAGCGCAATCTTTTGTGTCAAAAGTTGTCTTGGACGTTCCCTGCTCATCAAGTTTCGGTTTCTACGGCCTTAGGCGATTAGGGTTTGCGAAATTCGAATTTTTACGGCTAAACATGTTTAACATACAAATTTTCGCAAAACAGCAGCTTCAGTCGTACGAGTGAGCCATTCGCACGACTGGACTTCATTCGCATACACCAGACGCATGATTGGACTGAGTCGCATCTCCATTCGTTCGACTGAACCATCCGTTCGCAGTGTTCATACGCATCAGCTTCATTCGCACGACTGAACCAATCGCTTAGTTCAGCCGCACGATTGAACCAATCGCATAGTTCATTCGCACGGACAGCCCATTCGGACCACCCAGTCGCACCAGTTTGACAGTTTGTTTAGTACACTTAAAAGTTAATCGTGATGTAAGATCAGGTCAGCATTTACTGCCGGCAAGGAGTCAAGGATCCAGAACCTACTATTGCTTGAGAGTGAGGTGGGGAATCATAATAAACCACCAAAACTCTTAACGTTAGATGAGTTTCCCCACCGGAAACAACGTTTTGAGATCTACCTCAATGGAGTGGATCCAAATTTGTGGGAAGCTATCGAGATTGGGTATAATATGCTGGTGGGAGCAGATGGGGTAAAGCTTACTTTGGGAGGGATGACCGATGCTCAGAAAGTTAAGTATAATGCAGAGAAGAAGTTTATGCATTGATTACACAGTCTATTCCTAAAGATATTTTCCACCAGTACTCGGAGAATAAGCAGGCCAAGAAATTGTGGGATGAGCTGGAAAAGAGATACGACGGGAATGCTTCGCTGAAGGCAATTAAAGCTAAGGAACTGAAGAAAGAATTTGACAACTTCTCATCGATGGGAAACGAGAGTTTGGACGATGTTATTGATAGATTCTACCATGTGATGAGTGAAATGCATACACATGGTATTGCTACTACCATAGAAGAAAAGGTGTCAAATTTCGTAGACGGATTGCTGGAAAAGTGGATTTCATTTGTGTCAAATCTGAGACAGAATGAGATGCTGGCAAAGTTGGATATCAATGACTTCATTCTAAAGCTGCGAGAAGAAGCACTTAGGATGAAGTACAGTGCTCAGAAGTCTTCACACACTCAGAATCCAGCTTTGTACAATGCCACGCCTCAAGCTAAGACGTCTGGAACACCTCTTTAGACTGCATTTGTGTCTAGCTCATCGGTCCTTCACAAGCTTCTCCTTCAGGTTCAGAAACGTCAGAGTCTTCTTGTACCTATTAAATTGGAACTGAAGCGAATGCTACTAGACTGAAGACCAAGAACCTCGGTAATGTGACTGTGGAAGTAGCTCGAGAGCACATGGATCTTTTGGCAGCAGTAGTTCATTCTTATGATGGACTTGTTGCTGGGAAGATTGGAAACTGCCATCTGGCAGATGAGGACTACGAGCAGGTGGATGAAATGGAGCTGGAGAGAATGGACATTATGTGGCCTTAGCTAGTGCTGTCCGCAGAGCGAAGAAGTTTGTGAAAAAGACCGGACAGAACTTGGTTGCTACTAAGGATACCACATTTGGCTTTGACAAGAGTAAAGTGACCTGCTTTAACTGTGGAGAAAAGGGTCACTTCAAGAGAGAATGTGTGAAGCCAAAGAAGAATGGGAACGGGAACCCATTCTCGTCCTTCACTCGTCAAGACAAGCAAGCTAGCCGTTCTACTTCATCAAGCAAGGATCCAAAAGCCTTGACTGCTCATGATGATGAAGGACAGGACTGGAGCTTTCGGTTTGTCTTTCCAGGGGAATCTAATATTGCCAGTGTAGAAGATTTAGATGATGATTCTGCGAGTGAGGGAGATATTGCAGTTGAGATAGCGATGTCAAATATTGAAGAGACAACTGCAACTGAGGTCAGCTACAAGCCTGAAGAAGTGATTTCAATAGCAAAGACAGAATCACTAGAACCAGAGACATCTGATGCTGCATGATGGCTAACTCTTCTGAACCTCCTCAGGTAAGTACCACTGACCAACTGTTTAAAAATCATGCTTGTTCTGATTGTGATACTTTTAGAGATAGCATAGATGAGAAATTTGCTAGGTTATTAGATCATAATGATAACTTATTAAAGAATTTGCAACTGTGCACTGAGGCTAATAGAGTTTTAAAACAAAATGAGCATAGTTACAAAGAAAAGATAGACCTTTTGACCAAACAGCTTAGGAAACTGAAGTAGTTGCATTTAACCAAGCTAATGACATTAGGTACTATCTTAACTCCCTAGAAGACACTAAGAAGCAAAAGGCAGTTTAGAAGTAGAAGTAAACTCATTAAAACAAAAACTGCACAGTTGGACAAGTTCATCACACATTGTCCAACACTTAGTGAGAGAAAGAAACAACGGGGAGGGTTTGGGTTATAAAGTGGTTCCACCACCACCTGAGTCCTTGATGAACACTAAGAGTAGA
Organism: Flaveria trinervia; assembly: GCA_025506515.1. Lineage (NCBI taxonomy): Eukaryota > Viridiplantae > Streptophyta > Magnoliopsida > Asterales > Asteraceae > Flaveria > Flaveria trinervia. The sequence goes on along the minus strand of CM046444.1, from coordinate 59,994,664 downwards.
CCATTAAAAACAACCCCATCAAGGATCATGTGGTGTCTACTCCTCTTGTTAGTGATCCAGATTCCTCATGTTCATCAATTGAATCTGGAACAAAACAAAAGAAGGCCACTTCAAAGGCAAAGGTAAAATGCCTTGTGTTAATCTGGAAAAAGAATTTGAAAGGTTAATATAAAGTCCAGTCAAACAAAGTCAAATATGAATCTAAAAGGACTGCTAATGTTAATCTTTCACAAGCTTCATGTCAAAAACCAGTTAACCAAAAGGAAAAAGATGTTAAAAATGTTAAATAATTGATTTTGTTAAAAGAAGAAAACATCAAAAGAAACAGAGTCAAAACCCAAACTAAGTGATGTTACTAGGGTGTCACACACATCTCCACAAAGAAAGTTTAATCATAAAGTTGATAGCAGGTCGTGCTACAACTATGGAGAGTGTGGACACATTGCTTCCTTTTGTCCTTACTATCAGACACCTAGGAAGAAGATTGAACTTCAGGATTCAAAACCTAGGTATTCTAAGAGGAGTTCTTTAACTCCACCTAGAAGAACTAGTGAACCTAACATTCAACCCATTAGCCAGTCGACTGTTTATCACAAAAGGATTGCACAAATCTGGCTTATGGAAAGAGAAGTCATCCTCCGTGTCTGATAATGATGACAAGAAGGAACCTGAGCTACCCTCACCCTCTAAGGGTCAATGGGTTGAATTCATGATGTGTGATGCTCTGGGAAACCCAAGCCAGTAAAGGCTTGGGTTCTAACCTAAACTAATATTTTACATTGAATGTGCAGGGTGTTCGCTACAGTGCTGAAACCAACACGTGGATTGTAGACAGCGGAGCATCCAGGCACATGACAGGAAATAGGGCTCTTTTATCAAACGTCAAGCAAATAAAAGGAGGGCATGTTTCGTTTGCTGGAAACAAGGGAGGCTATATCAGCGCTCAGGTAGAAGTTGGAAATCAGAAAGTTAAGTTTGATAAGTGAACTACGTTCAACAACTTCAAAACAACTTACTTTCTGTTTCCCAAATCTGTGATAAAGGTTTTAAAGTCATATTGACAACAAGAAATGTTACGTCCTAAAGAAAGACTATGTGATTCCGAGGACCAAGTTCTGATGACAGCTTAAGATATAAAGACCTTTATGTTTTGGATCTCTCAATGGCTCTACAACGGATCAGAAGTTCAGTGCTTCCTATCAAAGGCTACTGAGAAGGACTCCATTTCCTGGCACAGGAGAATGGGACACACAAATCAAGGAAGATGAATCACTTGATCCAGAAGGATCTTGTGAGAGGAGTTAATGTCAAGAATTTCAACTTCCTGATTTTTGTGTAGCTTGCAAGAAAGGCAAACAGACGAAGAAGTCTCATAAGGAAAAGAAAGTTCATTCAATAGAACTTCTCTTGAACTTCTTCACATGGATCTGTTTGGTCCAGTCAGTACAAAGAGCATTGCAGGCGACTTGTACTGTTTTGTGGTTACTGATGACTACATAAGATTCTCTTGGGTAATGTTTCTAAGTCCAAATCAGAAACATTTGAGTCATTCAAGGAGTTAGTAACCACACTGGAATCTATCTACAAGCTGAAGGTGAGACAAGTACGCTCAGACAACGGGACTGAATTCAAGAATCAGTGGATGGAGGCTTACTGCAAGGAAAAGGGAATTGTGCATCAATTCACTTCTGCTACACGCCTCAGATGAATGGTGTTGTTGAGAGAAAGAACAGAAGCTTGATAGAGACAGCACGAACAATGCTGGCAGACTCGAAACTGCCTATCCAATTCTGAATGAGGTAGTGGCTAATGCATGTTATACACTGAATCGAGTTCTGATAGTCAAGCGCCACGGAAAGACTTGTTACGAGCTACTACAACGACGTAAACCGAATCTGGAGTATCTCGAACCATTTGGCGCGTCGTGTACACTTTGAAGAAAGACTCAAGAAGGTAAATTCAGCGAGAATGCATGAAGGAATCTTCCTAGGATACAACATACTGAACAAGAGAGTTTACAAAAACTCAACGGGTCTAGTAGAAGTGTTGTAATGTTGATGTTCAGAGATATACCACACCACCTACTGGCAAAGGACCCGCCTACTTTTTCGACTATGATGGATTCTTTAAGTCCTTCAACATCCCTATTCTCCTTCTGATGATGAGTTAGCTACTCGAATGATGTATGATATCTTGAATACCCATCTCTTGATTCAACATCATTGAGTTCACAGGGAGAATCATCTACTCAATCGGGGGAGTAGTCGACGACAGTGACTCCTCCTCTGAAGATGAAGCTGAAGAAGATGACCAGAACAGTCAAGAGGAACAGGTTCCAGTTCCTGAAAGCACAAGCATCTCCATGATGCACCTTCGACTTCAGAACCTCAAACTCCTTCTACCTCAGATGCAGAACCAAATGTTCATAATCTTGGCTCTGAGGTAGCTTCCTACTACTCCAGGATCACGTCTAAAATCTATCATCCCTTAAACAATGTCATTGGGATGTCAGATCAGGAGTACAAACCCGAAATTGCTGTACTCAGTGATGATTATGCCTTTGTTATGGAAAAGGGATACATTCATGATGGTGCCGGGTTTTGTCTCGCAGTTTGAGCCAAAATACGTCAGTGATGCACTAAACGATGAGGCATGGGTGAGTGCCATGCAAGAAGAACTTCTTCAGTTCAAGAAGTTAGGAGTATGGACTCTGGTAGATAGACCTAAAGGTGCTAAGGTCATTGGCACCAAATGGGTCTTGAAATGCAAGAAGGATGACCAGTGGTCATTATCAGGAACAAGGCTCGACTGGTTGTTCAGGGATTTCGCCAAGTCGAGGGGATTGACTACAATGAAGTGTTTGCACCCGTGGCAAGGATGGAAGCCATCCGTATCTTCCTTGCCTATGCATCGTATATGAAGATTAAAGTCTATCAATTAGATGTGAAGAGTGCATCCTTCATGGGGAAATTCGAGAGACAGTGTAATCAGTCAACCCAAGGGATTTGATGATCCTTATCATCAGGACAGAGTTTACAATCTCGACAAGGCTTATACGGGCTTCATCAAGCTCCAAGGGCCTGGTAGAGAAACTCTCAACTCATCTGTGAAAACACGGCTTTCGCAGGGGAGTCATTGACTCACACTGTTCATCAAAGAAAAAGATGGAGACCTACTGCTAGTACAAATCTATGTCGATGACATAATCTTCGGTTCAAAGAATGAAGAATTATGCAAAGAGTTTGAAGCAAGTTATGAGAAAAAGTTTGAGATGAGTGCTATGGGGAGATGAAATTCTTTCTCGGGGGATAGGTGGATCAAACCAAATGGGATCTTTCTACACAGACCAAGTATGTGGGAGACATTCTCAGTCGGTTTGACATGGAGAATGCTTCTGCTGCTGGGACTCCACTGCTACAATCATGATATAGCACCTGACAAATGGGAGATCTGGTAGATGCCACAATGTACCGAGGATGATTGGATCCCTCATGTATCCACTGCCTCAAGACCTGATATCATGTATGCTACATGTTTATGTTCTAGATATCAGGCTAAGCCTAAGGTTAACCATCTGATCGGGGTCAAAAGGATATTTCGTTATCAAAGGGTCACCACACTTGGGTTGTGGTATCCTCATGATGAGACTTTGAGCTCACGGCGTATAGTGACTCGGATTACGGGGGCTGCAAGATGAACTACAAGTCTACATCAGCAGAGCAGGTGTCAATTCTTTGGAGGAGATTAGTACCTCGCAGTGTAAGAAGCAGACCTCGGTTGCATTGTCAACCTGTGAAGCCGAATACGTGCTGCTGCAAGTTGCTGTTCACAAATCATCTGGATTCAACAGCAAATGCGGAATTACGGTTTTAAAGTTTTCTCACTCCTATCTTTGTTGATAACTCTGCTGCAATTGTAGTAACTAAAAATCCGGTACAACATCCAAAGACCAAACACATCGGTATTAAATACCATTTCATAAGAGACTGTTTTGAAAGAACTTAATGGTGTGGTAAAAATTAATACGACTTTCAACGCGCTGACCTCTATACAAAAGCCTTTGATAAACCACATTTCTATATCTGTTAGAGGTCAACGGCTTAAAAAGAAAAGTGATGTTATTCCTGATGATGATCATGTGTAGTCGATGCATTGTAGTTATATTTTTTCATTTTTTTTATTTTTTTATTTTTCCTTATTTTATTTTATTTATCTTTTAATTAAACCATGTTATTTAGCTGTCTGGTAAAATCCTAAATATTAAATCCAGTATGATTTTAGAATTTAGGGGGAGAGTAGGTTAGCTAGTAATATAAACAAGAAAAACGAGGGAGAAGGGTGGATAGCTGATATAAGGTAGATCGTATCTGTGATACCGATTCAAACCTTTGGAAAATGATAGTACACAGGAACAAATCAAAAGGGACTTTAAAAATTAATTTAGAAAAGATGCAAAATTCAAAGTATAAGTCATGTAGTCTAAGCAATAAAAGGGATGATGATAGAAAAATTGGTAACTACTAAGGTAACACAAAGAAAGTAGACTAGAGTTTGCTAGACCACAAATGATATGTCGGTAGATTCAACACAATAGATGCTAGACCTGACTGGTGATCTCAAGATCAAACTAAGTTGTTCAACTGACTGTGGGCTGCCACTTATCTGGGTAACACCATCAACAATATTCCAATAAGGGGTAATGAGCATGTAAACGCCGCAAATGTGTGCGGATGACCATAAATAGAGCAAAGCACGAAAAAATGAAAGACCAAATGCTATCAAGCTAATGACATATGTTGGTGGTGCATTCTGTGTAAAAGAAAATTAGCTGCTCTAACAAGAAGATAGGTTTTGTGCCTCTCTGCTGTGCGATGGCACTGACCTGGGATAAGCATAACTTAGATATTCTAGAATTCATTATGTTTGCCGCCTCTCTGCTGTGCGATGGCACTGACCTGAGGATGGGTTCTCTTGAAAGCTCTAAGAATAGTCTCTTCTAGTAAAAATACCGTAGACCGCTCAAAAGCTCCTGAGGAATGCGATTACCATATAAGTGTGGGATCAAAATGTTAGTTGAAATAATTAAACCTAAAACTATCACCAGTTTGTGTCTAAAGTCTGTGTATGGATTTAAGAGGACAAATATACTGACAATCATTGTGGCTGCAATTCTTGAAAGTTCAAATCAATGTGGGAATCTAATAGTACCAGTGTGATTTCCTAAATTTGCTAACGACTCTAGACGAAAACCAAGAATTAAGCATCAAAAGGTTTTGATAACAAGTCCCAAACGATTTGACTTGCCTGTATGATTCCAAAATTGAATTGGTCCAGGTGTGGTCAAACTAAATTGAAGCTGCCTAGTAAATGTCTATCTTAGGATTTATCTCTCACAAAATGTCAAAAACAAGTTTTATTTTTGTTTAAGTTTCTAGTTAGTTAGTCATTTTAGTTTGTTGTTCGTCGGACTAAATCATGAAAATCAGTATGGGATTAACTCACCTAAAAGGGTCATGTCTGAGATGGCCACATGTGTTTTTCAAAGTTTAAAAGGGTCACGTCTGAGGTGAATAAATGTTTAAAAGGATCACGTCTGAGGTGATCAAAAGTTTTCAAGTTAAAATGATCATGTCTGAGATGATCAAATGCTCATAATGTTAATTTCAATAGGTAAAAAGGGTTTAAGTGCTAAATGTTCATAAGTGTAACCCATTCGCACGACTGGATCATAAGTATGGACCAACCATGCAAATAGACCCCATTCGCACGACTGGACATGAGATTGAGCCATTCACCCGAATGGCTTATCAGAATGATCCATTCGACCGAATGAAAGGGTGTGAATGAGTCAATCGACCGACTGAGACTCAGTCAGTTAACTGAGGGTGCGAATGAAAACGCACGAATGAGTCAGTCGACCGACTGAGACTCAGTCGGCCAACTGAATGCGACTGACTGGGCCAATCGCATGACTGAGCCTCAGTCGCCTGAATGAACTGAGCGAGCGAGGCCAGTCGGCCGATTGAACTCAGCTTCAGTATTTAAAGGGCCATAGTCGATCACATTCCACTCATCACCCCCAATCGCTCCTAAATCGCACCAAGTACCGTTACTCTGCCGAAATTCCTCTAGACCTTGTTTTTACATCTTTATTGATCTTCTGACGTGGGTTGTCGATTATACAGGTATATTGCAGTGAAATCTTACCGAAAGCAGAAGACATTGAATCCAAATTTGTGATATTCGATTGAAACAAGAACCAGACTGAAAAGACCTAATAACCAACATAAACTAAGCAAAATGCTAAAATTAGGTTAATAGGTTATTAGTGATAAGATGGCGAGTCTAATGGACCATTAAACCATGTTAAATTACTTGATTTGGTCAAGATTCGAACCACAAGCGACTGAACAGTGGGACAAGCGACTGGTCGACCGGATGAACTCCAATTGCACGATTGAATCTTGCGATTAGGTCAATCGACCGAATGCACCATGAGAATGAACTCAGTCGGCCGACTGAACCAATCGCAGACTCAGCCAACAGATTGAACTAAGTCAAATGTCTCATTCACCCCAATGAGCTCAGTCGCATGAAAGGACAACCGACTGACTTCAGTCGCATGATTCATTCGTACGAATGAACCAGATTGAATTTAAACTATACACCTTGAACTGAATTTTGAATGTATGACTTTCTAATGGTTCTGTGTCTTATGCTTCAGGTCAATGGCTGATAGATGGTCCATCAATCCAAAGCACAATATATGTGCTCATTTGGACCATACGACTCGGAATGGGGGTGAGTTTACAGAGATCATTGCGTTCCTTCGACGTTCTCGGATACATAAAGCCATATCCACACCGTGTACTCCTTACAGGTCGTTACATCAGGCTTTTTGGGAAAATGCCTCCGTAGATCGTTCACGTGAGCCTTACAGCATACGGAGCTCCATTCATGGTCATGATATTGAGATTACAGCAGCTGACATCCAGAGAGTACTTGATTTTGGGGACGATACTGATCACCCCACCAGACTACATCCATTTACAGTCAGAGGTTGCTTCCTCAGGATTAAGTACGCTTGGGACATCAACTCAGGTGTGCAACAAGAGCAACCTGTGTCCCCAGTATAAGTACTTGGCGCATGTGATCCTGAAGTGTATTGCTTCTCGGAGGGGTGGGTTTGATGACCTGTCAGACCAGATTCAGAATGCCTATGTGGCACTGGTGCTGAAACACACCCCTTCAGCTTCTCGCATGATCTTCTCGTATCTGGTGGAGAATCTGGAGGCCAAGGGGAAGGAGGGTTTTTGTATGTACCCCAGATTCTGCAGTTGATCTTCAATGAGAAGCTGCCATCACTTCCCAAGGAGAGCCATGATGCTATGGCCTTAGAGATTATGGATGACATGACCTTGGGTCGCATGAGAGTGTATCAGGGCAAGAAGGTAAAGCCCCCGGTAAAGAGGTTGATCGGCCATCTGGCCAATGAAAGATATGTGGCGCCAGGTAGACGCAAATGGCATCATGATGACAATGATTCAGACGATGAGAGGCTATTGCTCCCAGAGCATGATTCAGACGATGATGACAGTGGGGATGCTGGGGATGATATGCCTATTCCACCAAGGGGCACAACTTCAGATGTTATACCCCCAATATCTGCCCCAACAGGTGACATAGCTGAGTCAGCAGGTTTCCACCAGGACTTCATACCTGGTGAGGAGGAAGAACAGTCGGATGAGGAGCCCTTGACGAGGACTATGGGAAGCAAGGTTGTTCCCACAGAGTATGGACTCCGGGCGGTTGGTGAACGCCCCAGGGATACGGGAGAGACGCTGCAAATCCTAGCTATGCCCCTGAGTCATCTAGTCATGTTCTAGGGGGAGCATCCACCTCGACTGGATCGAGGAAGAAAAGGATGGCTCAGCCCCACGGCCAGAAGAAGAAGAAGAGAAGACTCACCTTCGCCACCACCACAACCACCACAATACCACTACCACCACCACAGCTCCCACCACTGTACATATGCCAACTACCACCATATCTTTCACTCCTACATCACCTCCACTATCTCACAACCCACCCCATCTTCTCCACAACCACCACCACCACCACTAGCCACCAAGCAGGACCCTCATCCCATCCCGCACATATTATGGATCTCCTCTACCTCCATTGGGGTAGAGGAACAGCTTTCTGCGCTGAACCGGATGGTGAAGCGTTTATTAGCTGCTGATGAGGAGAAGACGACACAGATCCGTCATCTGACAATCTTACTGCAGCGCAGTCTCAGCAGATCTCGGAGCAGGCTCGGTTGCTAGATGAGCAGGCCTAACAAATGGCTGCTCAGAGCCACGAGATCGCCCAACTCCAAGAGCACAGTGTCACATCTACTAAGAGGATTGAGGAGTTGGAGGAGGCTAAGAAGACCATCATGCTAAAGCTTAAGGGATCTAAAGACGCCACTAAAGATTAAAGAGGGACGCAGATGATGAGGATGATGATGATGACTGATGATGAAGATTGAGGACGATGAGGAAGGAGAGACAGAGGAGAGATGAGGATGATGATGAAGAAGGAGGGGATGCAGCTGCATCTGCCTCTACTCAAGGTCAGGATAGGAGATCCAAGAAGAAACAAGACCAACAAGCTTCCTCTCTGCTCCACCAAGCGATGATCCAGTGATCCAAGAGAAAAGTAATGATTAGATGTCTATATATTTGATTACTTTTGTATTTGAATCATGTATTTAAACTTATGTATTCGATGTTTATATTAGAATTAGTGCATTTTTGTTTTGATTATTAACTACTGGTTGATGTGTTACATGTTTAAATCAACAGATCCAAACTATCAGAGGATTGTTCGATTTGCTCCCCTTCAGCAGATCAAAACTCAGCTAACTATGATTCTTGATCTGCAAGGGATCGTCAGAAGGTCGGTGAGTTATACCCCTAAGAAGAGGGGAAATAATTCATGATCTATCAATGAGAACTAGCTGAGATCTTCAAGTTAAATCCCGATGAGATTGTAAGGATGCTCCAACGTGCGACTCGACAAGTGACGAAGAGCTCAATGACGTTGATGAAATAGAGATAGAAGATGTCACTGTAGAGCACTACCCTCAGTATGTTGACAATGAGGGAAATGTGGTCCCCATTCTGGGTGAATCCCTTGTAGGTGATACGTTTGAGGTGTTAGACAAAATGTAGCAGGAGTCAGAGAAGACAGAGGGAACGGACCAAGCCTCAAATGATTGTTGATATCCGAAAGGCTGAATGGGCTGCCTGTTTTGAAGAAGTTAGAGCCCAACACACTGCACCTAACCAGGACGTACACAAAACTCTACAGAGTCAAGAAACATCATAAGGTGTCAGGCAGGATTATAGCATGGGCATACTTTGAGGACCTTAACGTCTATGCAGTTAAGAGGGAGAAGGCATAGAGTACTTTAGATTTCCACATGATCTAAAGACTCTACCAGGTTTTGAGCTCAACCAGCTGGCCAAACTGAAGCTGTTGTATGCTGACCCCAGAAAAATGTCAGGCTGGTTTGAGGCTGCCCTAAGGAAGGAGTACCACACCAGGTGGGTTAACTTAAGACCCCAACAACCCATAAGGTACATCAGAAGGTCTGAAGTTGATGCCATTACTGGAAAGCCAAAGATAGTGTTGAAGTGGAGTCCTCCACGCACGATGTCAAGAATCCCAGGGAAATGCCACAGGACTTCACTCCACACTAAGTGGTGGTACTATGATTGAAGGACAGGAGAAGCGGTCATAGTCCTAAACAAAGAGGGCCAAATGATACTATTAGGGTATTTGACCCAATGTGGCTTACCAACTTGTCAGCTAATGATGTTTACACTCTATACAAGTGGCCATTGTTCTATGATACGCATGATATAGTACAAGCCCTCCAATTCCAGAATGTCATAAAACTCTATTTTTCATTTGAGATTCATGCAGGAGTCACAAAAGAGGATAAGTACAAGAAGTATGAGGAGGTAATGAAGAGAACAAGACATTAGAGAGATCTAGATCCAAGGGGGAGTTTGTTGATACATATATGTCCCTAGATCATGATATGAATGTAATAGAACTTGTTTGTCTGATTCTGATATAATGTTTGGAATGATTAATGAAATGATATTGATTGTTTGTTATTTATAATGTTTAATATTTCATTAATGAGTCTTTGAATTGGTTAATTAGGTTTGTGGTTGTTTGAATTGTACACACATAATGTTATATTAATTAATACATTCAAACTTAGCAAAATGAAGTTCTCATACGAATGGCCCATGCGAATGGACCATACGCATGAATAACTTCATACGAATGGCTTAGTCGCATGACTGAACGAGGAGACTGGATCAGTCGTATGATTGTAACATAAGATTGGCTCAATCGCACGACTGAACACTCAGTCATGTGGATGAATCAACCGCATGGTTCAATCGTACGACTGAACCATACTAATGGTTCAGTCACACGAATGAACAAGACTAACCTATAAATACAACCCAATTCGTGGAAAAATGAGAGCTTTCATTCTACTTCAACTCCAGACATACCCTAGCCATCCAGAAGCCTCCAAGTTGATACTCCAAGTTCATAGAACACCGTAGATCGATTCTTAATCGATTCTTAACGTTTGATTCAATACTTTATTGATTCTACGTGCGTTCTCACTGATTGGATCGCCAATCAAATAGGATTCCGCACTATTTGGTTTGGTTTACACGTTAATCATTCGGTATTTCGTTCAAATACCAGATCCTAACAGGTGCAAGCATTAACCTTATGCCTTATGCGGTTTTTGAGAAACTAAACTTAGGTGAACCTAGACCTACCCGTATGAGCATCCAGTTAGCTGACCGTTCTGTCAAATATCCGAGGGGCATCATTGAAAATCTCTTAGTTAAAATTGAAAAATTCATATTTCCCGTTGATTTTGTGATCCTTGACATGGATGAAGACAAAAATGTTCCAGTTACCTAGGTCGACCTTTCTTAGTGACTGCTCGAGCTCTCATTGATGTTTGTACAGGCAAGCTCACACTTAGAGTAGACGAGGAGGAAGTAACTTTCGATATAGGCCAATCCATGAAACACCCTTAACATCATGATGACTCACTCTATAACGTTGATGCATGCAATTTGATCATAAGTTGTCATTTGGAGAAAACTCTTCAAAATGAAGCTTGCAACACTCAATTAATAGAAGTCCAAATCACCGAACCCATTTGTGAGAACCGAATCATTCAAGAACTTGAAGTTGATGAAACATCATTTCATCAAGAAGCATTTAAGATCATTGAGCAAGACCTAGAACCAAAAGGCAAACCTTCTATAGAAGACCCTCCAATTTTAGAGCTCAAAGAACTTCCATCTCATCTCGAATATGCTATTCTTAAAACCACAACTCAACTTCCTGTCATAATCCATCCACCTTATTAATTGATGAGAAGAACAAGTTGCTCAATGTGCTTAAGCACACAAACGAGCAATTGCGTGGAAAATCATGGACATCAAGGGAATCAATCCATCCTTTTGCACTCATAAAATATTGATGGAGGAGAACTTCAAATCCGTCATTCAACCTCAAAGACGTTAAAACCCGAGCATGCAAGAGGTGGTGAAGAAAGAAGTAATCAAACTGCTAGATGCCGATTTGATTTACCCTATTTCTGATTCACCTTGGGTCAGTCCCATCCAAGTTGTTCCAAAGAAAGGAGGAATGACTGTTGTAACTAACGAGAAGAATGAGCTTATTTCCACTCATATGGTTACCAAATGGAGAGTTTTCATAGACTATTGCAAAGTCAATGACGCCACAAGGAAAGATCATTCCCTCTTCCTTTCATCGACCAAATGCTTGAGCGATTATCTGGAAAAATGTTCTATTGTTTCCTGGATCGTTTCTCAGGTTATTTTCAAATCCCTATTGCTCCTGAAGATCAAGAGAAGACGACATTCACCTGTCCATATGACACATTTGCTTATCGGCGAATGCCCTTTGGATTGTGTAATGCTCCTGCTACATTTCAAAGATGCATGGTAGCAATTTTTCATGACACGATGAACACTCAATGAAAGTTTTCATGGATGATTTCTTCATCTTTGGAAATCATTTGAGCAATGCCTTGAAAATCTAGAAACGATGCTGGTTAGATGTGAAGATTCTAACCTTGTTTTAAACTGGGAAAGTGTGCCATTTCATGGTTACGGAAGGAATAGTGTTAGGACAAATATCTCTCGAGCAGGGCTTGAAGTCGATCAAGCCAAAGTCAACACGTATTTCTAAACTTCCACATCCACAAACCGTGAAAGATATCATAAGTTTCCTAGGTCATGCAGGATTTACCGTCATCAAAGATTTCTCAAAAATTGCTCGACCAATGACTCAACTTCTCGAGAAAGACGCTCAATTCGTATTTTCTGACGAATGCATTAGTGCATTCAAAGTGCTTAAAGAGAGGCTTGTAACTGCTCCAATCATGGTTTCCCCAGATGGACGCTACCATTTGAACTCATGTGCGACGCAAGAGTTTTGTGGTAGGAGCCGTATTAGGACAAAGGAAAGACAGCAATTTCAACAATTCATTATGCGAGCAAACCCCTAAACGACGCACAAGAAAACTACACCACCACCGAAAAAGAACTTCTTGCGGTAGTTTTCGCATTTGATAAATTTCGCTCGTATCTCATCCTTTCAAAAACAATTGTTTACACCGATCATGTAGCCCTTCGTTATTTGTTCAACAAACAAGATGCAAAGCCGAGATTGATTCGTTGGATTCTCTACCTCAAGAATTTGACATTGAAATTTAGTATAGAAGGGAGCAGAAAATCTAGTGGCTGATCATCTCTCGTGTCTCGAGGATTCAAGTCCTCACAAAACTGAGGAAGCCATAATAAACGACAACTTTCTTCACGAATTCCTTATGCACATTCAATCCTTAATCGATGAACATCCTTGGTTTGCCGATTTTGCAAATTACTTAGCAAGCGGAATCCTTCTCAAAGGAATGACGTATTAGCAAAAGAAGAAGTTCTTTATGATATCAAACATTACTATTGGGACGACCCATATCTATTCAGAATCGGTGCAGACCAACTCATTCGAAGATGCATATACGGAAGAGAAGTAGAACAAATTCTAAGGCACTGTCATGAAGGACCCACGAAGGACACCATGGAGCAACCTTAACAACCAAAAAAGTATTTGACACTGGATTTTATTGGCCCACGATATTCAAAGATGCTTACAACATGGTACGCACCTGTGATGCATGTCAAAGGGCAACCAATATCTCAACTATTGCACCCTGAAAGGATCATACATTCCAACTCGATGGTTGAATTGATGATTGCTCAACTGGAATCCCACAAGTCCAAGATGAAATGTGGATGAAGATCTGCAAGGAAAATAACAAGTGTTATCTTCTGCATTAGTGAATGCGGAAGACATAACTCTGATGCGGACAAGTGTTTACTCTTCCGCATTGACTAATGCGGAAGAAAAAAGGAAGATGCGGACAAGACTTTGCTCATCCGCATTGACAAATGCGGATGACGCATTGACAAATGCTGATGATCAAGTAGAAATGCTGATCAAGATTAACTTATCCGCATTTGTCAATGCGGATGAACAAGCAGAGATGCGGATCAAGACTTAGACTAGTTTCTGATGTCATAGGTCAGGGGTAGTTTAGTCATTTTGTAAAGACATCTTGTCTGCCTATAAATAGAATAGTTAACCTTGTACTGAGGTGACGGCTGATAGATAGAGAATTTTTGTTGTAGTTATTCTCTGTAACGTATCAACTTTCATATATCAATACAAATAAAATTTATGAGTAATCTTCTTGCTTTGAATGTTCTTTGATTGTTTGTTTCCGCCACTCAATCATTGACTTGATTTTCATATTCGATTCTCAGTAAAAATATCACTCTTACTCAAACCCAGTCAATATATATCACTCTTACTGAAACCCATTCAATTGGTATCAGAGCTTTGGCTCTAGATTCTTTTTTAGATTTGCGCACAGACTAAATAGAACTCGATTGATCTGATAATCAAGTTGCTAGTAGTAGATATCATCATCTCTACTTAGCAAACAACAAGAATACTCCTGTCAAATAGCAAGAATACTCATTCTGAACCTCGAAAGAACTGCTTGAACAAGTTGGACTCACCAAACATAATCAATCTTAAAATCAACTAAATCTATACTTTCATAAATCAACATGGATTCTAACAGTTACTCTAAACTAGGTCATACACCTAAACCTCCCATGCTTAAACACAAATCCGAGTTTAAACAATGGAGAATAAGGTTTAGAAATTATATCACAAGTGTAGATCCTGACTTTTGGATCTCAATATGTAAGGGTCCACACATTCCTGTTACTCTATCAACAGCTCAAGCTACATTGTACAAGACTGCTAGAATACCAATTGAAGACTTAACTCTAGATGAAGATGACTATAATAAAATAAAATTGATCTCAAAGCATACTCAATTTTGACTCAAGCACTCAAAATGGATGTGCTGAAAAGATTGGAAAAGTATGGAACTGCTAAAGCTGTCTGGGATGCTCTCAAAATTATGTGTGAAGGTAGTAGTGAGGTTGCTAAAATTAACAAAGATAAGCTGGTCAATCAGTATGAAACCTTCCATCACACCAAAGGAGAATCCATATCAAAACAACTACACAGATTTGTACAATTGGTCAATGACTTGGAAATTATGGGTGTTTCATACGACATTAAAGAACTTGACAAGAAAATGCTTCACAGTCTACCTTAAAGCTGGAAGCAAAATGTCACAATGCTGAAAAATACTCTTGATCTTGAGAGTACCACTCTAGACATTATGATAGCCAAGATTGAAGCTTTGGAACTTGATGAATGAAGCAGAAATCTGAGTGGACGAAGAGTGATTGAAGCCTACAAATTCCCTTCAGAATCACATTCCATTGAAAATGCTTTCATCACAGAGGAAGATGACTTCATCTCATCAAGAGACCAAATGAACAATACTAGGTTCATTGCATCTCCACCATTCAATCACCCTTCAACTTCAGCTCAAGCACCAAAAGTATCCACTGTTCCTCAAACCTCTCTAGAAGACTTAAAATCAGAAGAGCAAAAGGAAACTTACAATGCCTTTGTTGCAAGTTTTGAAGCATATCTAGGGGGAAGACTCACTTCTGCCCACCTAATATAGGAAGATTTAGAAGAATAGATCCTGATCATGTTGAGGAGATGGATCTACAGTGGCAAATGGCAATGATTGCCATGAGAGCAAAGAAAATATTTAGAAAAGAAGGAAGTTGAGCCTGAATGAGAACACAAAACTTGGATATGACAAATCCAAGGTAAAATGCTTCAACTGTGGCATGACTGGCCATTTCTTAAGATAGTGCAATGCTCCTAAAAGAAACAACCATTCAAGGAATTCTCCAGGTCAATCATCATCACAGCCCAATTCAATCTATCACTCAAACAATCAACAACAACAGTACCATCATTCTCATCATCAACAAACATACCAGAATCAACCAAAGCTGACTAATCAAGCCCATGCAAGCAGTCAGCCTTCTGCCAGTGCCCTTGTGATCAAACAAGATGGGATATGTGACCGGAGTGTGTATGCTGAGGAAGTCAAGCCTCAATTCTAGAATCATGCTCTTATGGCTCACATCAATGATAGACCATCTTCAATGCCTACTGAGGTAAAAACTAACCTTTGTAGTGAGAAATGCATAAATGATTACAAGAGTATAGAGAACACAACCATAACTGGCAGATAAAATTAAGAAGAAAAAGTGTAGTCAGAAATGATGAAGAGAGAACTAAAAAGTTTTGAAATCAAAATCAAATCTCTCATTTCTGACATAGAAAAATTGCATGGTGAGAAATACAATCTTTAAGCTGAAAATGAGCTACTTACTGAAAAGTTAGCTCAAGCTAAAGCTCAACAATGTATGACTGAAGTGAAAGTTTCAAATGTCTCTAGTCAAGCTGCAAGAGATGCTGGATTCACAAAAGGATCCAAAGGACATGTCAGGAATTAGGTATAATTCATGTCCTCCACCATAAAATGATAGTTACACTGTCATGCCTGACTCTGTCTCACTCTTTGAATCAATCGAACCTAAAACTATGGAACCTAAATCAGTAGTGAAACAAGTGGCAAATCCTCAAAACAAACTGATGTTTATTTTGAAACCAATGAGGTTAAAATCAAGTTAGGACACCCAATTAAAATCAAAGAGTGCTTAGACAAGACAATGAATGTCATGAAACTATGAAGCCCTGTAAAAGCAATTGTGCCTTTTATAAAATTCATACCATTTGTTTTACAAGGCAAAAAAAATACGTCAAAACAGTGAAACCCATTACTGAGAGTAGTTATGATAATGAGATTGTATCTCCACAAAATTTAAGCAAATCAGAAAAGGTTTCACTGAAAAAGAAACAAACTGTAAAACTGAGTTCAACACATAAAACTTCATCAGACCTTCAATCATCAAGGTTAAGGCAGGGAGTTGGGTTTGATATGTGTAACAAAGAACATGTTGTCCAGTTTGAGAAAGAGGTGAGAAGTAGGTTAAAGAAACAAAAACAGCCTAGACAACTGAACAAAAGTAGTGTTGTGAAACAATCTACTAAAATGGCTGATTCTGATTCATCACCTAAAGAAAAGAAAGTGACTCATCAAAAGAAAGTATCAGTTGAGTCACACAAAGAAAAATCTGATTCAAGAAACAAACCAATGTATTGTGATATTTGTGACATGTTCAATCACAAGACAGATAAATGCTTCTTCAATCAATATTGTTCTATCTGTGATATGAACAATCATTCCACCAAAAATAGCTATTTCAACAAGTATTGCTCAATCTGTGACATGAACAATCACAATACATCTGATTGTTACTTTAATCAAAAGGGGTTGAGAATTCCACAACACAAGCCCATCTCAAAAAACAATACTGTGATGCATTCTGTTAGACCTCATCTTCATAATACTCAATCTAGGACACCTACATCAACAAATGACAGAAATAACCTAAAGATTTGAGGAAGGGTCAAAGAAATCATCTCACAATGAAACACAAACTTGACCTTCCTAAGCAAAAACCAACTGTTGATAATGAAACTCGGGCTAAACTTTTACAAAGAAATAGAGACCAACGATTTCATTATTCATCTTAATCCTCAGTAGATGTTGATGAGACGACTCGACCAATTCATTACCAAAAGTCTCCCAGATCACCTCCATCTAAATCACTATTCAGAGGGAAATACCAGGAGGTGACTATCATGAATAGGAACAAGAAACCCAAGACCATCATGGCTTGGGTTCCTTATTCTAATTAGTTCTTTTTGTTTGTAGGTTCATCCACACAGGTCTAATAGCCTATGGTACGTAGACAGTGGATGCTCCCGACACATGACTGGAGATCGTTCCTGAAGGGTTTGTTAGACATAAAATCATAGTTTAACCTCTTAAACTTTCTGAAAACGCAGCGGAATAACAACTTTATGTACTTGTTTATAAGCTGAAAAACATGTTCTTTAGGTGATCATTTAAATGTATGAAACAAACCCGTATATCAAAGGATCATTTATGTGAACAAGCATGCTATGTGTGCATAAAACAACATAATATGACAGCCACAAAGGGCTGCCTAAACTACCTTCCAGCAGCCTTCAAAAGTCGACGGAAAGAGTAGAAAAGATGCTGAAAATTCGGCCAAGACTTTAAGATTAGAGGTCCTCAAGCTTGTATACCCAAGCTTACTTGCAATCACCTTCTTGTTAGGAAGAACCACCACCAAGCACAACTCAAAACCTCTCATTTTTCTGCTGCTCAAACCGTGAGTTCAAGAGAGAAAGAGAGAGTTTTTTTTTGTTTGTGTTTGCATGTATTGAGATTGGAAAATGAGGGGTGCGACTAGTTAAAGTTGTGTGTTCTCAAGACAACAAAGGGACCAATCAATCAAGGGGAGGGCGGCCGAAATCTTAAAACAAAAGGGGTTTCCCTCTTAATCAAAACACACGCACTTAAACTTTAAATAGCCTTTTGTCACACATTAATAAGTCATCTACTAGACTTATTTAAATGTGACATATGTCTCTCTAATTAAACAATTTAATTAAGTAAATCTCATGTTATTTGTGTTATTTAAACCCTTTTGAATAAAAAAAATAATAATAAACCCATCAACACAATTATCCATAATTTGTTCCATCTCATATGCAACTTATTTAGAAAACCCATTTTCTAAATTGGTGTAAATATTAATTGCATGATCATATCATCAATAAAATATAATTGGTGTTTGCTAGCTTGTTATTGGGTATAACCTACTTGCATCATAACGTACTAACCGCATCCATATTCTACTGTCTTGGGCATATACAATCCTACAATCTCCCACTTGCCCAAGATTCATAGAAGATTGATGCAAGCAGTAAATACCACCTAACAACGGTTTACTACCCTTAATACGCATGACTTATAGCCATTCAATAACATCATCTTATTCAAGTATCCTACTTGAAATGATTTAGGTGAATCAATCATCTATCCTTTTGTTACAGATGTCATGTTAAATCCAAGAACACAGAATGATCATTCCTTATTGATTTAACTTATCAGGCCTTAGACATCTAACTCTCAACGAATAAGAGGAACAAATTCCATCTTGACTACATACGTTTCTCACAAACACCTCGTGTCATACCTGAACATACCTTATGTGCTGTCCACTATTTCAGGACAATGAAGAATTAGCTCAAGGTATAATACTTGGTGAATATCAAAACCCAATATGTATCTCAGGTCGGAGGATACCAAATGATATTCGCATTTACTCAAATTTACTTATGATCAATCAATAAGATTCCATGTAGTAAAATTTGAGATGCGGGTTAGTCCAGTATTGTATCCCACAAATATCTATGAACCTTGGTAGCAACCCATTGCTCTATTTTCCTTATGAATATCAACCAATCCAAGTTCAAATAATCTTACCCTCACACTTGTTCCCATAAGTATGAACGACTACGAACATTTAGAGTAAACAATTTACTCATGGATTAAACATGCTAAATTGGAACATTAATTGAAACATTATAACCATATAATTTTATTCAAATAATAAGAGTTCCACATATCCAAATACAAAATTTACAGATCAAATCCAATCACTAGAATATCAAAGTCCCATGGCACAAGTATGACCTTCATGCTTTGCCTTTTCAAGGAGCTTCGTGAGAGGATCCGCAATGCTTGATCCGTGTGAACTTTGCAAATACATATCTTTCCCTTTTCAACTTCATCTCGTATGTAGTTGAATCTCCGCTCAATGTGCCTAGTCTTTTGATGAGCACGAGGTTCCTTGATTTGAGCAATCGCACCCTCGTTATCACAAAAGATCTCTAGGGGTTCTTGAATGGAAGGGACAACCCCTAGATCGACAATGAATTTCTTCAACCATGCAGCTTCTTGAGCTGCCAATGAGGCGGCGACATATTCTGATTCTGTAGTTGATAGAGCCACCACATCCTGTTTGGAGCTTTTCTAAGAGACCGCTCCTCCATTCAGAATGAAAATATATCCCGATTGTGACCGAGAATCATCACGATCGGTTTGGAAATCACATCGTGTAACCTTTTCCAACAAGTTCCTCATCACCAGATCCATAGATTAGGAACATATCTCTTGTCCTCCTTAGGTACTTAAGTATGTTCTTAACAGCCATCCAATGATTGTTTCCATGATTTTGCTGGTAACGGCTTGTCATGCTTAAGGCGCATGACACGTCCGGTCGAGTGCATATCTTTACATACATGATGGATCCAATAGCAGATGCGTATGGGATTGGCTTCATTTTATCTTGCTCATCCCTTGAGCTAGGACATTGAGTCGTACTCAATATCGTTCCTCTTTGAATAGGTACGGTGCCTTTCTTAGAGTTCTCCATCTTGAACCTTTTCAAGATCTTATCAATGTATGACTTTGATTTAAACCAATCAACCGCCTTGGTCTATTCCTATAGATCTTTATTCCCAGAATATTGGCGGCTTCACCAAGATCCTTGATGGAAAAACAACTTCCAAGCCAGGTGTTTACACCTTCCAAGGTTGGAATGTTATTTCCAAATAGTAGTATGTCATCAACATACAATACTAGAAAGTTATTTTGCTCCCACTAGCCTTCTTACCACACCAGCCTTATCAGTGTTTTTGATGAAGCCAAATTTCTTTACCTCCTCATCAAAACGATGATTCCAGCTTCTCGATGCTTGTTTCAATCCATAGATTGATTTCTTTAACTTGCATACTTTATTAGGATGTTTTGGATCAACAAAACCTTCAGGTTGAACCATATAGACATCTTCCTCAAGATATCCATTTAGGAAAGCGTTTTGACATCCATTTGCCAAATCTCATAATCATAATGAGCAGCTATGGCAAACAATATCCTTATAGACTTTAGCATCGCAACAGGTGAGAAAGTTTCATCATAGTCAACCCCTTGAGTTTGAGTGAAACCAATTTGCTACAAGTCTAGCTTATAAGTATCCAGTTTCATGCATATCGGTTTTCTTCTAGAAAACCCACTTGCTTCCAACTACTTTGGAATTAAGAGATGGTACAACAAGTTCCCAAACTTGATTGTCATACATGGATTGCATCTCAACGTTCATGGCCTCAAGCCATTTGTCACAATCCAAATTGGACACTGCATTCTGGTATGTGGTTGGTTCATCTGAATCTACCACATAGCATCCATCCATGAAAATCCATATCTTTCAGGTGGATACTAGTTCTACCACTCTGCGAACGTTTTGTGTGTATTGATCACACCGCTGGATCATCCTCAACATCCTCATTTGAGTGTAGTTTCAACCAGACGTGCATCGGTTGTGGTTCTTGATCCTCCTCAAGATCCACTGTTCTATGCTAGTTTCCTTCCATAAGGAACTTTGCCTCTAAGAACTCACCCATTCTGGCAACAAACACCTTTTGTTCCAGTGGATCATAGAAATAATATCCCATAGAATCTCTAGGATATCCAATAAAGATACACTTGGTGGATCGGACTTCCAATTTGTTTGGGGTGGGAGTCTTAACGTAAGCCTCACAACCCAAACTCTTAAGTATGATAGGGATGGAACTCTTCCATGCCATATCTCAAAAGGTTCTTTCCACCCTTTTGGTTGGGCCATATTTAGAATACGGGCCGCGGAGAGCAAGCGAAACCCTAAAATGATAGAGGTAATGTGCTTCTAGCCATCATAGATCGAACCATATCCAATAAGGTTCGATTCCTCCTCTAAGACACACCATTATTTTGTGGTGTTCCAAGTGGAGTGAGTTGTGAGACAATCCACACTCCTAAGATGATCTTGAAACATCACTTAGGTATCCCACCTCCTCTATCGGTGCGGAGAACTTTAATCGACTTGTTGAGTTGATTTTCTACTTCATTCTTGAAGATTTGAACTTTCAAAAGCTTCATCTTGTGCCTTTAAGTACACATACCCATAGCGACTATAATCGTCGGTAAGGTAATGAAGTATCTTTCACCATTCCTAGTCATTGTTTAAAAGGACCACATACATCCGATGTATGATTCCTAGTAAATCTTTTGCCCTTTCGTTAGTTCCCTAAAGGGTGCTTAGTCATTTTTCCTTGTAAACAAGATTCACATACATCAAATGAATCACATTCATTCGTTTTTAAAAGACCATTCTTTTGAAGTGTTTGATACATTTATTTATATGACCAAGACGACAATGCCAAAGATAGGTATCACTCAAATCCAACTTGAGTTTCTTGGTGTTAGTATGGTACAATGAACTATTTAAGCATTTTCATGAACCAATTCATAAATACCATTAATGGGATAGCTTTAAAATAGAACATATCATTTAAAGAAACATGAATATCATTTTAACAAAGATAATACATAATCATAAAGTCTTAATTGGGATACTAAAATAATGTTCCTAGTCAAACTAGGAGCATACAAAACATTCTTCAAAATCACATCCAAGCCACTTGGAAGTTTTAGGATGTAGTCCCCACGAGCTTCAACTATGACTTTAGTTCCATTGCCCATGAAGAGGCTAACATCCCCTTGATTGAAGTCCCTACTTCTTGTAAACCCCTGCAACAAATTGCAAATATGAGTTCCACATCCGGTATCCAATACCCATGTGTTAGAAAATGTAACATTAAGATCAATATGAATCATGTATATTGTACCTGAGGTTTGCCCGGCATCCCTCTTTGCCTTCAACTCTTGGAGATGGACAGGACAATTCCTTGCCCAATGTCCAATCTCTCCACACTTGAAGCATGGGTCATTAGTGCAACCTTTTGCTTCTTCTCTTGTGGTTTGGGTGGCACCCTTGCCACCCCTTTCCCTTTTCCCCAAACGGGTCCCTTACCCTTGGAAACCTTTGCCTTGGGTGCGGTGATGAGGCTTTTCTTGTTCCACCTTCATGGATGTGGTGAGAACAGGTAAAACCCTTTTACCCATGGCCGCCTCGGCCGTTTTAAGCATTGAGTGAAGCTCACCAATGCTCTTGTCCCATGCATTCATGTTGTAATTCAACACAAATGTCTCGAACTTCTTGGTAAGGCCATTAAGGATCAAATCCATGGCCAATTCCTTCGAGACGGGACAATTAAGCCTCCTCGAGGTCAATAATGACTTTTCATCTTAAGTACATAAGATGAAATGATTGGTTGTCGTCCATACGACATGCATGGAGTGCTCGAACCGTTCGAAGCGCTCAACCCTTGCTTGTTGTTGGAACGTTTCCTTCAGCTGGGTTATCATGTCATAAGCTCCGTGATGTTCATACTCCTTTTGGAGATCCGGAGTCATGCTCGCTAGCATGAGACAAGACCTTGGATGGAGTCCTCAGTGTACTTCAGCCAATCGTTGTAGGCCTCCTCATCATCCTCAGTAGGCTGATGGGGACAGGATCGTCTAAAACATATGATCTTCTCTCTTGCTTGAAAACAATTCTCAAGTTTCGATACCAATCAATGAAATTATTATGATTTAGACGTTCCTTTCGGAGGATCGCTCGTAATGATTCGGTGGACGCGGATGGTTATAATGATTGTCATTATTGTGGCCATCTACAAAATTTGACAAAATCTATTTAGTATTTTCGATATTGCTATTTTTAATAATTAAGCCTTTTAAGGTCATTTTTATATTAAAATCTAGAACCCAACATTACATTTAAATTGTGGTTAGGTGACCTTTATCACCAGATTTAAATTAATAAGGTGGTCAACGTTGACGGTTGCAACCATTTGCAACTTCTAGAGGTATGGGATCGACTTTAAACATCATATGTAAAGTCGACATGTTAATCCCATCAACACCATTTGGAAACCATATTTAGGTGATCCATTAACATGGTTTGCAAATCAAGTTACCCTACTTGCACACACGTGTGAGTTTACCCACATAAGTGGTTAGGTGACCTTTATCCCACCAATGTGGTATCCCACCTTAAAATCACAAGTTCCCTCTAAATGGTTAGGTGACCCTTATCCCATGAAGAGTTTCCAAATGACTCAAGTGTTGTGCAAAAGTATGGTGTTAAACTTGTTTGTCAAAAGTTTGAGATTTCATAATTCTAGTTAGAAAACTCTACGTACTTGTATTTGCATGCTTTCAATACAAGATACCCTATGATCCTTTTAATAAAACCCATTTTATTACGAAATCGTTAATCCTTTTAATAACCATTTATTAACACTTAATGATTAAGAACCATTTTTGTATTAGCTTGTTAAGATCATTTATATTAAGATTGTCCACCATATCGAAATATCATACAATCATTCATAAAATCACAATCAAACAAGCATAATATAAACAACCACAATATGCATAGCCATAGCTACTATTGTGACCACACTTGTTTGCCATCACAAGTGTGGTCATTAGGTCTTTCCTAAGGGTTGAATACAACACAAAATTGAGGTCTTCATAGACCCTCACTTGAACTTGCATCCATATGCTTTAAGTCCTCCTTTTGTGTCTTCCTCTTGAGCTTCCTTCCCGAGCATCTTCTTTTACAAAATATATATCCTAAACATATTTTCTAGTAAAGAAAAATACTCCTAATCTATTATTACATCCCAACGAATAAATAGACAAAATAGATTTTTAAAAACAAGAGCAAATTAATATATAACCCCATTGAATGAATATAATCAAATAAATACATAATCCAAACCAAACAACACAAGGTCAAGCTAGGTTATGCACTATCATATGAACAATCATAAACATCATTTAACAAACAAAATAAATCCCATCAAACCCCAAATTTTCAGCCAACATTAACTGAAAATTTGGGTTTGTTTGTCCAAACAAACAACAACCAACATATCAACCAATTGACATTTCTATCTTTCAAAGTTTAATCATAAGCATGAAGATATAACTTTGAAAACATGGGGTTTATGGAATCAACCAAAATCAGCCTATTATGAGTTGATAATCATCCTTAAACCCGATTTTAAAGGACAATAACAAGCAAGCTATCCACATACCGGCTCTTGATGCCATTAAAGGGTTTGTTAGAATATAAAATCACAGTTTAACCTCTTAAACTTTCTGAAAACGCAGCGGAATAACAACTTTATGTACTTGTATATAAGCTGAAAAATGTGTTCTTTAGGTGATCATTTAAATGTATGAAACAAACCCATATATCAAAGGATCATTTATGTGAACAAGCATGCTATGTGTGCATAAAACAACATAATATGACAGCCACAAAGGGCTGCCTGAACTACCTTCCAGCAGCCTTCAAAAGTCGACAGAAAGAGTAGAAAAGATGCTGAAAATTCGGCCAAGACTTCAAGATTAGAGGTCCTCAAGCATGTATACCCAAGCTTACTTGCAATCACCTTCTTGTTAGGAAGAACCACCAACAAGCCAACTCAAAACCTCTTATTTTTCTGCTGCTGAAACCGTGAGTTCAAGAGAGAAAAAGAGAGTTTTTTTTTGGTTTTGTGTTTGCATGTATTGAGATTGGAAAATGAGGAGTGCTAGACTAGTTAAAGTTGTGTGTCTCAAGACAACAAAGGGACCAATCAATCAAGGGAGGGCGGCCGAATCTTAAAACAAAAGGGTTTTCCCTCTTTAATCAAACACACACACTTAAACTTTAACTAGCCTTTTGTCACACATTAATAAGTCATATACTAGACTTATTTAAAATGTGACATATGTCTTCTCTAATTAAACAATTCAATTAAAGTACACTCTCATGTTATTTATGTTATATAAACCCTTTTGAATAACAAAAATAATAATAAACCCATCAACAAATTATCCTCATAATTTGTTCCATCTCATATGCAACTTATTTAGAAAACCCATTTTCTAAATTGGTGTAAATTTAATTGCATGATCATATCTCAATTAATATTAATTGGTGTTTGCTAAGCTTGTTATTGGGTATAACCCTACTTGGATCATAACGTACTACCGCATCAATATTCTACGTGTCTTGGGCATATACAATCCTATAGTTCCCTCCTTCATGATTTCAAGTACATATAAGGAACCACTGTGGCATTAGGTGGAGATTCAGAAGGTGGTAGGATTACGGAGAAAGATCTGTGACAAACGGATGCTGAGATTTGACAGAGTGAATTACTGTGAACAACTAAATTTCAATTTGCTAAGCGTGTCTCAGATCTGCGACAAAAAATATTCCACTCACTTTACAGACACTCACTGCTACATTCTGAAACCTGGATTTCAGATTCCTGAAGAATGGGTTGTCTTAATAACTCCGAGGAAGAATAATACATTGTCTTAACCCTGTGTTCTACATCACCGAAGGAAGAAACATGTCTTTTGTCTAAAGCATCATTTGATGAGTCACAACTTTGGCATAGACGTTTGCGGCACACTAACTTTAAAAATATGAATAAGTTAGTCAAAGGAAACCATGTAATTTGTCTTCCTAAAAAAGAATTCAATTTTATTGATCAATGTTCGCCGTGCTTCAAAGGAAAACAACACAAATCGTCTCACAAAACCAAGCTGGTGAACACTAACAATACTTCATTGAAGTTACTTCACATGGATCTTTTTGGACCAACTCATGTAATGAGTATAGGAAGAAACAATATTGTTTAGTGATCATTGATGACTTTTCTCGATTCACATGGTGTTCTTCCTACTCATAAAAATGAAACATCCCAAATCATTCAAGAATTTATCATTAAAATTGAAAATCAACTTGATCTCAAAGTCAAAATAATAAGAAGTGATAATGGCACAGAGTTCAAAAATGAAAATATGAGTTCCTTTTGTGCAACCAAAGGCATTGCTCATCAATTCAGTGCAGCTAGAACTCCTCAACAAAATGGAGTAGTTGAAAGGCGAAATAGAATACTGATTGAAGTAGCAAGAACGATGCTAGCCGATGCTAAACTGCCAATCACCTTCTAGGCAGAAGTAGTTAATACATCGTGCTTTGTGCAAAATCAAACTCTGATTATTAAAGAAAGTAACATGACACCTTATGAACTGATCTTTCATAGGAAACCATTTATTGGATTCCTCAAATCATTGGTTGTCCAGTCTAAATATTAACACACCCGTGAACATTTGGGAAAATTTTCATCTAAGTCTGATGAAGGATTTTTGTAGGTTATTCTTCCGTCTCAAAGGCTTATAGAGTGTTCAATCCTAGACTGAACATTATCGATGAATCTACAAATGTTCAATTCAAAGAACATTCGTTTCCCAAATCTACCAATGGTCCTAATTGGTTGTTGATATTGACACTTTTACTAAATCATTTGACCAATTTCACTTGTCTGATGCAGGAAATGTACATTCAGGTGATACTTCATCAACTTTAGAAAGAAGAGATAACTATCCATTGATTCCACCTACATCTGATGAACATATGAATGAAGATGTTCCTCTTCAAGCTGATCCCATCAGACATCTATCACAAAACCTTAGGTTCTTTCTTCTTAAAAAGGTCCCAGCCTGGTACCATCTCACTCAGATGACTTCTCACATGAGATCAAAAATCAAAAACAGGCTTCTCATCCAGTAGAAACTCAAGGAATATCAAATGATGCAACAACCTCAATGCTGCTGAAGATGTAGCAGTTACAGTAACAGAAGTTGACAATCTTCATAATTCAACAACAATACAAGATGAATGTGCCTCTGACCATAATGAACTGAATATCTCCAATCTTGATGTAACTATCACCATTCCAACCACAAGAATACACAAGAATCATCCAGTTGAAACCATTATTGGTGATCTTAATGAGAGGGTGACAAGAAGCAAGTTCAGTATTGCAAACATCTGTTTTTTCTCTCTTCGCTGTTCTATGTCAAAGTACCTAAAAACATCAAAAAGGCACTTCAAGACAATAGTTGGATTGAAGCAACGCAGGAAGAATTGCTCCAATTCAAGAAGCAAGAGGTATGGCAGCTGGTAGATCTTCCCGAAGGACAATACCCTATCGGTACCAAATGGCTGTACAGGAACAAGACTGATGATAGAGGGATAGTCATCAGAAATAAAGCAAGACTAGTGGCACAACAATACACTCAGGAAGAAGGAATCAACTATGACGAAGTGTTTGCTCCTTTGCCAGACTAGAAGCAATCAGAATCTTTCTTGCATATTTTGCGTCCATGAAATTTACTGTTTATCAAATGGATGTAAAGTGTGCCTTCCTGTATGGAAAGATTGCTGAAGAAGTCTATGTGAGTCAACCACCTAGCTTTGAGGATCCAAATTTCCCTCACAGAGTTTACAAGCTTGACAAAGCTCTATATGGTCTTCATCAAGCACCAGAAAGTGGTATGAGACTCTATCATCCTTTCTTCTTGAACATGGTTATGAAAGAGGAAAGATTGATCAAACTCTCTTCGGAAGAATAAGAGGGAAAGACATGCTGTTAGTCCAGATCTACGTGGATGACCTTATATTTGGCTCGACAAACAAGCAACTCTGCAAAGAATTTGAAGATCTTATGCATTCAAAGTTCCAAATGAATGCTATGGGGGAACTCGCCTTCTTTCTAGGGGTGCAAGTCCAGCAAACAGCAGATGGAATCTTCATCAATCAATCAAAATATGTAGAAACCATGTTGAAGAATACCCCTTTGCTGACTGTCAGTCTATCAGAACTCCTGTGGATACTAAAGTGAAGATTGGACCTGACCCTGAAGGCAAATCAGTGGATCAGTCTCACTATCGATCAATGATAGGTTCACTTATGTATCTAACAGCTAGTAGGCCTCACATTACGTTTGGTGTTTGTGTGGGTGCTAGATATCAAGCTGATCCAAAAGAATCACATGTGAACGTAGTCAAGAGGATATTCAGATATTTGAAGGGCAAACCAGCTCTTGGATTATGGTATCCAAAGGAGGGGAATTTAATCTCTATGCCTACACAGACAGTGATTATGGAGGATACAACTTCAACAGAAAATCCACTTCTGGTGGTTGTCAATTTCTTGGTCCTAGACTAGTATCCTGGCAATGCAAGAAGTAGACAAATGTGTCTGTGTCCACAACAGAAGCTGAGTATATTGCTGCATCAGCATGTTCCTCTCAAGTTCTCTGGAGTCAAAACCAGATGCTTGATTATGGTTTTAACTTTTTGCATACACCAATTTCTATTGACAACACAACTGCTGTCTTTATAACTAATAATCCAGTTCAGCACTCAAAAACAAAACATATTGAGATTAGATATCATTTTTTGAGAGATTGTGCTGAAAAGGGTTTAATCAAATTGATTCAAGTACCAACTGAAAATCAATTAGCTGATTTGTATACCAAGGCATTTGAACCAAGTAGGTTTGAATTTTTGTTCAGTCATTGGCATGATTAACCTTGAGTAAAAACTATGAAAAACATCAAAAACAATTTAAAACATCAGAAAAAATCACAAAAAGAAATCATGTGTTATGAAGAAAAGAATATTTGGGAAGTGATATAATTATAGTCGTTATTCATTCACTATGCTTATTTTAAAATGTAAAAGACTGAAATGACTTACCAGATATGTTGGTAGGCTCAACCTGGAAGAAAAGATACATGTTGTGATGAATTAAAGACATATTCAATTGTGAAACGCTCATCACAAAGTACAGGTATGTATTGGCTTATCTGAATGCATGTGTGTGTAGTAGCCTAAACACACCAGGTAATGATAATTTATGAATCTCTTTCACCACATCATGTTTCATCTTTGTTTTGTTGAGCAAAGACCTGATGAAACTTGCACATAGTGCAAATGTCATGATCCAAAAAATTCCCAATATGGAAAACATCCAAAAATTGGATGAATCAACAAAGTAATACGTTCCAAGTGAATGAACAAAAGAATCCTATCATGGATCACCTTCCAAAGTGAAGTGAAAGGAATCCCAGTGTGGATCAACATGAAAAAGGATCAAATTATTAGTATCCCAATGAGAATCAGTGAAAATGAGATTTCATGACTTAAGTAACCTGGTAAGAAAAGTTTTGAAAAAGTTCTACCATGCATTGTATATGGAGGGTTGATCATTTCATGCTTGTGTGTGAGGTACACTTTGAATAATAAATTAACCAAAATATGATAAAAGTCATTTGCATCAAAATATAAACCTGGTATGAGTTTAAGAGGACAAACATACCTTCAATCTTCAAGTTCATAATCATGTCCATTTAATCATAAAGGATGCACATGTGTAATGTAAGATTGATATGATCCCAAAAAACAGATTTTTCTCTTCATTATTAATATAATCAAAATAATATTAAAAAACATTTTAATCCTTAAAGTTTCTCTCCAAATGTGGATATAAACTTTTGAAAAACAAAACAAAAAGAGTTTTAGTTGGTGTTGTTGCAATAAGTTTTACCATTATATCTCAGCTTATGCAGATTCTTAGAAGCATGATAAGCCCAAGATTTGTCAAAATTAGGAACCTGTATTAGTTATGACATACAAGTCAATCCAAGCAAGAATTGACAACTTCAATAGCCAACTTCATAAGAAAAATCAATCAAGGACACCTCTTAATAAGATGAATAATCAATTCAATCACATTAACTTTTGATTAAATTCAAAAACTAATGTAGGTAAGTGCATTAGTTAATGCGGGTGAAGGTAACCCATGCATGTAACTAATGCGAGTAACAATATTTTTTGAAGTGCAACTAATGCGGACAATGATTTTACTCTACCGCATCAGTGTGTGAAGTGAAGGTGAAATTTACTCTACCGCATTTGATACAGTTAACAAATGCGTATGAACAGGTCTCTTATCGCATTTGCTACAGTGCTGTGTTGACTTGTCAACCGCATTTGATGTAGTTGCACAAATGCTGATTGACTTTGTTCTATGGCATTTGCTACTGTGTACAAATACGGATATGATCAAACAAGCAACTTAACCGCATTTGTTACGATGTTGTTCTTTCGCATGTACTACAACACAAATGCGGACTGCCAAAAATTTCAAGTTTAACTTTCGCATTTGCAACAGTACACAAATGCGGATAGAATAAAAATTAAGAAACAAAACATTCGCATTTGTAACAGTAGGGTAATACGAACAGTCAGTCAAAAATTAAGCCTTCCGCATTAGCTACAGTCACAAATGCGGATGATCAAAAGTAGTCAAATGCAGACTGTCAATGTCAAAAGTTTGTCTTCCGCATTTGCTACAGTCAACAAATTCAAACGGGTCATTTAATACTTTTCATATTTGAGAGAATTTATAGTGAGACGTGCGCAAACCTACAGTACACCACCATCAATCATCATCATCATCATAAACATTCAAAGATTTTGTTGTGTTTCTTCTTAAAACATTCTTGTCATCACAGTTATTTCGAAGATAAGGTATAATTTCAACGGATTTTGAAAGCAAGACCTAAGTCTCGGCTGTTAACCTAAATCGAACAATGAACCAGATCATATTGAAGAACAACAAAATCAAACTCAATAATGTGATGCAATACACATTTTCGATCTCAATAAACATACAAATTGATAGGAATTCAATTGATATTGAAAACCTTGATAATCATGTTTACTGCGAAAAACAGAGCAAAGTGAAAAAGAAAAATGTATAATAAATCCGAGTCAAATTAACAAATCAAATCAAAGTTAAAGTCAAAATTGTTAACTAACACACATGTCTCTTGTGCAAATTACATGGCAAATCTGACATGGAGCAAGCTCCATAACATCAGCGGTTATCTAATCCCTGATGTGCCTGAAGCCGAAGGTCTAAGAGATATGATAAGATTCTTATCAACCACAAGGGTAACATATGCCATGACAGTAAGACCAACAATATACGAGAATCCCATCAGGTCATTCTGGGAATCAGCTGAGGTAGTTGAAGATGATGGAGTGAAAAATCTAACTGGAAGAATCAACAATGAACTCACTCTAAGGATCACAGAAGAGTTTGTTAGAAGATGTCTGCAATTCAATGATAATGTTGATGATCCTCTTGAATTAGATGATGAGGAAATAACCTCATTTTTCTCTGAAATTGGTTATGAAGGGAGTTATGAAGCAAAACAGATAGTCAAAGGATTAGTGGATCTACCTTGGAGGTTCCTAATTCATATGTTTCAACATTGTCTGTCAAAAAGGAAAACAGGATGGAATGACATTCCAGTCCTCACATCTTCTGCAATATGTGCTCTCTGCACCAACAGATGGTTTAATATGTCTGCATATGTGTTCAATGGCCTAATCTCCAACATTCAAGAAGGGTTGAGATACAAGTTTCTGATGTACCCCAGATTCATTCAATGTCTAATCAATGAATCATTTCATGACATTGTTAATGAAGGACCTGTGCTTAACATTCCTCATTATGATGCAAGATCCTATAAGTACATTAAGAAGAAGGACCCAAGGACTTTTCTAGTGGTGCCCCTTCACCCCATCTTCCTTGGATGCTTCAACAAATACATCAAGCAGGTCAAGCTCAACCACCTCCACAACCAATAGCACAACCACCTCCACAACCATAGCTCAGCCAACTCCACAACATTCACCAATACCATCTTCAATACCATCTCCAATACCATCACCAATACCATCACCAATACCATCTCCAATACCATCTCCAATACCATCTCCATTACCACAACAAATACCACAACCTTCTCCCCAACCATCTCTACAAACATTACCTCAACCATCATCACTTTCAACTCCACAACCAACACCACCATAACCACTTAACCTACACCTATATCACCACATCATCAATCTCCAATATCACCACACCAATCACCTATTTCTCCTTACCAACCTTTACCATCATCCCATGATCACCCTGATGAAATAAAAGGATCAACAAGTGCATCTAAATCATCCAAATCATCTTCTGATGAGGAGGATCATCATGATCAAACCACAACTATGAAAGAACTTTCTGAGGATGCTCCTTCAGATAGCTATGCTGAATCCAATATCAACAGGCCTGATGAAAAGGATGAAATAATCTCTAAGCTATTACTCAAAGTGGAAAGGATGGAAAGAACCTTAAATAGGAGAGCTGGAATCATCAATGACAGAATCCTGGAAATGGATGAGAAAGAATGTGAATTGAAAGAACTTAAAGAGAAATATGCAGCTGAAAGAAAGGAACAAGACAGGAGATTGAGAATTTAAAAGCTGCACTAAAACACTCAAGAGAAGAAGTCAGTGTACATGTAGACACTCTTGAAATACAAACGATTGCAATGGAGGAACAAGAAAACATCATAGAAGAACAAGTTGATATCATCTCAAAACTTGAAAAGGAAATTGAGAGCTAGAACAAAAGAATATCCGAGCTTGAAATGATGATCAAGATCAAAAGAACTGAAGTGAATGATGATGATGAGAAAGAAAAACTAGAAAAGGTTGATGATGATGACAACCAATCAGTAGATGATAATGAAGAACAAAGAGGTGATGAAAGTCAAACCGAGATTAAAGATCAAAGTCTGGACATGGTACTATATTCTGGAAACACTGGTTACTCAAACTCTAAAAAAGGTGAATTTGAAGAACTCTTCAGTGCACTGGATTGTTTTGCATCTGAACAATTCAGCATGGATGATGACTTCTGGGAATTGATAAACAACCAAAGAACTAAGTCAGAGCCGATTGTCTTTATTACCAAATCACCAGTGCCTTTGGAAAAAGAATTAACTCTACAAATTGTCCCTGCTATCTCATTAACTGAGAAACAAAATGAAGAACTCAAAGAAAATTATGAAAAAGAAAGGAAAGAAGAAACTAAAACTGAACAGAAAGAGAATGAGAAAAGTAAAATGAAGGATCAAGAGCCAAATACACCTGAAAAGGTCCCTGAACTAGAAAAACAAACTGAAACCTCTAGCCCTCAACTTCAAACTTACTCACGAAAGAGGAAGTATTTAGCTGAAAAAGCCAAAGGTAAGAGACCCATAATTGAATAAGAACCAGCAAAGAAACAATAAGATGACCCAAGAAGTTTAGCAGCAATTGCTGAATTTTTGGAAAACATGAGCAGGCAGAAGCTCAGTTGAAAAAATTGGCTGGAGCAATTGATTTAGAAAAAGGAGAAATTGCTGGTGGATATGAAGTTGAAAAGTATGTTCTCATGGACAGTCATATTAAAGCAGAACAGGCAGTGGAAGACATGGTAACCAAAGCACAAACTGATGACTTGATGATTAAAGCCATGTTTTTGATCAATCAAGGCTATGATCCTGATGAAGTGTTTGGAATGACTTATGAGAGAATGAAGGAGGAGGAAGAGAAAGTAAAACTGTTGCTTGATCCAACAATAGACACTGAATATGAGAAAACAATGACAAAGGATACTCGAAAACATAAAGATTCATCTGTGAAGAAATCAACAGGGTATGAAATACCACTGCCAAGAAGGGGTCCCCTACACAAACTGTCTCAAATGATGAAATCATCCTTATCCCATGAATCATTATTTCCTGATCCTTATAATATGTCTGATAAGGAAATGAAGGAATATCTCTCAAGTCAGGGATTCACAAGAAGAAGGATTGCCAACATGAAGAAAAATTCTTTAAGGGCTGCAACTCTTCAATTGATCAATGAAAAGAAAGAAAAACTCAAGAAACTGGAAGAAGAATTGACAAGGACCAAACCCAGAAGCAGAGTGTCAGCTGAAGACATGCTGTTGAACCAAAAAGACCAAGAACTAGTTGCCCCAGTGCTCCACAAGTACCCTGAATGGTTTGCGGAACCATCTCAGTTGAAACTGCAGGAAGGACTGACTCCTGGAAGGGTAAGGTAGATCAAAATATAATATCCTGGAAGTATGACAGCACATGGAACATGTTCATGGTGAAGAGAATCTCAGGGCTAGTACAATTCTTTACAGAGTACTCAGCTCTTATAAATGCCCTTGAGATTCATGATTTGAAGAACTAGCTCAACTTGAACCGATCAATCATGCAGCTATGTTCAGGGGATATGAATTTGAGAACATACTTAAGATGTTCAGAAGAACAAACAACTTCAATTCATTGAAGACAATTTGCTTGAGAAAAGATAAAACTTTTGTCAATCCCCTGGATAAGAAGAAAAAGATGCAAGCAGAGGAAATTGTATTCCCGGAGTTGAAGGTAAAGCCAACTGAATCATTGAAGAGGAAAGTAGTATCTGGTACTCATTCCTCCACTCCCATCTCAACGTGTACTATGGTGAGAAAACTTATGAGATGGTGATTGAAAGGAAGTAGGGAGGAAAGGAAGGAGCTGACATAAGACAGTTCAGTGGATATGAAGTAAGATTACTTGATGAATCATACATCCACTACATTTATACGAGGCACTTCAGGGAATTAAATAACAAATTAGGTGAACAAGACATGCACTTCTTTCTGAAATGCATCAAGCTGTTGAAACTGACCTATGTTCGAATAAATATTAAAAGAGACAAAAGAAAGAAGAGGAAAACACCACTGCAACTTGGAAATATTATTAAACTTGAAGTGGATGTGGGGGGAGTTTATTGATTCATAGAGATGGTCTTTTTACAATCTCCATATGGGAACCTATTTCACTGAAGAAGTTACCAATGGAAGCCATCTATAACATGAGCAGAATGAAGATACATGTGCTAAGTAGAGACAGGATGTCAGAAACAACTGATTTTGTAAACATGATCAAGGCTATCCTAGATCCTACTAAAGCTGCATTCATACTACCTCCTGAAGACCCAACTGAATCATCATAACATCCATCACCTCCTAAACATTAAGGAAAACTAGCTGTATAATCCTTAGGGGGAGTATTGTTGCACCCTGAAAGGATCATACATGACAGCACAATGGGTTAATTGATGATTACTCAGCTGGAATACCACAAGTCCAAGATGAAATGCGGATGAAGATTTGAAAGGAAAATAACAAGTGTTATCTTCCGCATTAGTTAATGTGGAAGACATAACTCTGATGCGGACAAGTGTTTACTCATTCGCATTGACTAATGCGGAAGAACAAAAGAAGATGCGGACAAGACTTTGCTCATCTGCATTGACAAATGTGGATGACGAACTAAATTCGCACAAGTATTTGTTCATCCACATTAACCAATGCAGATGACCAACTTACTAATGCTGATGATCAAGTAGAAATGCAGATTAAGATTAACTCATCCGCATTTGTCAATGCGGATGAACAAGCAGAGATGGGATCAAGACTTAGACTAGTTTCTGATGTAATAGGTCAGGGGTAGTTTAGTCATTTTGTAAGGACATCTTGTCTTCCTATAAATAGAATACTTAACCTCGTACTGAGGTGACGGCTGATAGATAGAGAATTTTTGTTGTAATTATTCTCTGTAACTTATCAACTTTCCTTTATTAATACAAACAACATTTATGAGTAATCTTCTTGCTTTTAATGTTCTTTGATTGTTTGTTTCCGCCACTCAATCATTGACTTGATTATCATATTCGATTCTCAGTAAAAATTTCACTCTTACTCAAACACAGTCAATAATATCACTCTTACTCAAACCCAGTCATCAACACAGGATGAGATGCCTTAGAAACCAGTTCAAGTATGCAAGATAGTTGATATATGGGGTATTGATTTCATGGGACCATTCCCTGTGTCATTTGGCAATCGTTACATCTTGGTAGCAGTTGATTACATCTCAAAATGGGCTGAAGCTCAAGCCCTACTTACTAATGATGCCAGAAACGTTGTCAAATTCCTTAAAAAACTATTTTCTCGTTTCGGTGCCCCCAAAGCTCTAATTAGTGACTGAGGAACTCATTTCTGTAACAATCAGCTCGAACGAGTAATGGCACGTTATGTAGTTCACCATCCCTTTAAAACTGCTTACCATCCACAAGCGAATGGGCAAGCTGAAGTCACTAACCGAGGCATCAAACGAATCCTTGAGAAAACTGTAGGTCAAGACCACAAGGACTGGTCTATCAAGTTAGATGATGCATTATGGGCTTTTCGAACAGCCTATAAGACTCCCATCAGCACAACACCGTTTAAACTAGTTTATAGGAAGTCGTGTCATCTAGCTGTGGAACTAGAGCACAAGGATTTTTGGGTACTTAAACAGGAAACATGGACCAAGACCTTGCAGGAATGAATCGATTCCTACAAATTCACGAATTAGAGGAATTGAGAGAACAAGCGTATGAAAACGCTAGGGTTTAAAAAGAAAAGACAAAGAAATTCCACGACGCTGGATTAAAGAACACAAAATGATTTTATGTGGGAGAACGTGTCTTACTGTATAACTCTCATTGACATTTATTTCCCGGAAAACTAAAATCACATTGGTCTAGACCTTATACGATCAAAAACGTGTTTCTGAATGGTGCCATTGAAATTTATAATCACGAAGGTTTAAGTTTCAAAGTAAATGGTCATCGTTTGAAACCTTATAATGATGGACCAACCAAGATTCCTTCAAAGGAATTACACCTCCGCCCCGACGAAAACTAAGTGTGGGGAAGGGTCGTGCCGAAGACCCGAAACTTAAATGTGACACCTGTACATAATTTTTTTTTACTTTTTAACATTTTTTAGGATCTCACAAGCACAAGCACTGGGCCGTGCCTCATCAAGAATGCCCCCGTGTCTCTGACAATTTCTTTCCATGCTCTCTGCTGATGACTCTGGGATGTTGCACGTCAAATTTAAGACGAATTTTGATAAGCACGGGGCCGTGCCTAGCCAAGCACGCCCCCGTGTACACTTTCCACGAACTGTATATAAAGACCACACTTGTTTCATTCTTCATCACACTCACTTCGGTTTATAAACATCTGAAAAATGAAAGAATCAAGTCACGAAAGTTCCAACTGGAATCCTACAAAGAAACCGTGTTCTGTAACACGAGAACCAATGACTCAAGAATATTTCTTCAAGCTGCATGAACTAATCAAGCAACTGACTGAAATGAACCTCGCTTCGTCCCAACGCTTAGCTGAACTTATCCAAAAAGTTCAACAGATGAGCGAGGAACTCATTCCATTAACTGGCAGCTTGCTGAATTGAGCAACCGCACTTCTCACTATCCCATCCCAACCTTCAACACGAAATGTGTGGAGGTTTCTTTTAGAAGCATTTTGTGATGTGCTAAGGGCACTATTGCACGTTAAAGAGTCTGGTTTTGCTGTTTCAGATTCTCGGATTTTAACGTATCATGTAACCGTAGTACCTTAGGAAATGTAATTTTTATTTTGGCTTGTGTTTTTTAACTCTAGGATTATTTTCGTATCTTTTCTAATGATTTGGAAGTCATAAAACTTAACCTGGAAAATTACATAACGCGCGAAACTGAAAAATGGAACAACAAAAGACTGAAACCAAACACAACACACGAACACGGACCCGTGCTTAAGGAGGCACGCCCCGTGTTCAACAAAAAATGACACAAGCTGACATATTTTG
This sequence comes from Flaveria trinervia, assembly GCA_025506515.1. NCBI lineage: Eukaryota > Viridiplantae > Streptophyta > Magnoliopsida > Asterales > Asteraceae > Flaveria > Flaveria trinervia. The sequence continues at coordinate 59,956,628 of CM046444.1, read as the reverse complement.
GCCTTTTGTCTTGTTCCTCCTCAATTTTGCATGATAAATACCGACCTCAATGTTTGGACATCTAACAAAGACAAAAGTACTGTTGCCTAAAAGTAGACATGGGGTCGTGCGTCATAAGGCATGGGGCCGTGCCCCACCTCGAACACGGGGCAGTGCCCCATTTAGCGCGGGGCTGTGCCTGACACAACCTGCATGTACGAGCCGACCAACTTTCGTAAGCATTGTACTAGCACGGGGCCGTGCCTTTTAGGCATAGGGCCATGCTTAAACACTCCGGAAAGCCTATAAATAGAAGCCTAAGTTCACCATTTTTGGCAAGCTTTGGTCAGAGAGTTACTCTACATAACTCTCTCGGGAATCAAGACTTCAAGATCATTTGGAGGCTCGGGAGGTGCATACAACAATTGGAAGAAGCTCAGGATCGTCTAAACTCCATCCATTGTGGATTATCGATTTGATTGTTCCATTTCACCGATGATTACATATCCATCTTCTTTGTTATATGTTGTTATGTTCAAGCTCATTACGAGCTAAACTCTTTTTATCATCCTAATCGGATGAAACTTATGTAATTTGTGATGAACTAATGGTGTGATACCTATTATATTAATGTTATGGTAGTCTTGGGAAAACTATTGATGGGTAGCATCTACATTTGAATGGGAAGTTATAAATTTATGGTTTGTGATTGTGATCGTCATACGAAGTTGAAAAACTGTATGGTTAACTTTCATTTGTGAAACCGGCCTTCATATTAAATCCATGGCTAATGAACTTGAAATGGTTATTAGAAATCATATCATTTTAACTTTCTGATCATTAGCGGGTTCCCTTTTATTAGTTTGGAAACTTCAGTAATTGTTATGGTTTTCTAAAATTAATGGTATGTTAGGAAGGAACCTGATCAACTCTCTTTTTAACATTAAGTTATGTTTTCAGAAATCGTATGTCAAATAGGTCACAAAAGATTTGCCTACATTACTAGGGCTTTGATCTGAGCAGTAAAACTCAGCCTGAAAGGATCAAGTCACTACGTCAGAAGGATAGTCGAGAAATCATGCCAGCTCATCTTTATAAACATTAACATAATTACATTAATCCATATCTTTAAATCACACCACCAATTCATCATGGTTTCATAAGTGGAATCTAATTAGGATGATAACTTTTATTCACTGGTTTTAAATCCAAACGCTTCAAATCTTTGTTTACTTTCTTTTATTGTTTATTTTTAAATCCTAAAAATCTTTCCAATGCAAATTATCATTTTCTTTAACATAAACCGAATTTGATAGTCAAACATCAAGTTTGTTGAGTAGGCTAGGTGTGTCAACGGATTGATACTCGGTTCTTACCAACACTATATTACCACACGACAGGTACACTGCCTTTTGTGTGTGTGGTTTAGTATTAGTAATAACCAATTAAAACTGAATCTGTGCAATAAATCTGTATAAAAATACATATACTATCCGCACAACCATCAAGATACAATGAATGAATGAAATTCAACAAACGATTGATGAAGATAATAATGTTATTATCTATGTGTACGTATGATGTGTGTTCATGTACAAAAGTAAAGAACAGTTTTAAATGAAAGTAAAGTATTTTATTAAAAACTAGAACTTGCTCAGCAACGCTGACTTTTATATGTTTGCAGTTGACAGGTAAAGGTTGCTGAGGATGGCACTGGGCGACTACTTGGCTCTTTTTGAATGACATTCTTTAGTATAATGTTTTTGCATTGTAATGCGAACAAACAATATTTTGTAACGAATGTTGTATTATTTTGCAAAAGCGTTTATTATAATGAAATGAAATATTTATTTTAATGTTTCCGCTACAATGTTTTATTAAAGTTAATATATATATGTTTTATGTGCGATGATAGACCAACTGTAAGCGTCCCGGGGACGGGATCTTACAAGATGAGAGGGGAAGCTTGGGTGAGGATATTATTAGGAACCTCAATTCTTCAATAGCCAATGAGTTGTGCATGATGAAGACAAAACTAGCATATGAAGAGTTAAGGGAGAAAAGGAAGGATGACATGTTCGAGGGAGTGTCAAAGATGCTAGTGGATCAACAAAATCTGATTAAGAGATTGTTATCTAAGGTTAATGAGGTTAAGGCTGCCACCGGCCTACCTAATCAACTAACTCAATATGAGTTAGATAATCTCACTGGTATGTCAAGGTAACCATTTCTGAATGTGGGTACCTCTTCTAAGTCAGAAGAGGGCACAAGTGGAGCAACAGATGATACTAAAGGAGGATCAGGGGTGAGGAATGAGCAGGAAATTGAGAATGTTGCTGGAGGAAAAGAGAATGAAAAGAATGTGGAAGAGGTGATCGAAGCTAGATTTATAGATCCGGGAATCAACATTGATACAGACTTGATAGGTGAGGAGGTAGTGAGAGAGAAGAATGTTGAGGATGCATGGAAAATAGCTGAGATGAGTTTGATTGATAAGGAGGAGGAGGATGAACAGTTGGTAGATCATGACTCGGAACCAGAGTACTATGAGATTGATGAATGACCATTGACTTATGTGGCCAAGAAGGGCTCTACTAGGGTGATGTATTTGAGCTTGCAAAAGAGGAGTTGTTTGTCAGGGAGAGAAAGGCCAAAGAGATAACCCCATTATTCCAAAACATACAGGGGTGATCAAGAAAGAAGCTAACAAGAAAATAATGAGTTGGAAATATAATAATGGACTGAAAATGTTTATGATAAAGAGGAGGGGGGAATATCATATACTTGCATAAAAAGAAGGAGTTTAAGACATTGCCTAAATAGGATCTTATGAGATCGGCAGTGATTCCGATGATAGATTCCAATCTTAGTGAGCGAGCCAAGCTATTAGAAGAAGAGATCAAAATGGGGTTGAACGATAATTTTGAGGCATTCGGGTACATGAAGGCCATAAGGAGGGGATCAAAGAAGGATAAGGACTAGGAGACCAGAAAGGGTCGGATTGTGCTGAGGGTGAAGCTCCCTAAAATAGTGAGTGTGGTGAGGTTGCATGATCCCCTCCCCCAAAAGCTTCAAAGTTTCGAGAAGTGGTTCTACAATAACAACATAGGGGAGGGGCTGATTAGGTTAAAGGGTGGAACTGAATACAATCTTTTTGATCTGATGGAAATATTCTCATTTTATGATGAAAAGTTGGTGGTGTTGTGTGAAAAAAACATAAAAGTTGGAACATAAGCTGAAACCCGAAAAGAGGCAAGTCTGTTTATGACAGTGGCCAAAAAGGTGCAAGGGGTTAGGGCAAAAGTGAGAGAGCTGACCTTGAAAATTCATGGGGAAGATGAGGTAACAATAGATGTGTGGGATTTGACAAGATAGTTTGAACAGGCAAGCACACATGCCGAGGAAGCTACTACAACCAGAACTAACTAAGAATAATCACTTACTAAAGCTTCTGAGGATGATGTTATCGTAGGAGCTGAGGCAGGAGGAAGATATGTGGTTGTTGAAGAAACTGGAGCTGGTGCTGCAAACATATCTGATCCAGCCAGTGAGGTCCAATCTATGGGGAGTTTTGAAGATCAAGAATAGGTTGGACTCACCTTAGATTATATTTTGTTTACGTTGATTTGTTATAGGTTGAATGTTAGATTACTTTTGTAAGTAGTTTAGTAATTTGAGATTGGCTGCACAGTGAAACAATGAGCGAAACTATAGTTTCCTCATAGTCAGCTGTCAGTTTCACTCGGCGAAACTGTGTTTCTCAGCCGGGCGAAATTGGACTTGTGCTAGATAGTTACTCTGACAGCGAAACTATCAACGAAACTATCAACTCTATATATATGTGGATTTTACTTCATTGTAATGATCATTTCAAAACCCTAATTCATCTGATTATTGTTGCAAGTGCATTCTGTTTGCCTGAATTTCACTAAAATATCATTGAGTTTGATGGTTTACTTTTGAATACTTTTTGGTCTATTCATCATCATCAATTGTTCTAGTGTGTTTGGTACTGAACGATTCTATCTATCAGTTGCATTATAATTCGATCATTTGGACCACCAAGAAAACATTTCCCAACAATGCAACCACTAGAAAGTTTGGACTTGACAATATCAACGTGAAGTGTTACAACTATAACCAAATAGGACACATTGCTAGAGAGTACGAGGTGGTGGCCAAGCACAATCCTTAACCAACTATACTGATGGAGCTGCACGAACTAAGAAGCCCAAGTGGCATGCTTCACTTCCTGTTAAAGAAGGATGCTTTGACTGGAGCTTTCATGTTAAAAATGTTTTTTCCAAACCAAACATTGATAGCTCATCATAAAAAGCTATGTATTAAACATATTTATACTCCTGAATGTATTGCTAAAGTTAATAGATATAGGTCGTGTAACTTTGAAATGTGACCCAACCTTGTGTCCTTCATTATCTTAAAAGGTGACTTTTAAAATAGGTGAAAATGATTTTAAACTTACAATAGAATATCTAGAGAAAAAAATTTCAACTTTAAGCATGAGCAGATAAACTACAATACTCAAATTAAAGATTTCATTACCAAGTTAACTGAATACTAGGCTGAGCTTGTGATGAGCAAAGCCAGGGCAAAAAAGTGTGTTCTTGAAGGAGAGACCTTCAAGAATATTATAACCTCATCCTTGCATGCAAGGATTTGTTATCATATTAGGCTAGGATTGGGATCGAATGAGATAGCTCCTCCACACACTCTACTATATATAAGATATCCCAGGTGTGAAAGTTGTTATGATGAGCTTCTTTTTATAGACCCCATTCAAAGAAAGGATGAAGATGAAGAAGAGATAATGAAGGATGGATTTGAGGTGAATAAAGAGGATCATCCTAAGAAGAGTCACTATTCTCCTAAGGAGAGGAAAGAACTAGGGATCACCAAGTATAAAAGAAAGAACTTGACCAGGGTAGCCAAGAGAAAGTCAAAAAAAGTGCAAGAGATCAAGGCCACCTTCAACTCCTAGCAAAAACAAGTCTTTATCTCTGCTGGATTTGAAATGGTGAAGGATGAAGACTCAACTATGGACTCTAGTACCAGGATCCAAGTGAAAGAATCGACAACATACCTAATCGATCTCATGAGGAGCATGCAAAATGTAATTGTTCATGGTAAGAAGACTGAGTATAATCAAATGAACTAGAAGACAATAGTAAATAACATTCTTTGTATTTCTATTTGATTTGAACCAATTACAATAAGTGTTAAATTAGCAAAATCACAAAAGCTCTAACAATTACATTAAGAACTAACTATTTATACTAATCTAAAAAGTTCTCAGAGTTCTCGTGTGACTTCAAAGATCTCGCCCGAGAAGCAAGTTCTTGTGTTGCAACGTCAGGTTCTTGCGCAACTTGATCTTGGTCATCTAGATTTGATTTCCCAAGCCTCTCAGTTCAATCCTTATACCTGGTTCATGTTCAACTCATCCCTATCAAGAAAAGAAAATTGATCAAATATGCACCATTGCTACACAGCCTGAACCATCTAGTTTTACAAGCAAGCCTCACTCTAAGAAGCCTATTGCATCATCTATGAAGATGAAGATAGAAGTGGAAAGTGAACAAGCTCCGCCATCTACTCAAAAGAAGATTCTCAAAAGGAAGCCAAGTTAATGCATCATCCGTGATAGTACTCCCCATCTAGCTAAGGATTCTATATACAATCACAGAAGTACTATCCACATGATATAAATGAAAACTTCTAAGAAGAAGAAGATGACAATGAATTTAGATGGAAAATCTCATCCTTTTGGAAGCTCCAAATTCAAGAAGAAGACAAGTGAAACCTTGCCTCCGGAAGAAAAATTGGTCTCGGAAGAAAGGAATGGTTCCATAGTACTAATGTCTGTTCTAGTGGATGCAGTATCTTCCAAAGGTCTAGTCTCCAAAACTTCTAATGTCATCAAAATCTCCAAAGTGTTAATGTTCAAGTCTAATCTTCCGAAGATAGTATAGAAGATAGAGGAAGTCTATATGACTGAAAGTTTTTCATCATCAACAACAAATGATCCTTAAAGTTTGCATATAGGATCAATTACTGTTGCATTGACATCATTTCACTTTGACAAGCCCAATACCATTAAGGCTTGGGTTTTCAAAGGTTACTAACCATTTATTTTTGTGTTGGAACAAGAAAAGACCAAAGGAAATGTATGGATCATTGATAGTGGTTGTTCCGGACACATGATGGGCAATGGGTCTTTGCTTTAAAACTTTGAGAAAATTATAATCAGGCTTGTTGCTTTTGGGGAAGATGCATGTGTTTACATTACTGGAAGGGGCGGGGTCACAAATGGTAAGCTCAGCATTGAGAATGTAAACTTTGTCTGTGAAGTCACTAGATCGGTAGACATCTGAGCGTGTTCTTGACAGAAAGAAACAAAAACAAAACCAAGAGACAAACAATAACATGAACTATAATAAAATGGTTTCATTGATAAAAACTAATGATTACAAGCTTGTTACAACATATGAATCACGACTCTTGGCAAGGGCAGATTGAGCATGATCTCCCATCTCATCCGGCAGCACCTAGGCCCCGACAGACTCCTTCAAAACCTTAATCTCTCTACACAATGACACTGGTATTTATAGGCCTCAGCACATATCAGATGCGACCAGGCCATTTGTATGATTCGGCCATGCGTATGGTTCAATCATATGACTGAACCATACTTATGGTTCAGTCTTCCGAATGGCCCAATCACATCTCTAAGTCACATGACTGGTCCATTAGCATGGCTTAGTCGTACGACTGAGTCTTGACCCAGTTTCATGTGTTTACAACATATCAGGTGTATTAAATTAAGCCTAGACTATTCGACAAGCAACGGACACAATATATATGACAATATATGCTCCAACAAATTCCCCCTTGTACGTTTGCTTGTGAATAGTAGATAAGACCTCTTACAATCTTCAGTCAATCTCTGCTCTGGATTCCAATAGAATCAAACGAAAAACTATATTAGCCAATGTTGCCGATCCATCAGGTTGCTACAGTATCCCTGAATATGAATTTAGGCACAATAGCTTTCGTTTACTTTGTAGAACACCATCGTAGCAGCAAGATTCCCCATATGACTAATTTTTCTAGATAATGACATCAACAATATTCCATTGCTTCAATCTTCACACATGCTAACCTGAGTAACATTAACACCTACAGAAATTCCCCCTCAAATTCAGCATATCCCAATATATAGACATTATGCTCTCCTAACGTCTTCATACGGTGTATTGGGCAAAAAGTATACTGTTCCAATCCACTACTGACAATCTCAACTAAATCAGCATGCACTCAGATTCATCATGAGAAACCAGCTCACATCATCACTTTCTGATTGCATCTTCAATTTCTCAAAACATGGATTCCCCCTAAGAATGAGAATCCTCTCTGTGTGGACAAATATAACTTGATTGGCCCATAGATAGTCAGATGCTCCTGACTACCCCACAAAATTAGCACCGACTGCTAACACTTTCTATTCTCTCTTTCGTGTTCTAACTACATTCACCTATTTAGGAAGTCCAACGAATAATGGGGTATACATCGAAATTATAAGACAAAAGAACCTCAGGGTTAATGTGCTTTGCTCATCTTCAAATTTGTGCAAAAGGCAGTTCCAGACTCTTTTTTTTTGGTCTGGAACAAATGTGGATGAGTCAATGCGGATGGCTCATTCGTGCGATTAAACATACAACCGGTCCAGTCGCATGACTGAACATACGATTCATCTAGTCGCATGACTGAACATATGACTGTTCCAGTCGCATGGTCCAGTCGTACGGATGGTCCATTAGCATGGTGCAGTCATACGAATGGTCCATACTCAAGGTCCAGTCGCATGAGCGGACCTGTACGCAGATTTTTAGATCTGCAGCTGCCATGGTTGCCAAAAATCCTAATCTTATGAATTTTAGATGAACCTAACAAAAATAGACATCATAAGATTCATAAGGGTGATCAGAATGTCAAAGTTTGATTTTAACATAGAAACAACACACTTAACAAGATCTGAGCAAAACATGAAGAACACGAAGTGGGTTTATATCAAAGAATGTGAAATCGATCCAAAAATCCAGAGGGTGGGTTTCTAGAATGATTGTTAGATCATTGTAGCAGTAACCGGCTCTGATACCAATTGTGAGGCGCTGGATCGGTAGAACATCCGAGCGTGTTCTTGACGGAAGTAAACAAAACCAAAACAAGAGACAAACAATAACACGAACTATAATAAAATGGTTTCATTGATAAAACCTAATGATTACAAGCACGTTAGAACATAAGAATCACGACTCTTGGCAAGGGGAGATCTAGCATGATCTCCCTTCTCATTCGGCAGCACCTAGGCCCCGGCCACACTCCTTCAAAAACCTTAATCTCTCTAAATAATGAAACTGGTATTTATAGGTCTCACGACTTGGCCCATTTGTATGATTGGGCCATGCGTATGGTTCAATCGTACGACTGGACCATACTTTTGGTTCAGTCTTAAGATGGCCCAATCGCATCTCTCAGTCGCACGACTAGTCCATTAGCATGGCTCACTCGTATGACTGAGTCTCATTTGCATATGCTCCTGCGAACCCAGTTTCTTGTGTTTCCAACATATCAGGTGTATTACATTAAGCCTAGACTATTCGACAAGCGACGGACACACTATATATGACAATATATGCTCCAACACTTTCTTCTGGAATATCAATCTTAGATTTCAAAAAGAGACATTCGTCGGATTTAAACAAGACTAAAATATCTTTATCACATATATGAGAAACACTCAACTGATTAAATGTGAGTTCAGGTACACGATTGACTTTCTCTAAAGTCAGAGAGTCATTGGAGACTTCTTCTTAAACAATCATCTTTGCTCCTTTTTTGTCACCAACAAAAGCCACATAACCTCCATTGATAATCCGATAATTGGTCAACAAGTCTTTAAGCCCCGTCATATGCCTGAAGCATCCATTATCCACATGCCATACACTGTTTACAACCTTAGTGGATGACTCTTGCAACAATAGAAATAATAGGTTAACTAGGTGAGATAGGAACCCAAGTTTGAATGACTTTTGTTTTAGGAGAGAAAAATTTCTTACAAAAGAAATTATTAACTAATTTTGTTAATTTATTTGCAAAAGAATTCCTATTAACATAACTATGATGAAGTGCAAGACAATTAATAACTATATGATCATCTTGACCACACCTGAAACAGTGTGTTTTTAATGTAGGTCTATTTTGTAATAAGATAGGAAGATGATCAATGTGTATTTCCTCATCACATTCAGACATATTGAATCTATGTCACTATATGTCTCATACATGTCATGAGGTCTATGTTTATTTAAACAAGAATGATTATTTACATAAGTAGATGAATTGTCATCTGAAGTACGAGCAGTACTAGTACCACTTGTGCTAACTTCAGATGAAGTTGATACCCTTTCATTTGATAAAGAAATATTTGTTGGAGTAAAAGATGGAATAGTATGAGAAAATAGTTTGTCAAAACAATCAGTTTTATGTTTCTCATTATTCTTTCTAGTAGAATCAGTCGCACTGTTAACAGAATCAGAACCAATAACATCGTCACAATTTAAAGAATTAGAAGATAAAATAGAAACATTGTGAGAACATGATGAGACAATGTCTGTTACTGGTTTACTAGAAACAAAAACATAATTTAAACTAGATTTATGATCTAAAATAGAATGCTGAAAATCAGGTGTACTAAAACTAGTGCATCCAAGCCCACTAGTTGGTCCATACTCGTAGTCCTCACGAACATGCTTAGAATATACACCTTTTAAACCTACAGACATACTGTTAGCATCTGTTTTGATCAAATTGTTAGAAGGATGAGGAATGGACATAAGAGAATAATAGTATGTACTAGGTGGAGGATAAACCTTAACATTTTCATTTCCCAGTCCTGTTCTAATCCTAGCCACCCGTTGAGATTTATATAAATCATCATGTTTCATTCCTGATATAGTCCATTTATCTAACTTTCACTGAAGTTTGCTTGTTTTAAATTCAGCAAGAGCAACTCTTTCAGTCAAAGTATTAATCTCAACATTTCTTTGCAAAACAATTCATTTTAAGTAATCATTCTCTTTCAAAGCCTCGTTTAGTTTAACAAAATATTTAGATTCATTGATTTTAAGTTCCTCGTTAATTCTTTTTAAATCGTTCTCTTTATCAATTAATAAATGATTAGCTTTATAAACCCCAAATATTCTAATTTTACATGCAGAAGAACACATGTCCTGAATTACCTCATACGGAAGTCCCATCACCACCTTTTCTGCTGCTAGGCCTTTTCACATTGTCACACTAGAGTACTTTACTTTTTTTCCTCAATAGTGATAGTAGCATCATCCTTTTCTTTTCCTTGCTCATTGGATGGACTTCCTTCCTTCTTCAGTTCTTTAGATTTACCTTCTTTCATCCTTTCATCCTCCTTCCCTTTCTCTTTCACAAACAACTCAGCCTTATCTTTAAGTTCCTTGAATGGATCAAATTCATCCTCATAGTTTACCTTCCCTTTCCTTTAACAATTTCGGCCACTACTGCATGATTAACCTTAGCTCTCATCTCTTCAACCTCAGCACTCCAATCAAAATTAGAAATCAAAGCAGTCTCCTTTTTGTGATTCATATCCTCCTTTTCTATCTCAATAGTTAATCGTGAACTCCTGTATTACTGGAATCAATGACAACTGGTGATGGATATTCACGTTTAAAATTTCCCAGCTGTTTACAATTGAAATATCTCAGCTTGGCCTTATCAAAACAAAGTTTTGAGTTAGAGCTTTGACCTCCAAAGTTCTTTCTTCACGTGCAGTCCATAAATCTTCGAGCTCTAAGGGTCAACATTGCCATTTGCCACTGAATGTCAGTCTTTTCAAGATCCTTAGGGTCCACCTGATACATATCCTCCATTTTCATTCCTTTGCCTTTCAACTCTGTTGCCACTAAGGCTTTATAGCTCTGAACAAACATACCAAAAAGAGCCAATGTCTCTGATGAAACTAAAGTTTTAACATTTGCCTTTGGATTAGCCTCATCTCTCCCAACACTACCACTACCTCCTGAAAAATTACCAGTATTCACTCCTCCTTGAGTTGATGTCTACATATGAGAGCTTATAGCGGAAGACAGTAATGCAGCATTTTGAGTAAAACTAGATGTAGGCATCATGGTCTAGTTAAATTCCCTTCTCTTCTAGTCCAACTCAAAGGATTTAAGCTTATTGATGATGTCCATCAGCTTGTAATCAGTGAAACCTCTTTCTTGCTTTAGCATTCTCAGTTGAAGACTCCACTAAGGTAGGAGAGAATTTAGCAATCTGTATACTTGTTCACTATTGTAAAGTTTTTCATCGTATTTCTTTAGTGTGCTTGAAACTATCAGAAAGCAATTTGTGAGATCTGTAAGACTCTCGTTCTTGTATCCCACAAAAAAGTTGAATTACTTCTCTGCTTGAATGCTCTTATCCTTCACCAGTTCATCATTACCATCATAGAACTCACATAGAGCATTGAAGAGGAACTTAGCATTTTTATGCTTCGTAAATTGGTTGTAGATGTCTTGTACAAGGCAGATAGTTAATGCTCCAAAAGCTTTCTAGTCACGATCGATCAGCTTTAGATCCTTCACAGAAAGTAGACGAGTCCTTTTTTTGAGATACAACATCAACAGTGACAGTTGGTATGTGAGGACCAGTAATAATAGATTCCCAATGATTGTGCTTGGTGTAAAAGAAAAAGGCTTTGAGACATCTCTTCCAATCCTTGAAATTATCCCCATTAATGATTCTTGGGGCTCTATTGGGAGCTACACTTTTAAGATTAGTTAGGGTAAGTGAGGTTAACTTTGACATGGTAGTTTGGGTGGAAATGAAGTAATATCGGCAAAAGAAGAGGCAATTTCGCTGGAAATGAAGTAGTTTCGCTGAAGAAAGGTAAGTTCGCAAACAATTTTACTAAGAACACTAGTTTCGTTGTGTTGCCGTAGTTTCGCAGACAATTTGGAAGCAGTTTCACTAGCCAAATTTCTAAAAAGCTTAGTTTCACCAACAAATTCGCACGAAATAAGTTTGAACTTACGTTCAATAATACTTTCGGAAGCAATTTCGCTTGTTAATCACTCACAAGCACTGTTGAACTTTCATTCAATGAAACTATTTTGGCAAAACAGCAAAAAACAACCTCAATGAAAAAAACACCAATAGTTTCGCTGAAAGAACTTGTAGTTTCCCACGAAGAACATGTAATTTCGCTGATCGAAGCTGAAAAGCTTATTCAATACGAAATCAATCTGAAAGTAGCAATCACTTAATAGTTTTGAGATTTGATGATTAACAGGACTTCCCCAACCAATTATCAGCAAAAATCAATCAAATTCCATGTCAAATACACACGAATTTGATCTAATATTGATGAAAACTTAATATTGAAGAGAAACAACCAATTACTCAACAAATCATGAGCACTAAGGCTTTGATACCATATTGTTGGTCCATTTGATGGATTTGCAATACAAATGAATTATTGAATCCTTCAATATCAAATACAAACAATATACAAGAACAATAATGAAGATTGAGAACAATAACAATTAAATCAAAGTAAGACATTGATGATCAATATATTGAATATAACAAAGCACAATGATATTTCTATGAAATTACTGCCTACAAAGGTTACTTGCAACAAGGATAAACAATTAGGGTTTTTCAAGCTTGATCCACAATGAAAATTATCAAAACTATATATAGTAGTCTAGTCCCTCTCATCTTCTTGTTCTTACATCCCTCTCATCTTCTGTTCTTAGAAAGCTTGTATTCTAAGAGCATCATATGGTTGTTTATGATTGATATCATCTCTTTTCACATATACATGATCCTTGTTCTTGGGTTTGTTATCTTGAATATTAAAATGGTTAATTTTCGAATCTAAACATATATATATACATATACATATATATATATGTTCTATATCCACTGCATTTTGTTTAAATGGTTAAACAGTCTTTGGTAAACTTGCAACAAACCCAACAAATACGAAAGGACGACATTTTGTAATGAACGATGTATTATTTTGCAAAAGTGTTTATATAAAGGAAATGAAATGTTTGTTTTAATGTTTCTGTTGCATGTTTTATTAAAGTTATGTAATTATACATTTTATGTGCAATGATTAACCAGCTGTGAGTGTCGTGAGAACAGGGCCTTACATGTTTGTATCAGAGCCAAAGTTTAAGTGAAATAGGTAATTGTTTTTAAGAATGAACCTAAACTTAGACTGAAAATAGGACGGAAAGGGAAGGGATGCTAGTCCGAGTAGCTGTGTGCCATCAGGTATTTTCTTAATGTTAACCGACATTATATGTGCATGTTATGTGGTTTATGTCCTGTTAGTAGATTTAGATACTGATGTAGTCAGGACAGGAATGCTTAGGGTATGAAGAGTAAAGTAAGTGGCTAATCACAACTGGCAAGTATAATTAGGAACTTACTATACTTGACATAAACTGAGCTGTTAGCTTCAATGACCATGTTGGTGTTTGGATCTTACAACATGCTTAGAGGATGGCTCGTGGTAGATCGTCAAAAGCATCACGTGGTGGAGGTCATGGTGGACATAGTGCTGAACCACGGGTCACAACAGGAAGGCCTAGAGCTGATGAGGTGATTGGTGAAGAACCCGAGACCCCTCGTCAAGATACTGGGGACGAGAGTGCTAACTTAAGAGCCTTAGTGAAGAAGGTTGTTGTTGAGGAAGTGCATGAGGTCATGCAGACGATCCTACCGTCTGTGGTGACCGAAGTGATAAAGGCTGTTAGGGAGGAGAGAGAAGGGAGAGGAATAGGTCCTCGGGAGGACGGGAGCGACCGGAGATAGAGATGGTTTTCTCCAAAGATGAAGAAGAGGAAGAAGAGCCTTCGCTGGAGGCGGCATGATGCTATAACTATGGGGCATTTCAATGATGCAAGCCGCCTACTTTTGATGGTAATGGCACTGCTGCTGCTGCTCACTGGGGGGTGAGGGAAGTGGAGGTTGTATTGGATATCAGTGAGTGCCGAGAGGACCAGTAGGTGAAGTTTGTTGCCCACTCGTTTGTGGACTCGGCTTTATGTTTATGGGACAACATTGTCCAAGCCGAGAGTAGTCGGGCAATTAGGAGAATGAGGTGGTCTTAGTTGAAGAGATGGATAAGGTGGAAGGAAATTCCTGGAGGCAAGAACAATGAAACATCAATAATACACCACCAAGTTTAATAAGATGGCACGGCTGGTGCCGGATCAGGTGATGTCACTGTCACGAAAGATTAAGAGGTATATCCAGCGCTTGCCAATAAATATCCAAAGGCATATGATCACCGCCCGACCAAGCATGTTTAGGTCGGCAGTTGATTTGGGGCGGAGGTTGTATGATGAAAGGATAGTGGTGGTGGCTGAAGTCAGAAAGAAAGGTGGTGGTGATTGGAATTGGAACGAGAAGCAATTTTGACGTGCCAAAGCTCCTCCAAGCAACAAAGGTGCACAGGTGGATGATTGACATGTGGTCATATCCGGTGTGGGGTGGAGGAGGTGCGTTAAGTGTGGACAAGAGCACAACGGGGAATATAGAGTGGGATCCAATGTTGTTTCCGATGTGGGGGGACCGGACATGTGGCAAAGAACTACAGGGTAAAGAGGTGCTATACTTGTGGCGAGGATGGCCACATGAGTCGGGACTGCAAGAAGGCGAGGGCTGAAAGTTCCTGTGTAGGGAAGAAGACGACTAGGGTAGAAGGGTAAAAGGCGAGTGCCAGAGCATTCACGATGACGTAGGAGGATGCTAGGACGGAGCTCGATGTTATGTCAGGCATGTTTCTCGTAAACCAAACTTTAGACTCTATGTTATTTGATTCTGGTGCTATTAAAAGTTATTATTTCTACTACTAGTTGTGCTAAATTGCTTGTTAGTAGTAAGAATATAGATAAGCCCTTTGATGTAGAAACTGCCATTGGTAAACCAATTTAAGAAATAATTGGTTGGTGGACTACGAGGCGAACATTATGTGTCGCAAGAAGATGATTTGACTGACCGCGCCTGACGGGAGTTTGGTGTCGGTCTATGGTGATTGGGTTACTATGATTCCGAAAGTGATTTCAATGCAGTAGTGGGAAAGTGCATAAGGCATGGATGTAGTTCCTACTTGGCTACGTAAAGGATGTGGATATGCCAACCCCACAACTATCCGATGTACTAGTGATGTGTGACTATCCAGACGTGTTTCCTGAAGACTTACCAGGAGTGTCACCTGATGAGAGATCGAGTTCCAGATTGACTTGATACCGGGTGCCCAACCTATTGCTAAGGTGTAATATCGGTTGGCTCCGACTGAGATGAAGGAGTTGATGGAGCAACTACAAGAGTTGATGATCAATTTGGCCAGCTCTGGCATGCCAGTTGGTTCTCAAGGATAGACCTTCGATCTGGTTACCATCAGTTGAAAGTGAAGGAGCAAGATATTCCTAAAACAGCTTTTCACACGCGTTATGGACACTACGAGTTTCTCGTTATGTGTTTTGGTTTGAGCAACACACCAGCTGCTTTTTTGGACTTGATGAATCGAGTGTGTCGGCCGATGTTGGATAAATCAGTAATTGTGTTTATCGATGATATTTTGATTTATTCAAAGAGCGAGGAGGAGCATGCCGATCACATTCGAGAGCCGTTGGAGACGTTGAGAAAGGAGAGGTTGTATGCCAAGTTCTCCAAGTGTGCATTCTAGTTGCGTGAGGTTTAGTTCTTGGGTCATGTGGTGAATCCTGAGGGGATTATGGTGGACCCAATGAAGGTGGAGGTGGTGATGCACTGGAAGTCTCCAAAGACGCCATCTGAGATTCGTAGGTTCTTAGGTTTGGCGGGCTATTACAGAAGATTCATTCAAGACTTCTCCAAGATAACTTCTCCATTGACTAAGTTGACCTGCAAGGACATGAAGTTTGTATGGGGTCAAGCTCAAGAGAAGTCTTTTGAGGACTTAAAGACGAGGGTGACTCAAGCTCCAGTTTTGTCATTACCTGATGGAAGAGAAGACTTAGTGGTTTATTTAGATGCTTCCTACTCGGGGTTAGGATGTGTGGTGATACAAAGAGAAAACATTATAGGCTATGCATCCCGACATTTGAAAGTTCATGAGGTTAATTATCATACTCATGACTTTGAGCTAGCAGTTGTTGTCTTTGCATTAAAGATTTGGAGGCACTGCCTATACGAGACGAAGTGCACCATATTTACTGACCGCAAGAGCTTGAAGTATTTCTTCGAGTACAAGGACTTGAACATTAGGCAGAGTATATGGTCAGAGCTGATAAATGATTATTATTGCGAGATCCATTACCATCGGGCAAAGCCAATGTGGTTGTGGACGCCCTTAGCTAAAAGGAGAGACCCGAGCCAATAGTTGGTTATGAACTCTCATATGATGACACGGGTAAAAGAGTTTCAAGATGAGATTGAAGGAATATTATCTTAAATCTGAAATAATGAGAGGTCTGGACACAGAGTGGGGTGAAAACACTCAGTGTTAGAACCCGATTCGGACGAATGTGGATTCCTCGTTTTGGGGATTTACATGGAAATATTATGGATGGAGCTCATAAAACTTGATACTCTATTCATCTCAGTGCTACGAAGATGTACCAAGACATGAAGAAGGATTATTGGTGGTCGGGTATGAAACGCAATGTAGTAGAGTATGTGAGTAAGTGCCTTACTTGTTTACAAGTAAAGGCGAGCACCAAAAGCCGTATGGAAAGATCCATCCTTTGGATATACCAGAGTGGAATTAGGAGCACATCACCATGGATTTATTACGAAGCTACCACGTACCGTGCGAGGGTATGATGCTATATGGGTGATAGTTGATCGCTTGACGAAGAGTACTCACTTCCTACTGATCCGCGAGACATATTCATCAGAGAGGTTGGCGGATCTTTTCATCAAGGTGATTGTAACTCGTCATGGTGTGTCGGTGTCTATTGTCTCTGATTGTGACACCTGGTTTACATCTATGTTTTGGAAGAAATTCCACGATGCGATAGGGATGAGGTTACATATTAGCACGACTTCTCATCCCCAAACAGATGGTCAGTCAGAAAAAACACCCGTTTGTTGGGGTGATATTGGCCATACAGAGTTAAGGAGCGTCGAGGTGGTCAAAGCTATGACTGAGAAGTTAGAAAGGATCAAGGCCTTTATGAAGGCAGCTAAAGATACGCAAAAGTCATATACTGATAAACAACATAGACCGATTGAGCTCCAGGTGGGTGATAGAGTTATGTTGAAAGTCTTATATTGGAAAGGTATCATTCGGTTCAGAAAGCAGGGCAAGTTGAGCCCGAGGTACATAGGGCCTTTCCGAATCATTACTCGAGTAGGAGGTGGCCTATAGACTAGAGCTACCAGATGAGTTAAGTGGAAATCACCCAACATTCCATGTTCTCATCTGAGAACATGTTAGCATATGAGGATATGTTGTACCACTAGAGGATATCGAGATAAATAAACGGATCAATTACGTGGAGCAACCAGTGATGATCATTGTACGTAAGGATAAGAGGTTAATGAATAAAGTGGTCCTCTAGTGCGTGTATAGTGGAAACACAGGAAGGGATCTGAGTCTATGTGGGAGAAGGGGGAGGAATTGAGACAACATTACCCACGATTGTTTAAGGAACAACAGGTTTCGGGGACGAAACCTAAATTAGGGGGTGGACTTGTAACACCCGGTTACTCTTTTGAAATTTGGAAGAACAAGAAAAAAACAAAAGTGGAGGAAAAAAAAGAAAAACAACAAAACCCAAGTAAAGGGTTAATAGAGTCAAAAGGACAAAAGGTTTGAAAAGTGGGTGTAAAAGGTGATGGCCACCCACACTTTCTTCACACATCATTTCATTCGGATTTTAGAGAGAGAGGGAGAGAAAGAAAGGAGCTGAAGTTTTTGTGTTCTTGAAGAACAAGAGCAGAAAGTCGAATTCAAGATAAGAATTCATGAGTTTATGATGTTCTTAACTGGCCTTAGCCTCATTTATATGCTTATGTGTGTGCTTGTGTGTTCGGTTGTATGTGTTTGATGGGTTTCTAGGTGGTCGAACTCAATTTGCGTTCGGGTTTGAAGGAAGTCATACCTAAGAGGCTGCTAGGGTGAGTTTGAGGACCCCCTTTTACTTGTTTTAAACTGCTTTGTGGCTGGAAATGCATGTATGAAACTTTTGATAAAATGGGGTTTCACCCGTATGCTTTATGTAAGTGTGTTTACAGGTGGGATTTGATTTTTGGGCAAAGTATGTGTTGATATGTCATGATTATGTTTCTAAGGCTTAGAATGTATGATTGAAACTTAGAACCAGGTAGATGATGATTGGGAACTGGATTAGGATGTTTTAGAGTGATATAGACTGCCCATTCGCCTAAATAGTGGCACATTCGCCCATCTAAAATAACTGCCTAAGTGTTCCCATGCACCCAAACAGTACCCATGCGCCTAGAAATATGCTGAAATTTAGTAAGTGTTCATGCGCCTAGGATGTCCACGCGCCTAGGCACTCATGCGCTTGAGTAATGACCATACGCCTAAAATTGCCTAGAAATGACTAAGTGTTGCCCATGCGCCAGAATAGTGCCCATGCGCCTAAAAATCTCCCATGCGCCTAAGTGTTCCCCACGCGCCCAGAAAGGCCATGCGCCTCAATAGTGCCCATGCGCCTAAAGAATTGGAATCTTTTCTGATTTTCGGGAAAAAAGTGAATTGTAGGCATTGACATGGGATGTTCCTGGGGTAAAGTAAGTTGACTTTTAATGATGTATAGGCTATGGTATGGCATGTATGATGATTTTTATGTCATGTGTGATGATGCCTTGTATAGTGATGTTTTGTATGGTTATGTTTATGTTCCATGTTATGTATGTTTATCTCCTATGGCTTTACGTGTTATAGTTGTGAAAGAAATGATAATGTATTATGTAACGTAAAGTGAAAGATCATGAAAAGAGGAACAAAATGATAGAATGCATGCATTAGTGAAAGAGGAAGTAAAGAAAGGCTTGCAAGCGAAATGTACGGAGGCGCACGACTCTAAAATGTCGTAAGTTCAATCGTGTGTGGTTTAGCTAACCTATAAGGATACAAACAGGGGTCTAGTCTTTGTGACTGGCCAGTTGTATAGTACATAGTTATAGTGGATACTCACCTCGGTGCTGGTGCTAGGCTATGTGCGTTATGGAAGTCATTTATGATCTTCGGCCTAGTACCCGCTTTGTCCATACGTTTGGGGTGTAGTATACAGTTGAGATCTTTATCGCTTGCCCCGGTGCTAGTGCTAGGCTATGTGCGTTATGGAACTCATTTATGATCTTCGGCCTAGTACCCGCTTTGTGCATATGTTTGGGGTATAGCTAATGACACAAATGCGGAAAGAGATAAAGAAAGATGTGATGAACACTAAAGGAAGATAATAATGTTTTTATCTATGTGGACGTACGATGTGTGATTATGTACGAAAGTAAAGAATGTTGTAAAAGGAAGTAAAGTATGTTTTATTTTAAACTAGAACTCACTAAGCAATGCTGACATTTATGTGTTTCTAGTTGGCAGGTAAAGGTTGCCGAGTATTGCACAGGGCGACTACTTTGTTCTTTTGGGATGGCATTCTTTTGTATAACGTTTTTGCATTGTAATAAGAACGAATGATATTTTGTAACGAATGATGTATTATTTTGCAATAGTGTTTATTTAATGGAAATTTAATGTTTGTTTGAATGTTTCCGCTACAATGTGTTTATTAAAGTTATGTAATTATACGTTTTGTGTGCAATGATTGAACAGTTGCGAGTGTCCCGGAAACGGGGCCTTACAACATAACCTGAACCCCATTTTGAGTCTTAGCAAACTTCATCTTTTGATCCACATTAAGTTCTTCACCCCATTCATTCTGAACATGTGAGAGAGAAAGACTCAACAGAGAAAGACATGGATGATCAACAAGGTGCTGCAGGCTAGTCTTCTCAATTAAAGAGTTCAAAGGGGAGGAAAAGGATGGCATCTAAACCAAAGCCTAAGAAGAAGAAGATAGAGTCATGAACCTCCAAAACTCAGCATTAGTCAAAACATCCTGAGGAAGTGAAACAAGAGGAAGCTCCATCAACTCTTATTCAAGTAGCTCCTCTGGCATGTGTGGTTTAGCTAACCTATAAGGATACAAACAAGGGTCTAGTCTTTGTGACTGACGAGTTGTATAGTACATAGTTTATAGTGGATACTCACCTCGGTGCTAGTGCTAGGCTATGTGCGTTATGGAAGTCATTTATGATCTTCGCCTAGTACCCGCTTTGTCCATACGTTTGGGGTGTAGTATACAGTTGAGATCTTTATCGCTTGCCCCGGTGCTAGTGCTAGGCTATGTGCGTTATGGAACTCATTTATGATCTTCGGCCTAGTACCGCTTTGTGCATATGTTTGTGGTATAGCTAATGACACAGATCCGGAAAGAGATAAAGAAAGATGTGATGAACACTAAAGGAAGATAATAATGTTTTTACCTATGTGGACGTACGATGTGTGATTATGTATGAAAGTAAAGAATGTTGTAAAAGGAAGTAAAGTATGTTTTATTTTAAACTAGAACTCACTAAGCAATGCTGCCATTATGTGTTTCTAGTTGGCAGGTAAAGGTTGCCGAGTATTGCACGGGGCGACTGCTTAGTTCTTTTGGGATGGCATTCTTTTGTATAACGTTTTTGCATTGTAATAAGAACGAATGATATTTTGTAACGAATGATGTATTATTTTGCAATAGTGTTTATTTAATGGAAATTTAATGTTTGTTTGAATGTTTCCGCTACAATGTGTTTATTAAAGTTATGTAATTATACGTTTTGTGTGCAATGATTGAACAGTTGTGAGTGTCCCGGAAACGGGGCCTTACAACATAACCTGAACCCCATTTTGAGTCTTAGCAAATTTCATCTTTTGATCCACATTAAGTTCTTCACCCCATTCATTTTGAACATGTGAGAGAGGAAGACTCAACAGAGAAAGACAAGGATGATCAACAAGGTGCTGCAGGCTAGTCTTCTCAATTAAAGAGTTCGAAGAGGAGGAAAAGGATGGCATCTAAACCAAAGCCTAAGAAGAAGAACATAGAGTCATGAACCTCCAAAACTCAGCATTAGTCAAAACATCCTGAAGAAGTGAAACAAGAGGAAGCTCCATCAACTCGTATTCAAGTAGCTCCTCTGGCATCAGGAATCTTATCATGGACTTAGACTACTAATCTAGAGAGAGGGCATGTTATCAGAGATCAAGGTGTTTAAGATGTCTATACATGGCAAGCCATGTTCAATCTACCTCTGCATGATATCTTTGAGGTGAGAAGACACTATGAGAGTCTAAGTGATCTTGATCATCTAATGAAGAAAGGATTGGTCATCATCATGATGAGGACTATTGATATATGAAGTCTTCAAATGTTTTGGTAGCATCAGCCGAGGGGGAGTTTGCAAGGATCTATATAAGGCTGGTGCATCCAAACATTCAATAACATCCAAAAGTCTGCCCTTCATGCATGCATTAACTGCTGAGTAAAATGCTTTGGAAGTTTTACACACTGTCTTAGAAAATACTCTAAGTGTAAAATCTTCTGAAGCCAAGACCAATATCTTCTGAAGCTTTAAGTGAAGTCTTCCGAAACTTCAAGGACAAAGTCTGGCAAAGACAAGAAGTGAAGACAAATTATCTTTCAAAGACTTTTGAAGACATGCTTTTATCTAATACACTTTACCATAAAGCTAGACCATAATCATAAGTTTTGAACTTACCTACAATAACTTTTGAACTTAATCATTAGTAATATGACTGTTTTGCTTTTTCATGTTATGAAGAGATGTCATTGATTGATTTTTCTTATGAAGTAGTTGGCTGTTGAGGTTGTCAATTCTTGTGTGGATTGACTATACATCAGAAGTGATACAAGTTTCCTATTGTTTGATTGATCTTGGACTTTTCATGGTTCCAAGAATCTGTATAGGCTGAGATACTATGGTATAACTTCTGCAACAACACATGCATTTTATTTTTCTTTTGTTTTTAAGAAAGTAATTTAAGATAGTAACAATCTATAAAGATTTAATCAAAAATTTTAAATTACTCCCCCTAAATTTTATATCCACATCATGATAAAAACTTTAAAGATTTAAAAACTTTTTGACAATTATATACATTGATTATTGATAATGAAGAGAACTATATCTTTTGTTGGGATCATATCAATCTTACATTGCACATGTGCATCCTTTATGATAAATTGACATGTTTATGAACTTGATGATTGAAGGTATGTTTGCCCTTTTAAACACATACCCGGTTGATATTTTGATGCAAATGATATTTCTCATGTTTTTGATTGATTTAATTATTCAATATGGACCTCACACACAAGCATGAAATGATCAACCATCCTTATACAATGCATGGTAGAACTTTTTCACAACTTTCCTTACAAGGTCACTTAAATTATGAGAACTCATTTTCACTAATCCTTATTGGGATTCTTTTACTTTGATCCTTTTGATGATGATCCACATTAGGATTCTTTTCCCTTAACTTTGGAAGGTGATCCATGATAGGATTCTTTTGTTCATTCACTTGGAATGTATTGCTTTTGTGGATTCATCCAATTTGGATGTGTTCCTCATGGGAATCTTTTGGATCATACATCTGCACTATGTGCTTGTTTCATCAGGTCTTTGCTCAGCAAAACAAGATGAAACTTGATGTGGGTGAAAGAGATTCATAAAGCATCATTCCTAGTGTGTTTAGGTTACTACATATGCATGCACTCAGATAAGCCAACACATACCTGTACTTGTGATGAGTGTTTCACTATTGAATAAGATTTTTAATTCATCACTGCTGTGTATCTTCTCTTCCAAGTTGAGCCTACCAACATATCTGGTAAGTCATGATAGTCTTGCAATTTTTGAATTAAGCACAATGAATGATATAAGGACTGTATTATATCATTTCCCTTTGATATTCTATTCTTCATAAAATTTATTCCTTTTTTGTGTTTTTCTAGTATTTTTGACTTGATTTTGATGTTTTTGAATTATTTTTACTTAAGGTTATCTTGCCAATTGACTGAACCAGGAATTCAAGCCACCAGGTTCAAATGTCTTAGTAAACAAATCAGCTAATTGATTTTCAGTGGGTACTTGAATCAATTTGATTACCCTTTTTCAGCACAGTCTCTTAAAATGATATCTAATTTCAATATGTTTTGTTTTTGAGTGTTGAACTGGGATATTGGTTATGAAAATAGTTGCACTGTTGTTAATATGAATTGGTGTGTGCAAAGTTATAACCATAATCAAACATCTGGTTTTGAATCCAGAGTACTTGAGAGCAACAGGTTGATACTGCAATATACTCAGCTTCTGTTGTTGATACAAACACGTTTGTCTACTTCTTGCATTGCCAAGAGACTAGTCTGTTGGACCAAAAGAACCAATGAGCCGGATCAGAAAAACCTTTAAGTCCCACAGACGTCACAACAACTACTAAAGACCACAACAGCTGAAGACAATAGCTGATTACAAAGTCTGAACACAAGTGCTGAAGACAAAGTCAGAAGACAAGTGCTAAAGACAAAGTCTGAAGACAAGTGCTGAAGACAAAGTCTGAAGACAAGTGCTGAAGACAAAGTTTGAAGACAAGTGCTGAAGACAAAGTCTGAAGACAAGTGCTGAAGACAAAGTCTGAAGACAAGTGCTGAAGACAAAGTCTGAAGACACAAGTGCTGAAGACAAAGTCTGAAGACAAGTGCTGAAGACAAAGTCTGAAGACAAGTGCTCAAGACAAAGTCTGAACACAAGTGCTGAAGACAAAGTCTGAAGACACAAGTGCTGAAGACAAAGTCTGAAGACACAAGTGCTCAAGACCAAAGTATCAGACGTTGTCATAACAGCTGAAGAGGTCTTCTTCAGTAGTTGTGACAGTTTACCTTTCAGTAGTTTTATGTTTTTCAGTAGTTTTGTAAGACGACTGAAGAGCTTGTTCTTCAGTCGTTGTAGTTTCAGTAGTTCTTATCAGTAGTTTCATATTTTGTACTTAACACTCTCATATGTTCTCAGTAGTTGTGAACATTTCAGTAGTTTATTAAGAGTTAGTTATTTTTTGTAATAGATCTGCCAGTTGTCACTTTCCTGTGATAACAGCAGCGATTTGCACTCTATATAAGGAGTGTCAACCTATTGTAATAGGCAGAATGATTTGATCAGAAATATTCGATATTATAGAAACATTCCTTGTAACAGAAATATATTCTCTCGTTATAACCGTATTTGTTCTTAATGCACACGAGTATCAAATTCTTGCTACAATTTGTCTAATTCTTGTTCTTATTCCGCTGCGTTACGCTCTATTACATCAAACTTGTGATCACTGATCCTGACAAATGGTATCAGAGCAGGTTAATCATTGATCGATCTAATAATTGATCATTGAAACTACTATTCAAGATCCAAGTTTGATTGAATTAGCATTTTTTTTGCAAGAAACGGTTATATAGATTGAATTTTCTGTGTTTCTGGTCATTCATCCTGAGATTTTCTCTTGGTTTTCATTGAGTCTGTTGTGGTCTATGTAAAAACATTAAAAGCTTGAATTAAATTGTATTTGGACTGAAAATGATTACTCCTTCCAATGATCCTCACAATACTGGTTCCTCAACAAGCCTCCAATGCTGGTTAGGAATGAGTATAACATATGGCAACGACGAATGCTCCATCACCTGTCTGTTAACAGCGCAGGTTGTTAGAC
This sequence comes from Flaveria trinervia, assembly GCA_025506515.1. Classification (NCBI taxonomy): domain Eukaryota; kingdom Viridiplantae; phylum Streptophyta; class Magnoliopsida; order Asterales; family Asteraceae; genus Flaveria; species Flaveria trinervia. Next base: position 59,931,733 of record CM046444.1, on the reverse strand, counting down.
ATCAGTGGTACATGGTCCACACAAGCCTATGGTGAATAACCCGGAAACCAATCAAATGGTTCCGAAGAGGAGGGAGCAATACTCAGATGAGGATAAGAAGTTGTTTGAGATTGATGCAAAAGCCCATGGAATTCTGGCCATGGCACTGTCCAATGAAATCTATTCTGGGCTAATGCATCATGAAACTGCCCATGACCTCTGGAATGCCTTTAAAGAACAATTTGGAGGAACAGATGAGGTCTTGGCAAATAATAGAGAAATCCTTGCCCAAAAATACGAGACATTCTCTCATAGAAAGGGTGAGACACTGACTCAACAGTTTGAGCGGTTCTCTTGTTTGATCTCTGAATTAAAAATGGTCAAACTTGAGTACACCAATATCCAGATGAATAACAGATTTCTCAGATCACTGCCTGAGAGATGGGACACATATACTATTGTCCTATGCTCTAGTGCAAATTTGGACAAACTATCTCACCCAGCTCCATGGGAAATTGCTCACATTTGAGAGAGAGATAGAACAGAAACGAAAACTATCTTCATCTGGAAAGCTCACTGAAGACTTTGTACCAGGCAACACTGCCTTGGTTGGTCATGAGTTAGAATATGCTTCATCTGAAAGCCAGTATGATGAGCATATTGATTTCTCCTCAAACACTTCTGATTTTGCGTTTGTGAGTGTTGATAGTCAGTTTACTGGATGTAATAATGACAATCTATGCTTCAACATGGATGATCTCAAGGGGATTGCTGATGATGACTTAGAAGAGATGGATATTTTGAGCCAAATGGCCTTGATAAATATCAGATCTCAGAAGTTCTACAAAGAACTGGAAGAAAGTTCCCAGGACTCTCTGGCAAAACCAAAGTTGGTTTTGACAAGAGTAAGTTGAAGTGTCACAAATGCCACAGGCTTGGACACTTTGCTAGAGAATGCAGATCATCTGGATCTAATTCCTCTGCACCTTCTGTGACTTTCCGTGGCAATAGTAAACAACACAGAGGGCAACATCCTGTCAATTCTAGTCATCATTCTCAACCACAATCTCCTGCATATTTTGTTCCTCAGGGTCAAATGCCATATCCTTACCCTTGTTATTACATGCCACAGTCAAATCAAGTTCAAGTTCCTATAGTACCACAACCTCATGCACTACCAGAACCTCAACCATCTCAATCTCATCAACCTCCTCAACCTCAACAACACAACTTCTTCACCCCTGGAGTTGTTGACTGGAGCAGTTTACCAGATGACATGTCTGGTCATGAACAATTGTTCACAGATGCTGGTCAACATAGTGGTGACAGTCCTTTTGGGAATCTGGCTCTCATGGCCCTGGAGTCTACTGAGGGTTCCTGCTCAAATGCATCATCTTCACAGGTAACTCAGGTATCTTCAGAGGCTAAAGCCAAGTTATGTTCTGAATCATGCATTGCTGCCTTTGTCTCCATTAGAGAGGCAAAGTAGCATTATAAATCAAAAACTTGAGTTTGAGAAAACCATCTCCAAAAGAAAAGCTGAGTTTGAGTCTGCTCTTAATAGTAAAAATGATGAGATTTATAAGCTTAAATGCCAATTAAATGATGAAAAGGCCAAGCTAGAGGTTATTCTGGAAGACCAGAGAAGTCTCAAAGAAACCCTTGCAGTCACCCAGGTAGAGTGTGATCGATGGGTACAATCATGCAAAGGTTTTGAAATGCTTCTTAGTAAGCAATCTGCTTCCAATGTGAAGTTTGGTATTGGTTATAATCACACTGCTCCTCCTACAGATTTTGCTTCAAGAGCAGAAGTGAAATCTGATGGAGAAAGCAATAACCAATCCACCTCATCATGTGATTCACTTTTTGATAGAGCATCATCAAATGTTGAAGTCAGCACTAAGCCCTCTCAGAACGCATCAGCTGATGTTGATGGTTCCACTGCTGACACTCACATGATCAAAGAGATGATCAACTCAGGAGCTATTTCTGGAAGTCCTGAAAGGACTGGAGAGCAAGATTTAACACCTGAAGTTCAAACTCCAACTACTGTCAGCACTGAAGAGAAGAAAACTATCAGTAGAAAGAGTTTGAAGACTACTAAAGAGGAAGTCAAGAAAGCAAATAATGCTTCCAAAGTACTGAAGAGCAATCTTCAATAGTTTCATTCTCTTTAGTTGATGTTCAACATAAGATGAAGAAGAAACCATGTGAAGTATGTGGTTTGTTCAATCATCTTACAGATGATTGTTGGTAAAAGGGGATCCAAACTCAAACATAAAGAGGAAAGTAAAGAGAAAATGGTTAAAATGAAAAATGAGTTTGAAGCCACATTTGTACTAGCAACATCAAATCCTGTAACCCTTAAGTCCCAAAAGAAACCCAAAAAGGAAGGGGTTAAACAGGTAACAACTGAGATTGCTCAAAAGAAGAAGGTGCAACATAGGAACTTATCAAACTCCAATGCCAATGTGTCTGAAGAGCTGAAAGCCTTATCACAAAATCAGACACAGTTGGTTATGATGGTTCAACATCTATTGGGAAGAGTTAACCAATTAGATGTTCCTATGTTGAAACCACAGAAAAGGAGGTCCAAGCCAAAGGATTCCTTTTCTTCACCAGTTTCTTCCTCTCAGGCTGTTTGTTTCCAACAAACATGTTAGTTTACCATCGTTGATGAGAACAGGCCCAAGACCAAAAAGGTTTGGGTCTCAAGATCTAACTAATTTGTTGTATTTTACAGGGTTCTTCAACATACCTCAGAGGCATCTGGTATGTAGACAGTGGAGGATCCATGCATATGACAGGAAACAGATCACTTCTTAATGACTACTCTCAAGGAAGGAAGGGGTTTGTGTCATTTGGCAATGATGCAAAGGGTTACATCATCGGCAAAGGCTTTGTTTCCAATGGGGAAATAAAGTTTGATGATGTTAACCATGTGGAAAATCTCAAGTACAATCTCTTGAGTGTCAGTCAAATGTGTGACAAAAGGCCATGTTGCTCTTTTCACCAGTTAGAACTGTCGGATTCTGTCATCCAAAGTTCTAAGTTTGATTGATAAGGTGTTGGATGAACACACTCTCCTAAAGGCCAACAGGAAAGGAAGAGTGTATGCCTTAGATCTTTCCAAGAAAATAGATCTCAAAGGCCATCCCTGCCTATTTTCCAAGGCTTCCCCTCAAGAATCTATTCTACGGCATAGAAGGCTGGGTCATGTTAATCTCAAAAACATAAATCTGCTGATAAACGATGGTTTAGTAAGGGGACTGCCTATGAAGGAGTTCAAGTGTGAAGATAACTGCACTGCTTGTTTAAAAGGAAAACAGCACAAAGCTTCATTTCCCTCCATAGAAGAACCTAAGTCCACTGCCTGCTTACAGCTTCTTCACATGGATCTCTTTGGTCCTGTGAGAGTGATGAGTATGGCTAAGAAGAAATACTGTCTGGTAATTGTGGATGATTACTCCAGATTTGTATGGACTTTCTTCTTGCATTCAAAGGATGAGGTTGCGCAGTCCATTATGAACTTTGTGTTACACGTTGAGAAGCAGTATTCCCTACCAGTTAAGTGTGTGAGGAGTGACAATGGTACTGAATACAGAAACCACACACTTGATGAGTTTTACTTATCAAAGGGAATCAAGAGGCAGTATAGCATCCCAAGAACTCCTGAGCAAAATGGAGTAGTGGAGAGAAAGAACAGGACCCTTATTGAAGTTGCAAGGTCCATGTTGGCTGATTCTGGACTGCCAATGACTTTTTGGGCTGAAGCTGTCAATACAGCTTGCTATGTACAGAATAGAGTTCTAGTAAATCAGAGGTTGATGAAGACTCCATATGAAGTTCTTCATCATTTGCCCCTTTAATTTCATTCTTTAGAGCATTTGGGTGTCCTTGTTTCATTCTCAACACACGGGATCAACTCCAAAAATTTGATCCTAAGGTGGATGCAGGGTACTTTGTTGGTTATTCATCAACTTGCAAAGCATACAGAGTATTCAACTGTAGAAAAAGATGGTTGAAGAGACTCTACAAGTTAAGTTTAATGAATCTCCAAAGGACAAGATTCCACAAAGCCTGTGGAGATATTTGATTTGGACATACTGCAATATGTTCCTTATCAAACTCCTGCTGTTGCTCCTGTCAACAGTTCACCACCTGGTGGTTCTGTTGGTGCTAATGATGATGATAGCAGTACTCACCTCTTCAGGTTTAGTGATCAACTGCCTGATTCAGCTAGACCTGATGGTCCTGTAGATCCAGTAGCACCATCCATAACAAATGCTGATGAGATTTCTTCAAATTCAACTTCCTTTGAATTACCATCCACTGATTGGTTTCAAGGAAATGATTCACCATCACCATCTGTTGCTGCTGAGCCTGCTACAAACACTTGCACAGATCTCATTGTGTATCAAGATCTGAAGAATCACCCTATGTCTCAAATCATTGGTGATATCACTGCTGGCGTATGAACAAGAATTCAATTGTCAAATTTCTGCTTCTATGCTCTCTTCATCAGTCAGCAAGAGCCAAAGAATTATCACATTGCTTTAAAGGACAATGGATGGGTTGATGCCATGCAGCTTGAGCTTCTTCAGTTCAAGAAAAAGCAAGTGGGAACTGGTTCCTCTACCTCCAGGTAAGTGTGCATTAGGCACTAAATGGGTGTTTAGGAACAAAACTGATGAAAATGGGCTTATTGTTAAGAACAAGGCCAGACTGGTTGTTCAGGGGTTTGCACAAGAAGAAGGTATTGATTATGATGAAACCTTTGCCCTTGTAGCCAGACTGGAAGCAATTCGATTGTGTTTGTAGCTTATGCTGCTTATCAAAACCTTAAAGTTTTTCAAATGGATGTCAATAGTGCATTTTTGTATGGGAAAATTAAAGAAGAGGTTTATGTATGTCAACCACCAGGCTTTGAGGACAATAAACATCCTAATTGGGTGTAAGCTTGATAAGGCTCTTTATGGGTTGAAACAAGCTCCTAGAGCCTGGTATGAGACATTATCAAACTTTCTTCTGGAAAATAATTTCACTAGAGGCTCCATAGATAAGACTTTATTCATTAAGAAAGCTGGGCAGCATAATCTACTTGTTCAAATTTATGTAGATGATATTATTTTGCATCCTCTGATCCACAGTTGTGTGATGCCTTTACAAAGTTGATGCAACAGAAGTTTGAAATGAGTGCCATGGGAGAATTACAGTTCTTTCTGGGTTTGCAAATCAAACAAAAGGCTGATGGAATTTTCATTCATCAGTCCAAATGCACAAAAGATCTTTTGGAAAAGTTTGATTTACAAAACTGTAAGCCCTATTCTACCCCCATGTGCAGCACCACACAACTGGATACAGATCAGAAAGGTAAAGTGGTTGATGAAACACTTTACAGATGTTTGATTGGGTCCTTGATGTATTTAACAGCTTCTAGACCAGATATTATGTTTGCTACATGTGTTTGTGCTAGATTTCAGGCTGCACCAAAGGAGTCTCATTTGATTGCAGTCAAGAGGATCTTTAGATATCTGCAAGGCACCCCATTTCTAGGTTTATGGTATTCCACTAGACATTCTGGTAAATTAGTTGCTTTTTCTGACAGTGACTATGCAGGGTGTAAGTTGACCAGGAAATCAACTTCTGGTGGATGTCAATTCCTAGGCAACTGCTTGATTTCTTGGCAGAGCAAGAAACAAACCTCAGTTGCTACATCAACTGCTGAAGCAGAGTACATTGCCGCTGCAAGCTGTACATCTCAGGTACTCTGGCTTCAAAACCAATTATTGGATTATGGCATAACAGAGACTAAGACCCCATTGTTAATGGATAGCTCTTCAGCTCTTTGTATTGTCAAGAATCCTGTCCAGCACTCTAGGACTAAACATATTGAAATCAGACACCATTTTATTAGAGATTGTTTTGAAAAAGGTCTGATTGATCCAAAATTTGTTCCTAGTGCTGATGAGCTTGCAGACATTTTTACTAAGCCTTTGGATAGTTCAACTTTCCACAACCTGGTGTTAAGGCTTGGTATGCTGCAGCTAGAATAAGTGACAACTACTGATGATCTCAGCTCACAAGTACCGATGATCATTAGTTCATTATTGTCACATATAACTACTGATGAATTTTTTTTACCCTCATTAGTTTTTATAACTACTGAAGGCTACATACCTCACCAGTACTGAAGTATTTTATCTGTTAAAACAGCTAATGTAGCTACAACAGCTGATGTAGTCACAACAGTTGATGCAGCTACAACTACTGATGTCAGAAATGCAGATAAGTACTGATGACCAATGAAACGTCTGAAACTCAGATCTAAGTCTGATGAGTAAGAGTGGAGGTCAGACTGAAACAGCTGAAAAGCTATGAATTGATGAAAACAGCTGATGAGTAATTACTCTTCAGTTGTTTCTACAACTGCTGTTTCATTAAAACAACTGAAGCCAAAACTATGTCTTCGGTAGTTTACAACTACGAAGACTAACACCAAGTCTTCAGCTGTTTACTACAACTGCTGACAAAACCACTGTCTTTAGTAGTTTCACAACTACTAATGACTAATACCAAGTCTTTAGTTGTTTCATCACCTGAAGTCAAAACTGTCTTCAGTAGCTTTATAACTACTGATGACTAAATCAGAGACTTCAGCTATTTCAACGTCTGAAAGTTAATACCACGTCATCAGTAGTTTCAACAAGTGATGACTAACACCAAAACCTTCAGTCATTTTCTAACCCGACCCTTTAAATACTTTATCCCACCTTCAGATTTTTATCTTCTCTTCTCAAACCTAACGTTCAAAAACTCTATACCCTCTCTTCATCAATGGCGACCATGCAACTAAAACCACGACACAACTGTGTCGCACATCTCACCAAATCGCCATACTGGACCAAGTTTTACAACGCCATTAATTTAATGGTTCAGTCACCCTACAAAACGGTTTTTCTGGTAAATCCCACCATATATGTCGAATCCCTTAACCAATTCTGGACAAACGTCACTCTGGTCTCTGAGGAGAATGACACAGAGTCTTTTCAATCGTTTGTCCATGGCCAAAAAGTGGTCATTACTCCAGACACTCTTCGCCAAACCCTTAATCTGGATGATGCCACTTTCCCAACTGGTTATCCAAAGGGCACAACAGATCAATCATTTGCCCACCATGGATACGAGGGTAACCTGAGTGCATCTACCATACTGAAGAAACATTTCCCGGATGCCGAACGTCTCATATTTCATATGGTAAATGTATGCCTTGCCTCCAAGACTTCATCATGGGATCAAATGTCCACAAGGTGGCAACAGGTAATGTACTCCATCCTTGAACAACAACCTTTAAATTTTTCTGGAATACTATTTTTAGAGCTCAAGGATATGACCCAAAAACAAACTGCTAACCGTTGGATATTATATCCTCAGTTCATAATGGCCATAAGTGAAAACCAGCTTCAAGCTGAGGGACTTGTTGGCCTGGGAGTCCCTGCTTTGGCTATACTGCCAGAAGTATACTCCCGGCACAACCTGACTAATCACTCAAAATGGCTGCCAAGCTGCGCAAACCCACGCAGCTGGAACCCACAGCCACCACCTCCAAATCCAAAGTCCCCACCAAACCCACTAAAAAGAAGACAAAAAAGGCTACTCAGGGAAATGAGTCCCCTGAGGATGCCCCTGCAACACAAACACAGGCTATATCCACTGGTTATAACCCCTAGTGGATACAAGGACTTCACCAGCCACAGCCGCTCAGGATTCCTCTCAAAAGGAGCCTGCAGCAACCACAGAAGGGGTACCCACAAATCTGGGATCTTCCTCATTTGAGGAGATTGCCATTGAAGAGCACCATTCTCCCCAGGTGCACACTGCTTTTACCCCATCTCCCCATGCAACCGCCCCCCAAAGTCCAACCATTATCATTGCAAACGTGCTGACTTAGCAGCATGCCTCTCCTCCTCCCCAAAAACCACCAACAAAGGGGAGAACCACAACTATTGAGGACGAGGATCACCATGCTTCAGACAACCCACGGCACCGGGGTTTACACGTTCTATCTCCTGGTGTGGATATGGAGATTAGAACATCTAGTGAGGCTGCCACTTCTTCTGAATCAGCACATGATCAGAATGAGGCTGGTAACATAGCTAAGACCTCACTAGAGGCAACAGCTGATGAAGGACATAGTCCTGAGGCTGGAAGTCCCTAGTTCCAAGAAAAAGGGGCACATGCTAAAATTGATCTACACCCAGTGCATGTACATCCTGCTACAAGCAGGAGGTCAGTGATTCAGCATCTGCTGATGATGACCTGGGCTTCTTTTATGATGTTCTGGCGCAGAACACAATTCTTGAGGAAGAAGTCAGTAGACTACAAAGACTACTTGACCAATTCTCTCAAGAAGCAAGTCCATCTGCCACCAACATAAACCCACAGATGGCACCTTCACCTGAAGGTCTCCACACACTCAGCCACTCAAAACTCCCAAGCCACCAGCTTCTGTTTCTGGCACTGCTTCTCAGGGACAGAACCCCTCTGAGCAAACAGTTGCTATCTTTCAGCAAACCCTACCTCTCATCACCCCAATGATCACAGACATTGTGATCAAAACCATGGATGAGAGGCTTCCCTCAATCATACAACCCCTGGTGGAGGAGATTGTGAGCACCAGGCTTTCTGCTACTCAAACCCTTGCAACCAATGCAACCAAAAAGGGGAGAGTCAGTCAGTGAAAGCAAAGAAGAAGAGCAAACTGAAAGAAAAGGAAACTGAGAAGGAAGAGGAGTCTGTGAAGGGAACCGAAAATGATCAAGTGGCTGAAAGTCACAAAGACTTTCATGTCACATATAAGAAGAGGAATGGTGAAGGAAAAGAGAAAGAAATCCAACTCGATGAGATGATCAAGATGGCAGATGCTACACATAGTAAATCAATGGATGCCATTATTGATCAACTGTATAGACAAGGGTTCGATACTGCACAGCTTGACTCACAGATCAGGAGACTTGAAGTTGAAGAAATTAACTCAAGATGGGCAAGTTATGATGCATTAGAAAGAGAGAGACTAGAGATCATGATCAGATTCATTGCAAAATATCTTGGGAGATCATTGATCGAGATTAAATCATGGACCAGGGATAGTATCTTGGCCATAACCTCCAACATCTATTCGTCTGAAGCATACACTAAGGGTTTAGTAGTCGAAGCTTTGAATGAAGCAGGAGCAGGGAGCAGGACTGAGCTAGCCAAACACTCAAAAGCCACACTCACCTCTAAAATGCTAACTCAGCCTGTCAACATTCCCTCTCCAAAACAACCATAACCACAACCCACAAAACCAACTCCCTTACCCTCTAAACCAACAGCCGATGATGCACCCAAGAAGAAGAAGAGAATGGTGTTGAGGCTAGAAGAAGAAGAAGAAGAGGATGATGTGGAAGAAGATAGGCTGCCTCTGTCTGCAGTCCTAACATTGCCTAAAGCCAAACCCATGCCCATCACTCCCACCTCACAGATGGAAACTGTGAGAATAAAGATTGAAGAAGAGCAGTAGCAAAGGCTTCATGACGATGAGATGTTGAAAAGCATCGACAAAACTTATGTTGCTTCTTCATCAATAATTAGTATGAAGAAAGAAGCTCTGAGGTTGTACACCCTTACCAACACATTTCAATATTAGAAGGAAAAGGTGAGAGTATGGCCTGATCCTAGGGTGGCTCACAGGATTGTAAAGAAAGACATTCCTTCGAGATACAAGGGCCAAGTAAAAAGGATCGTAGATGAAGAGATCACAGTGGTCCTTGTAGTATCACCCTGGGAGATTGTAGAAGATTTCAAGAAGGCCTATGAGATTAAACAGCCACCCCAAAAGATGTTAGAGAACAGAGTTATTAAAAAGGGGTTAGTCTACAAGAGGCTTGAGAACTTCAAACAAAATAAGCTCAGTCTGTTACTTGAAGGGACTCATCTTGATGAGTTTGCATACAGACATATTACAACAGTTGAGCTCAAAAATGGCAAACAGGCCAAGTACATCTCAGAGCTGTATGGGCGTGAAGGATTGTTTGATGATGAAGCTGAGAACCTGACCATGGAAGAACAAATTATGTTTCTCAGAGCATACACCAGAGAATCCTACAGGCTTATACATGGGAAGTGAGTCTCATGGATGGGGAACAGCTCAGTGTCCGATTCCCCAATACAGAGCTCCCATCCATATATTGCCAACCAAATCATCAGAGACTCATTCCCAGGCTAGTGCTTATATGGGTCATCTTCTTAACTGATCAAGAAGGAAAAAGACCAACCATTCTGCCAACAATAAGTGGGACCTCAATAAAGTTAAAGGTTTTGGCTGCATTGGTTCAGGGGGAGTCTGTTCGACCAAAAGAACCAATGAGCCGGATCAGAAAAACCTTAAGTCCCACAGACGTCACAACAACAACTGAAGACCACAACAGCTGAAGACAACAGCTGATTACAAAGTCTGAACACAAGTGCTAAAGACAAAGTCTGAAGACAAGTGCTGAAGACAAAGTCTAAAGACAAGTGCTGAAGACAAAGTCTGAAGACAAGTGCTGAAGACAAAGTCTGAAGACACAAGTGCTGAAGACAAAGTCTGAAGACAAGTGCTAAAGACAAAGTCTGAAGACACAAGTGCTGAAGACAAAGTCTGAAGACAAGTGCTGAAGACAAAGTCTGTAGACAAGTGCTAAAGACAAAGTCTGAAGACAAGTGCTGAAGACAAAGTCTGAAGACACAAGTGCTGAAGACAAAGTCTGAAGACACAAGTGTTGAAGACCAAAGTATCAGACGTTGTCACAACAGCTGAAGAGGTCTTCTTCAGTAGTTGTGACGGTTTAACTTTTAGTAGTTTTATGTTTTTTAGTAGTTTTGTAAAACGACTGAAGAGCTTGTTCTTCAGTCGTTGTAGTTTCAGTAGTTTCTTATCAGTCGTTTCATATTTTGTACTTAACACTCTGATATGTTCTCAGTAGTTGTGAACATTTCAGTAGTTTGTTAAGAGTTAGTTATTTTTGTAATAGATCTGCCAGTTGTCACTTCCCGTGATTACAGTAGCGATTGCACTCTATAAGGAGTGTCAACCTATTGTAATAAGCAGAATGATTTGATCAGAAATATTCGATATTATAGAAACATTCCTTGTTACAGAAATATATTCTCTCGTTATAACCGTATTTGTTCTTAATGCATACGAGTATCAAATTCTTGCTACAATTTGTCTAATTCTTGTTCTTATTCCGCTGCGTTATGCTCTATTACATCAAACTTGTGATCACTGATCCTTACATAGTCTGGGACCAAGAAATTGACAACTGCCAAGGTGGATTTTTTGTTGAAGTTGCATCCTCTATAATCACTATCTAGGAAGGTATAGAGATTGAAGTCTACTTCCTTTGGTACCATAATTCAAGAGCTAGTTTGCCCTTCACATATCTGAATATCCTCTTGACTGCATTCACATGTGATTCTTTTAGATCAACTTGATATCTGGCACACACACAAACACCAAACATAATGTTAGGCCTACTAGCTGTTAGATACATAAGTGAACCAATCATAGATCAATAGTGAGTCTGATCCACTGATTGGCCTTCAGGGTCTGGTCCAATCTTCATTTTAGTATCCACAGGAGTTCTGATGGACTGACAGTGAGCAAAGTGGAATTTCTTCAGGATAGTTTCCACGTATTTTGATTGATTAATGAAGAGTACATCTGCTGTCTGTTGGACTTGCACCCCTAGAAAGAAAGTGAGTTCCTACATAGAAATCATTTGGAATTTTGAATGCATAAGGTCTTCAAATTCTTTGCGAAGTTGCTTGTATATTGAGCCAAAAATGATGTCATCCATATCAATCTGGACTAACAGCATGTCTTTTCCTCTTATTCTTCTAAAGAGAGTCTGATCAATCTTTCCTCATTCGTATCCATGTTCAAGAAAAAAAGATGACAAAGTCTCATACCACGTTCTTGGAGCTTGGTGAAGACCATACAGAGCTTTGTCAAGCTTATAGACTCTATGAGGGAAATCTGGATCTTCAAATCCTAGTGGTTGACTCACATAGACCTCTTCAGCAGTCTTTCCATACAAAAATGCACACGTCACATCCATTTGATAAACAGTGAATTTCATGGATGCAGTATATTGTAGAAAGATTCTGATTGCTTCTAATCTGGCCACAGGTGCAAACACTTCATCATAGTCAATTCCTCCTTCTTGAGTGTATCCCTACGCCACTGATCTTGCTTTGTTTCTAATGACGATCCCTCTATCATCAATCTTATTTCTATACAACCATCTGGTACCAATAGGATATTGTCCTTTAGGAAGATCTACCAATTGCCATACTTCTTGCTTCTTGAATTGAAGCAATTCTTCATGCATTGCTTCAATCCAGCTATTGTTTTGAATAGCTTCTTTGATATTTTTAGGTACTGTTTGAAAGAGGAAGCATGAAAACAAACAAATGTTGGCAATGACTTGCTTCTTGTCACACTCTCATTAAGATCACCAGTAATGGTTTCAACTAGATGATTCTTGTGTATTCTGGTGGTTGGAATTGAGTCACCAGCAATAGTTACATCAAGATTGGAGAAATTCAGTTCATTATGGTCAGAGGCACCTTCATCTTGTACTGTTGTTGAATTATGAAGGTTGTCGGACTCCGTTTCAGCTCCTGCTTCAGCTTCAGCAGCACTGCGATTACTTTCATCATTTAATGTTCTTTGTGTTTCAGATGGATGAATGGCTTGTTTCTGATTTCTGATTTCAGATTTCAGTTGAAATGTCATGTGAGTGTGATGGTAACAAGCTTGGACCTCCTTCAGTTGAAACACTCTGATTTAGTGATGGTTATTTGATAGGATCAGCTTGGAGAGGAACATCTTCATTCATGTATTCAGCAGATGCAGGAGGAATTAATGGAAAGTCATTTCTTCTTTCTATAGTTGAAGACGTGTCATATGAATGGAGATTTCCTATATGAGACAAGTGAAATTGATCAAATGATTTTGTAAAAGAGTCAATATCAAACAACCAGTCGGGACCATTTGTAGATTTAGGAAACGCATGTTCCTTGAATTGAACATTTGTTGATTCATCAATAATGTTTAATCTAGGATTAAACACTCTGTAAGCCTTTGAAACAGAAGAATAACCTACAAAGAATTCTTCATCAGACTTAGGTGAAAACTTTCCCTCATAGTCTCGGGTGTTTAATATTGAGACAGGACTACCAAATGATTAATAAATCCAATGAATGGTTTTCTATGAAAAAGCAGTTCATATGGAGTCATGTTGCTTTCTTTTAGAATTAGAGTTTGGTTTTGTACAAAGCACGATGTGTTAACTGCCTCTACCCAAAAGGTAGCATCGGCTAGCATTGTTCTTGCTGCTTCAATCAGTGTTCTATTTCTCCTTTTAGCTACCCCATTTTGTTGAGGAGTTCTAGCTGCACTGAATTAATGAGCAATGCCTTTGTTGTTCAAAAAGAACTCATGTCTTCATTTTTTAATTCAGTTCCATTATCACTTCTGATTGTTTTGACCTTAAGATCAAGTTGATTTTCAATTTGTGTGATAAAGTTTTGAATTAATTGGGATGCCTCATTTTTATGAAGTAAGAAAAACACCCATGTGAATCGTGAAAAGTCATCAATGATCACCAAACATTACTGTTTCTTTCCAATACTCATGACATGAGTTGGTCCAAACAGATCCATATGAAGTAGCTTCAATGGAGTATTGTTTGTGTTCACCAGCTTGGGTTTATGAGAGGATTTGTGGTGTTTTTCTTTTCAGGCACGTTGAACAGTGATCAACAAAGTGAAATTCTTTTTGTGGAAGACCAATGACATGGTTTCCTTTGACCAATCTATTCATGGTTTTAAAGTTGGTGTGCCCAAAACATCTATGCCAAAGCTGTGACTCATCAAATAATGCTTTTGACAAAAGATATGTTTCTTCTTTAGGTGATGCAGAACACAAGTTAAAACATAAGTATTATTCTTCCTCAGTGTCTTTAGGACAACCCATTCTTCAGAGATCTGAAATCCAAGTTTCAAAATGTAGCAATGAGTGTTGGTAAAGTGAGTGGAATATTCCTTGTCACAGATCTGAGACACGCTTAGCAGATTGAAGTTCAGTTGTTCACAGTATTTCACTCTGTCAAAGCTCAGCATCACGTATGTCACAGATACTTCACCTGTAATTCTACCACCTTGTGAATCTCCCCCAAATGCCATCATAGTTCCTTGTATGTGCTTGAAGTCATGAAGGAGGGAATGATGTCCAGTCATGTGTCGGGAGCATCCATTGTCCACATACCATAAGCTGATGGACCTATATGCATGACCCTACAAGCATAAAAGAACTAGTTAAAATGTGGAACCCAAGCCATGGTGGTCTTGGGTTTCCCGTTCCTATCTATTATCGTGACTTCTTAATACTTTCCTCTAAATTGTGATCTATTTAGAGGAGATCTAGGAGATTTCTTATGATATCTTATTAGAGTCTTCTCATCAACATCAACAGAAGAATCAGATGAGTAGCAAAACCTTTGATCTTTGTTCTTTTGAAGAAATTTAAATCATTTTTGATTTTCAAAGATCATTTTGGGTTTTGAAAAGTCAGACTTTTGATTGATGAGATGCTTGTTTCTTTGACTTTTCCACATTTCTTTTGTTTTGCTCATGTCATTTAGTGATCTAGATGTTCAAGATTGATTGTTATGCAAATGACTCCTGACTTGAGTTTTGCCTGATCATGTTGTTGAGATGGGTTTATTTTGGGGAATTCTCAATCCCTTCTGATTGAAGTAATAATCTGATGTATTGTGATTGTTCATATCACAAACTAAACAATATTTGTTAAAATAACAATTTTTGGTTGAGTGGTTGTTCATATCACCGATAGAGCAGTATTGATTATAAAAGCATTTTTCTGTCTTGTGATTGAACATATCACAAACGTCATAATACATTTGTTTGTTGCTTGAATCAGATTTTGATTTGTGTGTCTTAGCTGATTTTCTCATTTGCTACTAAGCCACTTTCTGTTGCTTAGGGGATGAATCAAAATCAGCCTTTTTTGTAGTTTGCTTCACAACACTATATTTGTTTGATTTTCTGGGCTGTTTTGGTTTCTTTAACCCATTTCTCACCTCTTTCTCAAACTGGTCAACGTGTTCCTTGTTGCAAATATCAAACCCAACTCCCTATCTTAGTTTTGAAGACTGAGGGTCTGATAGAGTTTTATGTGTTGAACTCAGTGATCCTTTTTGTATCTTTTTCAGTGAAACCATTTCTAATTTGCTTGAATTGTTTGGAGATATGATCTCATTATCAGAACTGCTCTCAGCAGTGGTTTTCACTGATTTCATATACTTCTTTTTACCTTTTATAACAGAAGGTAAGAATTTTATGAAAGGAACAATTACTTTTACGGGGCTTGTGGGTTTCATGACCCTCATTGCCTTGTCAGAGCACTCTTTGATATTGATTGGGTGACCTAACTTGATTTTATCCTCATTTGTTTCAATATAAACATCAGGTTTGTTTTGAGGATTGGTCACTTGTTTTACTATAGATTTTGGTTCCATAATTTTAGTTTCAATTTCCTCATTGAGTGAGACAGATTCAGGCATGACAGTGTAGTTGTCGTTGTATGGTGGAGGACATGAATTATACCCAATCCTCGACATGTCCTTTGGATCCTTTTGCGAATCAAGCATCTCTTGCAGCTTGACTGAAGACATTTGAAACTTTTCAAGTTTCACTTTAGTCAGTGTATGTTTAGCCTTAGATTGAGCTAACTTTTCAGTATGTAGCTCATTCTCAGTTGCAAGAGTGTATTTTTCACCATGCAGTTTTTCAATGTCCAAGATAAGAGATTTAATTTTGATTTCAAAGCCTTTTATCTCTCTATTCATCATCTCTGACTTCCTTTGTATAAATTCTCCAGTCACATACGCCATCTTGCCTTATCACCAGAGCATTGGCAGATGACTGACTGCTTCCATGAGCTTCATTTGTCAGTTAAGGTGGATTTTGATATGATTGGTGTTGTTGTGGATGATGATACTGCTGCTTTTGATTGTTAGAGTGAAAGCTTGAGTTGGATTATGATGATGATTGGCCTTGAGAATTTCTTTGAAAGTTGTTTCTCTTAGGGGCATTGGATTCTCTGGAGAAGTTGCCAGCCATACCACAATTGAAGCATTTCACTTTGCATTTATCATATCCAAGTTTTGTATTTTCATTAAGGCTAAACTTTCTGCCTTTTCTGAAGAATTTCTTTGCTCTCATAGCAATCATGGCCATTTGCCATTGTAGATCCATTTCTTCCACATCATCTGGATCCATTTCCACCAGATCTTCTTGGATCAGATGAGCAGAAGTGAGTCTTCCTCCTAAGTATGCTTCACAACTTACCCCAAAGGCATTTTAAGTTGCCTTTTGTTCTTCTGATTTTGTGTCTTCAGGAGTGCTTGCAGGAGCAGTAGTGACTCTGGATGCTTGAGATGATGTTGATGGATGATAGGTTGGGGGAGTTGCAATAAACCCTGTGTTGTTCAGTTGATCTCTTGATGAGATGAAATCATCATCCTCAGTGATGAAGGCATTTTCCACAGAATGAGATTCTAATGGAAATTTGTAGGCCTCAATCACTCTTGGTCCACCAAGATTTCTGCTTCTTTCATCTAGTTCCAATGCTTCTATTTGGCTATCATGATATCCAAAGTGGTACTCTCGAGATCAAGAGTATTTTTCAGCATTGCTACATTCTGTTTCCAGCCTTCAGGGAGGCTGTGTAGCATTTTCTTGTTTAATTCCTTGATCTTATAAGTGACTCCCATGATTTCTAAGTCATTTACCAACTATACAAATCTGTGCAGTTGTTTGGGTATGGACTCCCCCTTGGTGTGATGAAATGTTTCATACTGATTAACTAACTTATCCTTGTTAATTTTTGCTACCTCACTACTTCCTTCAAACATAATTTTTAGTGCATCCTACACAGCTTTTGCAGTACCATACTTCTCCAATATTTTCAGCACATCCATCTTTAGTGCTTGAGTTAGGATAGAGTAAGCTTTCAGATCAATGTTGATTTTCTTATAACCTTCATCTTTAAGAGTTAGATCTTCAATAGGTATCCTTGTAGTTTTGTATATTGCAGCTTGATCTGCAGACAGAGTGACAGGGATGTGTGGCCCCTTGCATATTAAGATCCAGAAATCAGGATCTACACCAGTGATGTAATTCCTAAACCTGATTTTCCACTGTTTAAACTTAGATTTGTGTTTAAGCATGGGAGGTTTAGGTGTATGACCAAGTTCTGAGAAACTGTTACAATCCATTTTAACAGGTAGTTTTTGACTTGTTTTAATTACAGATTAGATGAATATTACGATTAATTAGTCCAACCTGTCCAAATAGTCCAACAGATTTCAGATACAGATCTGTTACTTTAGTGAGTTTCTTGTTGTTGGTTTCAGTTAAGTTCTTGATAGAAATCGCTTGAGTAGTAACTGGTTTATGTGAATGTTTTGGTAAGAACTTGTTGATAGGAGTATTTTTGGTTGTTTACTAATTAGAGATGATGGTATACTCTATTAGCAACTCAATCACCAGATCAGTCCAATTCTATTCAGGTCTTGGGTAGATCTAAACAAGAACCGAGAGCCAAAGTTCTGATACTAATTGACTGGGTTAGTGAGATTGAGATTCATACTAAGGATCGAATATAGTGATTGAGTTAATGATTGAATAGTGGAATCAAACAATCAAGAAACATTCAATGCAGAAGAAATACTCATAAATGCTTTTGTATATATTGATAAAGGTGACTGATTACAAAGAAAAGTAATAATACACCTAAAGACTAATTGTCAAAAATTCTGTCACCTCATGTACGAGGTTATCTATTTTATTTATAGGCAGCCAAGATGCCTTTACAAAATGAATAAACTACCCCTGACCTATTACATCAGAACTAGTCTAAGTCTTGATCCGCATCTCTGCTTGTTCATCCGCATTGGCAAATGCAGATGAGTTGACTTGATCAGCATTTCTTCACTTGATCATCCGCATTAGTATGTTGGTCATCCGCATCGGTTAATGTTGATGAAGAAATACTTCTGTGCATTTGTCCGGTCATCCGCATTGGCAAATGTGGATGAACAAAGTATTGTCTACATTACTAATTGGTCTTCCGCATTTGTCAATGAGGAAGAACAAATACTTGTCCGTATTTGTTTTATGTCTTCCGCATTGACAAATGCGGAAGACCATACTTGGTTTTTCTTGTGCCGGATCTTGATATGCATTTCTTCTTAGACTTATCGGATTCCAGGAAAGCAACCATCAAATCACCCATTGAATTGGCATGTATGATCCTTTCAGGGTGCAACATGATGAATATTTTGTACTGATTAACAAGCTTGTCCTTGTTAATTTCTGCAACTTCACTGCTTCCCTCACACATAATTCACAGTGGATCCCATACTGCTTTAGCAGTTCCATACTTCTCCAATCTTTTTAGTACATCCATCTTAAGTGCTTTAGTGAGGATGGAGTAAGCTTTCAAATCAATTTTGACTTTCTTATAATCTTCATCATCAAGAGTCAAATCTTGAATGGGTATTCTTGTTGTCTTGTAGATTACAGCTTGATCTACAGATAGAGTGATAGGGAAATGTATGGCCCCTTGCATATTGAGATCCAAAAGTCAAGATCTACACCTATAATGTAATATGTGAATATGATTTTCCACTGCTTAAACTCAGATTTATGTTTAAGCGTGGGAGGTTTTGGTGTATGAACAAGTTCTGAAAAAGTTTGAGAATCCATTTAAAAAGTTAGTTTTAACTTGTTTATGTATGTATTAGATGAGTTTTAGGTTCAATTAGTCCAACTGGTCCAAATCTTCCAAAACAAGTTTCAGAATCAGATTTGTTACATTTTTGAGTTTCTTATTGTTAATGTTTGCTATATCAACTGTTCACACTTTCAAGAATGAAGACCTTTGTTGTTTTCTTGAAAGAGAGAGCTTGAACAGTAACTGTTGATGAGTATAATCTACTTGTTTACGAAATAGAGGTGATAGAACACTCTTTACCAACTTGATCACCAGATGAATCAGGTTCTATTTGGATCTAGGGTAGATCAGAAAAAGAACCAAGAGCCAAAGCTCTGATACCAATTCACCGGTTGGTGAGAATGAGAATCTCACTTAGGATTAAATATGGTAATCAAGTCAGAGATTGAATGGCGGAAACAATCAATCAATATACATTTAATGCAATAATATACTCATAAATGCTTTTGTATATAATGATGAAGGTGATTGATTACAATAATTGCTAGGGTTTTAGCAAGAACAGTAATAATGCACCTAGAGAATACAAAATATTTTGGTTGTCTATTTTGTGTCACCTTAGGTACGAGGTTTTCTATTCTATTTATAGGCAAACAAGTTGCCTTTTTAGAAAATGACTAAACTATCCCTGACCTATACATTAGAACTAGTATAAGTATTCCTTCGCATTTCTTCTTGTTCATCCACATTGGCAAATGCGGATAAGTTGACTTGATAAACATTTCTTTACTTGATCTTCCATATTAGTATGTTGGTCATCTGCATTGGGCAATGCGGATGAACATATACTTATGCGTATTTGTCTGGTCATCCGCATTGGCAAATGTGGATGAACAAAATCTTGTCCACATCTCTTCTTGTCTTCCGCATTTGTTAATACGGAGAGCAAACACTTGTCAGTATTTGTTGTTTGCCTTCCACTTTAACAAATGCGGTAAGCCAATACTTGTTCTTCTACTGCAGGGTCTTCATGTATCCAGCTAGCCTTTAAAGTATTTCCAACTGTAGGATGTAGTATAACTATCTCACGTCTTTGTAACTTAACTCATGCTTGTACACTTGTAAAAGAACTTGAGAGCAATATACAACATCCTTCTTTTTGTTCTTGTTCTGTCTCATAATTGCTAGTGTTCTAAGTGTCATTTTTGTGTTACTAGTTCCCTATTTGATAGGTTAAGTATTCTGAATAGTCTCTCTTCTGAGTATAAAACATTTCTTCTGAGTGGGGCCCATAAGATTTATGTTAAAGATAAACTCCATTTTAAAATTCTAACATCATTAAGAAAATCTTTACCTTTTTACAAAGTGGGGCCCAGAAGATTTATGTTACACAGTAAAGCTTTCTTTTGAGTATAAAACATTTCCGAAGGTAATATTACTTCCGAAGCCGATTTTACTTCCGAAGGTAAACCACTTACTTCAAGGAGTAAAAAGGCTTTCTGAGTAGAGAAGTTTATCAAGTTTTGGAAGTAGATCTAATATGATATTAAAAGCTTCTTCCGGCACCAAAAATTATTCTAAAAAGAAGATTTACCTTGGAGGAATTTTGCTTCGGAAGATATACATGACATCTTCTTATGGTTCATTTTTCTTTGGAAGAATTTATACTTTGTGAACTTTTGAAGAAAAAGTTTTTGTAACCAGGCTTAGATTGTATTGATAGAAAAAAACATATTCTGAAAATGTTTTCAAACGAGATAGACTATTCAATGTTTATCATCCCAATAGCTGTAATTAGTTACTTGAATCTATGTTCATCAAATGCTTTGGTGAACAAATCAACATACTCTTCATTTGAATCAACTTTAATTAGTTTGATCATATTTTTCTCATGAATATTCTTATGAAATGGTACTTGATGTCAATATGCTTTGTCTTGGAGCGCTTCACAAGATTTTCTATAATGGAGATATCATTGTTGTTGTCAATATGGATTGGAGTACACATGAAGTTGAATCCATAGTCTATGATCTAGTTTTGAATCCACAATAGTTGAGTATAATAACTAGCAGCATCAATGTATTCAGCTTTAGCATTAGATGTTGAAACATAGTATTGCTTCTTGCATCGCCATGAGATGATCCTTCCACCAAGAAATTGACATCCTCCTGATGTTGATTTCTTATTGATATTGCAGCCACCATAGTCACTAAAGACCCAGTTTAGGTGTTCCTTTAAGGTATATAAGAATTCTCTTTGCAGAAACTAGGTGAGACACCTTTGGAGCAGACTGATATCTTGCACATATGCAAGATGAAAACTTGATATAGGTGTACTTGTTATTAGATACATCAAAGAACCAATGATTGCCCTATGTTTATTTTGATCGGTATCCTCCCCCTTAGAGTCAGGACAAAGATTGTAATTTTTTGGTATAGGTGTCTTCGTATGCTTATAATCTTTGATACCAAATTTCTCTAAAATTTCAGATACATATTTAGATTAATTGATAAATAGCCCGTACTTCATTTGCTTAACTTAAATTCCAAAGAAAAAGTCCATTTTTTCCATGGAACTCATCTCAAATATCTTCTTCATGATGCTCTCAAAATCATTACACATTTGGTCATTTCAAAAACCAAATATGATGTCATCAACATAGACTTGTATGAGCAAGATGTCTTTCCTGGACATCCTTATGAATAAGGTCTTGTCAATGGTACCTCTTTTGTAACCATTCTTTAGGACAAACTAAGAAGAGTCTCATACCACAACCTGGGTGCTTGGTGCAGCCCATAATGAGGTTTATCCAATTTGCACACGTAGTTAGGGTGATGTGGTCTTCAAATCCTAGAGGCTTCTAATGTAGACTACCTTATCTATATTTCCTATAATACTGCACATTTGACATCAAGTTGGTAGACAGTAAAATTCTTGGATGCAGCATAACCAAGAAAGATCCTCACTGCCTCAAGTCTTACAAAGCATAGACATCAGTGTAATCAAGTCATTCCACTTGAGTGTGCCCTTGAACTATTATTCTTGACTTGTTATTGATAATCAAGCCTTTATCATCTCTCTTATTCCTAAAAATTCATTTGTGCCTATTGGTACTTGACCAAATGGTAGCGGACACAGGTTCCAAACCTTTAGTCATTTGAATTGAAGTAATTCCTCTTGCATTGATTCAACCCAGCTACTATCTTCAAGGAATCTTCTACTTTCTTGGGTTCCATCTGAAATAAGAAGTGTATGTACAAGTAGAAATTCCTGTTTTGAGTTTATACCCATGTTCTCACACCTTCAGAGACATCTCCAATGATGTTCTCAACTAGACAAGTGTTGTGAATCCTAAGTATAGGGATCACACCAATTTGCAAAGATAGATCCAAATTGGACATACTTTCGTTCTGGAACTTGGACATTTGGACCAGTTGTTGTTTCAAACTCATTCAATGAGGATTGATTGAATGAATAAGAAGCAACACCATTTTTGGTTGACTATGAGGTAGCATTCATAGTTGTGTGTTCCTTCAAAATGCTGCTTCCACCAGCTAGGTGTTATCCGTTGTCACCTGATGAGTTTTAGGGCAAATTAGGTTGACAACTTGTTGAAGCTCCACTATCTCTTGACATAGTTATGCTTTCAGATCTGATGATCGTTGGAGCTTGAGTTTTGGCAACTCTTGGAGAACTTGGAAGAGGTCTGGGTAACACAAATAGTTGATCAACATCAGAATCACTTTGAGTACTTGTTCGAGCTGAAACATTCTCGCAAGAAGCTTTAAAATATTTTGGAGATAATTATAAATAAAAAAATGATTAGGACCATTCCCCCTAATACAAGGAGTGTGCTCATTGACAACAATGTTGGATGATTCCTAAAATTGCTGATTTTTGATGTTCTAAACTCAATAGGCAATATAGTTGGACGAATGTCCAACAAATATAGCATCAACCAACTTTTCAGCAAATTTTGCCAAATTGTCCTTTGTGTTATGTATGGTACACCTGCTGCCAAAGGACCTAAGAAAGCCAATGAACGGTGGACTCTTGTTCCATAGCTCATAAGGGGTTTTTCTATATGGCTTAACTATAAGAACTCTGTCCAGAATGTTAGTGGCAGCTTTGAATTAGCTAACATAGTTCGAGCAACCTCGAGGAGTTCTGGGAGCACTATATTGTCTGGTAATACTTTTTGAGTTATAGAATGAGTCAAAAACTTGATACTTAAACTCAGTCCCTTGATCATTTCTAATTATTTTAACCTTGTGATCAATTTGATTTATTGTTTTAAGAATAAAAGATTTTGAAGTTCCAGCAATTTAATCTTTAGTTATTAAAAAGAATACCAATGTAAATCTTGTAAAATCATCAACTATCACAAGGCAATATGATTTCCTTCCAATGCTCATTATACTTGTAGGACCAAATAGATCCATGTGCAATAAGTGTAATAGAATGGTGATAGAGTTAACTACTTTTGATTAATGAGTTGTTCTGTGTTGCTTTCCTTTCAGACATGCAACACAGTTATATTTGCATAAAAACACCTTTTTAGGCAAACCATGTACCAAGTAATTTTAAACCAATTTATTCATGGATGATCATCTTTGGGCTGAGATGTTTGTGAAGAAGAGTTAGGGCTACAACATCTTCTTTGATCTTCCATTTCATACCTTGGCTGATT
Organism: Flaveria trinervia; assembly: GCA_025506515.1. Lineage (NCBI taxonomy): Eukaryota > Viridiplantae > Streptophyta > Magnoliopsida > Asterales > Asteraceae > Flaveria > Flaveria trinervia. Next base: position 59,908,214 of record CM046444.1, on the reverse strand, counting down.
AGTGAAGATGAGCTTGTTGAAGCGTGAGCAGCATGGTATTCTTCCGAAGCATCTCTCTTCTTGGAAGTAACCTTCACCATATTTTTTTCCAAAGTAGTCTTCTTCTTGGAAGGTTTCAAGGGAGCTTTCTTGTTCTTTTGAACTTTCTTAGCCTTAACTTACGAAGCTATTTTCCCTTCGGAAGAATAAGTTTCTTCATAAAGCAACTTTGCTTCAGAAACAAGCTTTCCCTTCTTCATCACTTGAACCATGTAGTAAGGTCCAAATATGAACCCTCCTTGACTCCTTCTTTCTTAACATTATTTGCATAATGTGTGCTTACAGGATTGTAGTAACAATCTTTAGCCATGTGGTTTTGCAGACCACATATTATGCATGTAATGTTAACTTTTTGGGAATTTGAGGACTCTTGTTTCTTGTTTTTCTTGTCTTCATCAACAATCTTTACCTTTAACTTCTAATCCTTTTGTAAAATAGATGTACTAGTACTACACACTTTCCTTGGATCAAGTTTCCAACCACCTAGAATTCAGCTAAAATGAACACACCTTTTTTATTTGGGTCTCTAGCATTGGTGGTTAGGGTTGATCATCACTAGTGAGAGAGTGTTAGTTTACCTGGTTCTTCCCACTGCTGGTCTCCAAAGTTGCATCACTCTTTAAGTCTTGAGAAGCTGGGTCCAAATATGGAATCTCTTGCTCTTCAATTCCACACCTTGGTTGTCTAATAAACTTATAAGAGTGTGGTGGAGCAATTTTATTGGTTCCCAACCCACGTTTTTTTATAACAATGTTTTGAGTGAGAGGATGATGTAAGAATGAGTAGGAAGTTTTGCTTAAAAATAGCATGCTTCCTGGCTTGAGCCTTAGTTGTGATAAGTTAGGCTTGGATCTTAGTCAATTTGGATATTAAATCTTTGATTTGAGTCTTGTAGTTGGTATGTTCATGTTCTAATAAAGGTGTTCATATACTTCTTATCATCTGTTCCAGCCATTAATGCTTGAGTAGGAGTCATATCATGTACCATGAATCTCCTATCAACTTCTTGACCTACAGTAGCAGTATGTTGTTTAGTTGACTTCCCGAAAGCTTTATGTGTAGTGGGATGTGTGGAAGCTTGAGAGGTTCCGGGATTTGATATGGAAGCCTTGCCTTCCCTGACAAAGTGACCAAGTTGGTTATAGTTTAAACATTTGGCCTTTGTCTTGTCAAACCCAACTTGTTGTTTGTTGGGATCTGGGGAAACTACCTTCCAGTTCTCTTGAAGAATTTACTTGCCCTGTAAGTTAACAGAGCCATCTGATAGACAATGTCCATGTACGTGACATCATATAGGGTGAAACATTCTAGATCATCAAAGTAGGAATAAAAATCACTAGAAGGCCCATTTCCTGAGACAAATGCACAACCGTCCTGGAAATGACTCGACTCAGCCTATTAAGACCTTAGAGTCTTAAGAAAGGTGTTGTATGGCCTAGAAGAACAGGATGGCTGCTAGGAGTAAGTCAGGTACTATTAAGCTTGGGGTCTTGAGCCTTTAGCAACCATTAAAGTGTTGCTAGCAGGAAGGATTCAGGGTCTGCTCAACTGGTGGCCTCTCTTGTTTTCCATCTCTACATGGTATCCATCAAGGATATCATATAGTTCAGTCATGGTGAGGGATTTCGGGTTTTCGGTCCACAGTATAGAGACACAGTAAACGTCCATTCATTTGGGTGCACACACATGAATTTTCTTGAGAGATCTCATAATTCAAGAGACATTCCCACAGACTGAAAGGAGGAGAGAAGATCCACATACCTGAAGTATTGCAGGATAAGGGTCTCTCCAGAAATATAAGTGAAGTTTTCAAACTGTAGCTTTAGTGAATCTCTCTTGGAGTCATTCGAGCTAGAGTACATCTGGGACAAGGCATCAAACAGTTCTTTGGCTGACCTATAATGCTCAAAACCCACCATAATGGAGTTGGGTATAGCAGTCATCAGAACAGTCATAGCTTTGCCATCAATGTCCAGCTTTTTGCGGTCTTCATTAGAGTAGTCTTCTACCGTGCACCATTTCCACCAGGTGCTACAACCTTTGATTTGTAAGGACCATTGGTGATATATTGCCGCATTTTTCCATCTTGGTATCTAATGTAGCCTTCAATACGTCTACTTCATGATCTAAAGTTTTCAGGGGTGATGATAGGTTCTTTGGTCATCATCCCTATCTCACATTTAGATTTTTGGTTGAGGGTGATTTGAGTGTGATGAAAGAAAGAATGAAGACAAGATTGACTTGGATGGTAAGATCTCACAATCAAGATCTTAAGAAGCTCTAATACCAATTGTAGGATCGGTATTGGTCACCCAACACTAATGTTTTCTCTCAAACTCACTGAATCACACTCGGTTAGATGATGTAAAATCACTCTAAGAGTTGATAATAATATATTAAGTAATAAAACACGAGAAGATAATTTTCTAGGTACTTGTATATATTACTTCTCAACTCAAAGTGTTACAAGACTCTTCCAACCATATGACATGAGTAGCAATGAGAAACTATATATATATACTATTACCTACAACCGAATATATATTGATAACAACTGGAAACCAATGACTAAAGCAAATACTACATTATTAAAGACAAAGTATCTTAGTTAAAATATTATCTAAGTTATGGTAGTCATGACATGTCCATGACTTACCTTTTGTTACCAACTAAAGTTAGTAATTGTACTAACTGATAACGAATAAATAGCGAAATAAAGTATGGTCAACTGTTTGGGAGTGGGAAAAGCACCATGCAGTATCTTAAAGATTTGCAGCGGAGTGCCAGAAGGATCATACTTGTGTCCACTGGTTCATAGTAGGTTCTTTAGAACGTTAACTCGCTTTAGGAGAATTTGTTCTTCTGAAACCACTTATACTTCGGAAGAGACTACTTCTTCCGAGGATTGAGACATTCTTTAGGCCTTCATACTTCGGAAGTTATTGTCTTGAATTCTTCTAAGTGTTGAACTTTTGGAGAAAGGAAGACTTTGCCTTCGGTGGTTGGAGTTTCTCTTCCAAATCTCTTTCAGACTTAACCTTCGAAAGCTCAGCATTTGCCTTTGGAAGTTCTTCATCAGTTGCACCAAAATTTTCTAAGTGTTAGTTTTGGTTGCACCAGCCTTTCTTGATCCAGCACCTTTATAGTGATATAATTTGTTCAAATCATTATTAAATTATATATAGTATTAATTATCAACTGGTTTTTGCATAGAAGTGTTTTACCTCATTCTTGTAAAGTGATTTGTGTTTGATAGTGTTGTACCATGTGTTAAGTGACTTATATCCACGTTTATGTCTTTTTTGTGTTAAACATTAATTTTTTTGTTTTAACTCAATACATTTATATATTTTACAATTCAGCTTAATAATTTTGTATTCTCAACTTTGTCTCTCTATACTTTTCATATTTTATAAATGTTTAGTTTTACGTATCGTTCTAATATTAAGAGTTAACACGGTACAGTGTGCATGTGTGGTTCAACGATTCTATTTCTATTTTTATGTTTAACAGCTCCATCACAACCCGCTGTTCCTCGATAGCTTACTTATTGTTTTATGTGTTTTACGTTTCTCTTGAGTGGTTAAAGTTTTTACCTTTATATTTAGTTTAATTTTATTATTTTTTTCTTAATAGGAATTTTTCATTGTTGATATATCCTGAGAATGATGTACCATTTATGCTACTTCATATGGCTTTATACCACCTATAACGAGAGAAGCATAATAGTAGTATACTTTAATTCCTAAAAATTCAAAGATTGAATAATGGTTCTAATTCCCATTACATTACAATATGCTTTGAAGAATGACAAGAAGAATAGTGCCACCTCCATTATAATTTGTCAAGTGAGTGTTTTACTTTCTTACTACTATTATATATGATTTTAACTTGTTTAACTAGCTAATAAGTTCTTTTATAATAATTGTTATTCATAACTTTTATTTTAGATGGAATATATGATTGTGCTTATTGTTTTGTCAATGTTTTGATAAAAGTTTCTTAGAAATTGATAAGTATTCAAAATTAGTTTTTTATATAGTATATGAAAAAAGTATGAATATCGCAAGTTGTAATTTTTAGGTTCTGTGGAGCGATGACACTCCCTTTTAACGACAAAGTACGTTTAAAGTTTTATGGTTGGGTGATTGTTTCTTGATGCGTTATGATTTTACATTAGGTTGCTCGTTGTTATGACATGTTTTAGTATATATGTTTTAATATTTGGGATTATGGTAAAATTTGAAATGGCATGTTAGGGAAAAGTAAGTGCAAATATATATATATATATATATATATATATATATGTGTGTGTGTGTATGTGTGTGTGTAAGTAATTGTGTATATGAAGATATGTGCAGGACCGGTTAGAAGAGGTCTGTGTAATAGTTTCACAATGAGTAGAGACTTCGAACACTTAACAAATCAAATAGTTAAGCGGGTTTATGATGATACTAAGAACACAAGTAATAAGAGACAGAACAAGAAGAACAACAAGATAATATTGGTTACAAGAATGATGTATCTTGCCTTTAAGTTCTTTTACAAGTGTTACAACGTATACATAAAATGACAAGTAATTTTAATTTATACTACTTCCTATAACTGACCATACTTTGAAAGCTAGCTAGTAACACTAATGTAGACAACAGGATTAGCATATAGTCAAAATGAAGATTGCCTTTTGACTTGTGAGAGAGGGTGAGAATTCGAAGATGGCAGCAACTCATCTAAGTTGGTGAGAATCCAAAGATGGCAGCAAAAAGTGTTTTAGCTTTGTCAAAACATGATTCAGTGAAAGCATGTCTTCTTTATTTTCGAAAGAAATTAGTCTTTGGCTTCGAAAGACTTTGTCTCTGAAGCTTTGAAAGAATTTATCTTTGGCTTTGGAAGATATGGTCATTTCGCTTTGGATGATTTTATACTTCATGCATGAATGTTGATATATCTCTGGTTGTATCATCCTCTATGTGTAATCCTTACAAACTCCCCCTAAGCTTTTGTTTGACATTTATTTCTTCATCAGTCACATCATATAAGAAAGCACACTTGAGAAATCATAGCAAGTTGGTTGGATAGATTTGAATTTGTTAAATTTAATTATAGTAGTGGAGTGTCACCCACCACTTCAACACATTTATCAAAAGAAGCTTGATCTAATAAGTGTTTGACATCATTGATATTGTCTTCTATAAAGTGGTTATCTTCATCAAGAAATTCTTGATCTTTATTATCATCTCTATTTCTGCTGACATTGGAAACTCCTTCAATTGAGTTATATGCCTTTGTGTTGGAATTTATAGGCACCTCAGATGTATCAGCTGAAGAGTTTGTCATGGCTGTGCTAATAGGATTTCCATTTGTAGTGTTAGTTACCACTGGAACTGAAGTATTTTTCTTGCTTGGTCCTCAACTTAAATTTTAGGTCAGGATCACCTATTGATAAGTAACCTATAGATCTTGAAACATCTTCACAATATTTATTAAAATATTTGGTAACTAAATCAATACCAAATAGCCAATCTGGACCAAAACCTTTCATACTAGGATTGTGCTCATTGAAGGTCACATTGGTCTACTCCTTAACTACTCTAGTTCTTAGATTGTATACTCTATAGGCCTTAGCTTGAAAAGAGTATCCAATGAAGTATTCATCAACTGATTTCTCAACAAATTTGGCTACTTGATCTTTTGTATTCAAGATGGTGAAAGGACATCCAAATGATCTTAGGAAACAACTAAAGGTCTCCTTTTGTGTGCTAGCTCATAAAGAGTCTTACCATGAGTCTTGCCTACTAAAACTCTCTTTTGCACTTAGCAGGCGGTGTTGAATATCTCTACTCAGATGATGATGAGCAGTTTAAAGTTAGATAACATAGTTCTCGTAGCTTCAATAAGTGTCTTGTCTCTCTTCTCAGCAACACCATTTTTTTGAGGAGTTCAGGAAGCACTATATTGTCTTGTAATACCTTTTTCATCATAGAATGAATCTAGGATTTGGTTCTTGAATTTTGTTCCTTGATCACATCTTATGGTCTTGACCTTTTGATCATAATGATTCTCGAGTTTTAGAATGAAGTTCTTCAAGATCTCAGGAGTCTCATCCTTAGTTCTAATGAAGATGACCCAAGTGAAACATCTGAAGTCATCTGTAATCACCAAATAATATAACGTCCTTCCTAGACTCATTACACTTGTGGGGTCAAAAAGATTCATATGAACTAAGTGTAGAGGTGTAGTGATGGAGTTCCTTTCATTGGCTTGTGAGACATTTTGTGTTGCTTTCCTTTAAGACATGCAACACAATGGTCATCACTTCTAAACTCTTTCTTTGGCATTCTCGTTACTAAATAATTTTTAATTAATTTATTCATGTTTTAAGTTAAATGGCATATTCTTTTATGCAAGAGGAAAGACTCATCACTATTTGCTTTAGGTAAAAGCAAGAAACTTCTCTAGAAGGTGATGTTTCTTGCAAGTCTATCTTGTACATGTTCCCTTTCATGGGGCTTTGAGCAAGATGTGCTCTTGTGGAATGGCCACCCTATGCTAGAAAGCAATACGCTCATGCTTAGTAAAGATTATGTTATGTCCCTGATCACAAAATTGGGATACATTCAGTAGATTGCACCCAAGCTACTTGACAATGTAGATACATGTGTACCTAGTTTAGGAGTTAATGTAAAATGTATTTCATGTCTTACATATATAATTGAATGGGTATAAATGAAATACAATGTGTGGTTGATACATATAATATTTAATATTTCATTGTTTATCGTGTGATAATGCATATGGAACTAACTATATAGGTTTGTGGTTGTTTACATAATTCTTAGTCAATAATGATTGAGAAACATGTTCAAACTTAATCGTGTGAAGTTGTTGGACCAAAAGAACCAATGAGCCTGATCAGAAAAACCTCTAAGTCCCACAGACATCACAACAACTGCTGAAGACTTAAAATGCTGAAGACTTGATCAGCTGTTTGACAAAGTCTGAAGAGCAACAGCTGAAGAACAAAGTACTGAAGACTTCAACAGCTGAAGACCAAAAGTCTGAAGATCAACAGTTGAAGACTAAAGTACTGAAGACTTCAAAAGCTGAAGACTAAAGTACTGAAGACTTCAACAGCTGAAGACCAAAAGTCTGAAGATCAACAGCTGAAGACTAAAGTACTGAAGATAACAGCTGAAGTACAAAGACTGAAGACAATAGCTAAAGACATCAGCTGATGACAACAGCTGAAGTTCAAGTACAAGTACTGAAGCCTTCAGAGTTTGTTACAACAGTTGAAGAAGCATTCTTCAGTTGTTGTGATGGTTTCCTTTCAGTATTTTTCTTTTCTATTTCAGTACTTGTAAAACGACTGAAGAGCATGTTCTTCAGTCGTTGTAGTTTCAGTAGTTTCTTTTCAGTAGTTGTAGTGATAGTTAACACTTAGTATTTTTGTAAGAAGATGTTAGCTGTTCTGACATCTTCAGTAGTTGTGTTAACTATCAGTAGTTTGAATAATTCTGTTAGATGTCACTATCAAGTGACATCAGCAGACGTCACATCTCCTATATAAGAGATGTTGACCGAATTGTACGTGTGACATTCTGTTACCACCAAAGCGTATATTGAATGAAATATCTTTCGCAGAATTCTCTCTCTCTATAACTGTTTACTCTTATATCGAATATCAATTGTGTTCTTGTGAATTGTCTAATTCATTGTTTGATTTCCGCTGCAATACTCTCTAATCAAACAAACGTAGATCACTAATCCTAACAAATGGTATCAGAGCAGGTTAATCATTGATCGATCTAACAATTGATCATTGAAACTGCTATTCGATATCTATGTTTGATTGAATTAGCATATTTGCAAGAATTGGTTATAGATTATTGAACTTCTGCTGCTTTCGTTTATTCACTTTGAGCTTTCTCTTGGTTCAATTTGGTTTGTTGTGTTTTTGTTCTAAATCTGCTAAAGCTTAATTGAATTTGGTTGAATCTGAGAATGACTACTCCTTCTAATGACCCTCACAATACCGGTTCCTCAACCAAGCCTCCGATGCTGGTTAGGACTGGGTATAACATATGGCAACGAAGGATGCTTCATCACCTGTCTGTTAACAGTTCAGGTTGTTGGACATCTGTGGTACATGGTCCACACAAGCCTATGGTGAATAATCGGAAACCAACCAAATGGTTCCGAAGAAGAACGATCAATACTCAGATGAGGATCGGAAATTGTTTGAGATTGATGCTAAAGCACATGGTATTCTGGCCATGGCCTTGCCAAATGAAATCTATTCAGGGCTTATGCATCATGAAACTGCTCATGACCTCTGGAATGCACTGAAGGAATAATTCGGTGGAACAGATGAGGTTTTAGCAAACAACAGAGAAATCCTTGCCCAACAATATGAGACATTCTCTCATAGAAAGGGTGAGACACTGACTCAACAGTTTGAGCGTTTTTCTTGTTTGATCTCTGAGCTGAAAATGGTCAAACAGGAATACACCAATAGCCAGATGAATAACAGATTCCTTAGATCACTGCCTGAGAGATAGGACACATACACTATTGTCCTACACTCCAGTGCAAATCTGGATAGCCTATCTCTCACCCAACTTCATAGGAAACTGCTTACATTCGAGAGAGGGGTAGAGCAGAAAAGGAAACTGGCATCATCAGGAAAGCTCACTGATGACATTGTACCAGGGAACACTGCCTTGGTTAGTTATGAGTCACAATATGCTACATCTGAAAGCAATTATGATGAGCATATAGATTTCTCTTCAAACAATTCTGATCATGCATTTATTGGTGTTGATAGTCAATCAAGCTGTAATAGTGACAATTTATGCTTCATCATGGATGATCTGAAGGGTATTGCGGATGATGATTTAGAAGAGATGGATATTCTAAGCCAATGGCCTTAGTTAATATTAGATCTCAAAAGTTCTACAAGAGAACTGGCAGGAAATTTCCTGGACTCTCTGGCAAAACCAAAGTTGGTTTTGACAAGAGTAAGTTGAGGTGTCACAAATGCCAAAGGCTTGGACACTTTGCAAGAGAGTGTAGATCAACTGGATCTATCTCCTCTGCACCCTTTGTGACTTTTCCATGCACTAGTCCACAAAACAGAGGGCAGCATCCTGCGAGTTCTGGTCATCCTTCACACCCTATATCTCCTGCATATTTTGTCCCTCAGGGTCCAATGTCATATCCTTATCCCTGCTATTACATGCCTTAGCCAAATCCGGTTCAAACTCCTATGGCACAAAACCCACAAGCATTACCTGAACCTCAACCTTCCCAATCTCATCAACAATCTCAACCTCAGCAACACAGCTTTTTCACCCCATGAGTTGTTGACTGGAGCAGTTTACCAGATGATATGTCTGGTCATGAACAACTGTTCTCTGGTGCAGGTCAACATGGTGGTGACAGTCCTTTTGGAGATCTTGCTCTTATGGCTATGGAGTCTGCTGATACCTCATCTTCTAATGCCTCCACACCACAGGTATCACAGGTATCCTCTGAGGCCAAAGCCAAGCTATGTTCTGAAAAATGCATAGCTACATTTGTATCTATTAGAGAAGCAAATGTAGCTTTAATTAACAAGAACATTGAGCTTGAACAAATAATATCCAAAAGAAAAGCTGAATTTGAGTCTGTGCTTAATGATAATAATGATGAGATTTACAAACTTAAATGACAAATCACTGATGATAAGGCTAGGGAAGAGGTACTTCTAGAGAAGTACAGAGACCTCAAAGAAACACTTGCAACTACCCAGGTAGAGTGTGATTGATGGGTACATTCCTGCAAGGGTTTTGAAATGCTTCTTAGTAAGCAATCTGCTTCGAATGTGAAGTTTGGCATTGGTTATAATCACACTGCTCCTCCTATATATTTTACTCCAGAGCAGAGGAAAAATCTGATGGAGAAAGCAATAACCAATCCTTTTCATCATGTGATCTACTATCTGATATAGCACCATCAGAGGTTGAAGTCAGCTTTCATTCCTCTCAGAACCTATCAGCTGATGTTGATGGTTCAAATGCTGACACTCACATGATCAAAAAGTTGATCACTCCACATGGTATTTCACAAAGCACGGAAAGTACCAAAGAGCATGTCATAACACCTGGAGAACAAACCCAAACTACTGCATGTACTAAAGGAAGAAAACTGCTTGTACTAATAGCAAACTGCTAAAGAATAAGTCTCCAGTAGTTTCATCTTCTTCAGCAGATGATCAACTTAAGATGAAGAAAAATCCATGTGAAATATGTGGCTTATTCAATCATCTTACTGATGATTGCTGGTATAAAAAGGGCTCCAAACTCAAACATAATGAGAACATTAAAAAGCAAATGGATAAAATGAAAACTGAGTTTGAAACCAAATTTGTACCAGCAACATCAAAACCTGTGACCCCAAAATCCAAAAAGAAATCTAAAAAGCAAGGGGTTAATCAGCAACAGTTGAGGTTGCTCAAAGGGAGATGGTACAACATAGGAATCCATCAATTTCAAGCACTAATGTGTCTGATGAGCTGAAGGCTTTATCACAAAATCAGACACAACTTGTTATGATGGTTCAACATCTATTGGGAAGAGTCAACCAATTAGATGCTCCTATGCTGAAACCACAGAGAAGAAAATCCATGCCAAAGGATTCTTCTTCTTCACCATCTCCATCCCCTCAGTTGTTATTCATAGCAAATCTGTTAGTTTACCATGTGTTGATGTGAATAGACCCAAACCAAAAAGTTTTGTGTCTCAAAAACTAAGTAATTGTTTATGATTGCAGGGTTCTTTAGCATGCCAAAGTAGCATCTGGTATGTAGACAGTGGAGGATCTATGCATATGACTAGGAACAACTCTCTTCTTCATGACTACTCTCAAGGAAAGAAGGGGTTTGTTTCTTTTGGCAATGATGCTAAGGGTTACATCATTGGCAAAGGCTTTGTCTCCAATGGGGAAATAAAGTTTGATGATGTTAATCATGTGGAAAATCTCAAATACAATCTCTTGAGTGTCAGTCAAATGTGTGATAAAGGCCATGTTGCTCTTTTCACTAGTCAGAACTGTAGGATTCTGTCATCCAAAGTTCTGAATTTGATTGATAAGGTGTTGGATGATCACACTCTCCTGAGGGCCAACAGGACAGGAAGAGTGTATGCCTTAGATCTTTCCAAGAAAATAGCTCTCAAAGGCCATCCTTGCCTATTTTCCAAAGCCTCTCCTCAGGAATCTAAACTATGGCACAGAAGGCTGGGTCATGTTAATATCAAAAACATGAATCAGCTGATCCACAATAGTTTAGTGAGAGGTTTACCAATAAAGGAGTTCCACTGTGATGAAACCTGCACTGCTTGTTTAAAAGGAAAACAACACAAAGTCTCATTCCCTCCTATTGAAGAACCCAAGTCCAATGCCTGCTTGCAGTTACTGCACATGGATTTATTTGGTCCTGTGAGAGTGATGAGCATGGCAAAGAAGAAATACTGTCTGGTAATTGTGGATGATTACTCCAGATTTGTATGGACTTTCTTTCTGCATTCGAAGGATGAGGTTGCTTAGAAGATTATAAACTTGTGTTGTATGTTGAGAAGCAGTATTCCCTATCAGTCAAGTGTATAAGGAGTGACAATGGAACTGAATTCAGAAACCATACACTTGATGATTTTTATCTTTCAAAGGGAATCAAAAGGCGGTTTAGCATCCCAAGACTCCAGAACAAAATGGAGTAGTGGAGAGAAAGAACGGGACCCTAATTGAAGCTGCAAGGTCTATGTTGGCTGACTCTGGTTTGCCACTGACCTTTTGGGCTGAAGCTGTTAATACAGCTTGCTATGTGCAGAATAGAGCCTTAGTAAATCAGAGGTTGATGAAGACTCCATATGAAGTTCTACATCACTTGGCTCCTCTAATTTCATTTTTCAGAGACTTTGGGTGTCCCTGTTTCATTCTCAACACAAAGGATTAACTCCATAAATTTGATCCTAAGGTGGATGCAGGCTATTTTGTTGGTTATTCATCTACTTGCAAGGCATACAGAGTCTTCAACTGCAGAACAAAGACAGTTGAAGAAACTCTGCATGTGAAGTTTAATGAATCTCCAAAGGACAAGATTGCACAAAACCCTGTGGAGTTTTTTGATCTGGACATACTGCAATATGTTCCTTATCAACCTCCAGCTGTTGCAGATCATGTGGACAAATCATCTTCTGCAGCATGTCTTCTACCTGGTGGTATTGATGATGATGATAATATCAATACTCACCTATTCAAGTTTAGTGATCAACTGCCTGGGTCTGCTAAACTTGATGTTCCTGTAGCTTCAGCAGTTCCATCCACAACAAATGCTGATGAGATATCTGATTCCTCTACATATTTTGATTTAACATCTAATTCTTGGTTTCAAGAGTCTGCATCACCATCTGCTGCTGCTGAAGGTTCTACAAACACTTGCACATATCTTATTGTTTATCAAGAGCTGAAGAATCACCCAATGTCTCACATCACTGGTGATATCAATGCTGGAGTTTCAACAAGAAGTCAATTGTCTAACATCTGTCTCTATGCTCTCTTTATCAGTCAGCTAGAGCCAAAGAACTATCATGTTGATTTGAGAGACAATGGATGGGTTGAAGCCATGCAGCTTGAGCTACTTCAGTTCAAGAAACAGCAAGTGTGGGAACTGGTTCCTCTACCCACAGGTAAGTGTGCAATAGGCACTAAATGGGTGTTTAGGAATAAAACTGATGAAAATGGGCTTATTTTTAAGAACAAGGCTAGACTAGTTGTACAAGGTTTTCACAAGAAGAAGGTATTGATTATGATGAAACGTTTGCCCCTGTAGCCAAACTAGAGGCAATTAGATTGTTCTTAGCCTATGCTGAAAAACAAAGTACTAAAGACTTCAACAGCTGAAGACCAAAGTCTGAAGATCAACAGTTGAAGACTAAAGTACTGAAGACTTCAAAAGCCGAAGACTAAAGTACTGAATACTTCAACAGCTGAAGACCAAAGTCTGAAGATCAACAGCTGAAGACTAAGGTACTGAAGATAACAGCTGAAGTACAAAGACTGAAGACAACAGCTGACGACAACAGCTGAAGTTCAAGTACAAGTACTGAAGCCTTCAGAGTTTGTTACAACAGTTGAAGAAGCATTCTTCAGTTGTTGTGATGGTTTCATTTCAGTAGTTTTCTTTTCTATTTCAGTACTTGTAAAACAACTGAAGAGCATGTTCTTCAGTCGTTGTAGTTTCAGTAGTTTCTTTTCAGTAGTAGTGAAAGTTAACACTTCGTATTTTTGTAAGAACATGTCAGCTGTTTTGACATCTTCAGTAGTTGTGTTAACTATCAGTAGTTTGAATAATTCTGTTAGATGTCACTATCAAGTGACATCAGCAGACATCACAACTCCTATATAAGAGATGTTGACCTAATTGTACGTGTGACATTCTGTTACCACGAAAACGCATATTGAATGAAATATCTTTCGCAGAATTCTCTCTCTCTATAACCGTTTACTCTTATATCGAATATCAATTGTGTTCTTATGAATTGTCTAATTCATTGTTTGATTTCCACTGCAATACTCTCTAATCAATCAAACGTAGATCACTGATCCTAACAGAAGTTCTCATGCCAATCGACCATGCTAATGGACCACACACATGAAAACTTCATGCTTATGAACCAGTAGCACGACTAAATCAGGAGACTAGATCAGTCGCACGAACTGAAAATCCTAACCTACAAATACCACCTCATTCATGGAAAAACAGATCAATTTGAATACCTATGCACACAATCGTACCCTAGCTGTCTAGAGACTCAAGAAGACCTGTTCCAAGTTCATAGATAATAGTTTATCGTGTTCTAATCATTCATAACGTTTCATTAATCGTTAGAGTGATCATATCTGTGTTCTCCCTAATTGGATCGCCAATCAAATAGGATTCCGCACTATTTGATTTGGTATACACGCAGAATCAGTTAGTACTCCATTCTAAATGGTTCTAACAAGTGGTATCAGAGCTTTGACTCGTGATTTAATAGATTTTTGTGTAAATCTTATGTTTTGCAGTCAAAAACACCATCTTTTTGGTATAAAAGTGTTTTTATGTGTCTCTAGGTCTAAAACTTCACGTTTTTCGACTTACGACGTATTAGGGTTCGTGAAAATTTGTATATTTGTGTCAAAGTACCAAAAGCCCTTGCATTTTCAAAAACTAGCAGCTTTAGTCGCACGATTGACTCAATCGCACGACTGAACTCATTCGCATCTCCCATACGCATGATTAACTCAGTCGTTCATCCATTTGTATGACTGAACACCCCATTCGCATTGTTCATCCGCATCTGTCCAATCGTACGATTGACTCATCTGTATATGTTCAATTGCACAATTGACTCTTCCGCATTTGTTCAATCGCACGGTCGAGCCATCCACATTGTCCAATCGCACGGTTAGCCCAATCGCATCCCTTCATTCGCACCAGTGAAACAGTTTGTTATAAAATTCAAAGGAAATAGAAATGGAAGATCACTACTCAGCATTCACTGCAAGCAGGGATTCACAGATCCAGAATCTATTGCTTCTGGAAAATGATATTGGGAATCATAATAAGCCCCCTAAGCTCATAACGTTAGATGATTACCCACAATGGAAGCACAGGTTCGAGATATATTTAAATGGAGTTGATCATAATCTATGGGAATCAATCGAGACAGGTTATAGTATGCTGGTTGTGCCGATGGAGTTAAACTTACCTTAGGTGGCATGACTGATATTCAGAAGGTAAAGTACAATGCAAAGAAGAAGGTGTATACTTTGCTGCCTCAGTCAATTGCTAAGGATATATTCCATCAATTTTTTGAGAACAAGCAAGAAAAGAAGCTATGGGATGCACTGGAAAAACGGTATGACGACAACGCATCGTTAAAAGCTCGAAATGCTAAGGCTTTGAAGAAGGAATTCGATAACTTCTCATCAATGGGTAAGGAGAGTTTGGATGATGTTATAGACCGCTTCTACCACTTAATGAGTGAGCTGCACACTCATGGGGTTGTTACGTCCATGGAAGACAAGGTGTTGAATTTCGCAGATGGCTTGCCAGAAAAGTGGGTTTCATTTGTATCAAACCTCAGAGAGAATGACATGCTGGCAAAGTTGGATATCAACAATTTCATTCTGAAGCTGAGAGAGGAAGAGTTGAAGATGAAGTACAGTTCATAAAAGAGTTCATATGATCAGAACCCCTCACTGTACAATTCAACTCCTCAACCAAAAATGTCTGGAGCACCACTTCAAACAATATTCGTGTTGAGTTCAGCTGCTCCATCCCAAGCCACTACTTCAGGATCTGACACGCCAGGGTCATCTTGCACCCAATACATCAAACTTGAAGCCAACACTATAAAATTGAAGACCGAGAATCTCGGTAATGTCAATGTAGAGGTAGCAAAGGAGCATATGGAGCTCCTAGCTGCTGTCGTTCACTCCTATGACAGTCTAGTTGCAGGAAGGATAGGTAACTGCCATCTGGCAGATGAAGACTATAAGCAAGTAGACGAGAATGAGCTAGAAATAATGGACATTATGTGGGCTCTTGCTAGTGCTGTCCGGAGGGTGAAAAAGTTTGTTAAGAAGACATGACAGAACTTGATAGCCACAAAGGATACAACTTTTGGTTTTGACAAAACCGAAGTTACCTGTTTTAACTATAAAGAGAAAGGGCACTCAAACATGAATGTGTGAAGCCCAAGAAGGCAGACAATGGTAATCCGTTTTCATCCTTCAATCACCAAGATAAACCCACAAGTAGTACTGCATCGTCAAGCAAGGATCCTAAGGCCTTGACAGCTCAAGATGACAAAGGGCAAGATTGGACCTTTTGGTTTGTATCTCTAGGAGAATTCAACATTGCATGTGTTGAGGGTTAGGATGACGACTCTGCAAGCAAAGGTGATATAGGAGTGGAACTCGTGATGTCGAATAATTAAGAAACAGGAAATGTAGCCAATCACCTGAATGAAGAAGGTCAAAGTTCAACATGTTCAGAATCACCAGCACCAGAAAAGTCAAACTCTGCTATGATGGGTAATTCAACCGAATCTTCTCAGGTAAGTACCAAAGACCAACTCTTTGATAGTCATGCTTGTAATGAATGTAATAAATTTAGAGAAAGCATAGACTAAAAATCTGCTAGGTTATTAGATCACAATGATAGCTTAGTAAATGACTTACAACTATGCACAGAAGCAAACAGGATTTTAAAACAAAATGAGCACAGTTACAAAGAGAAAATAGAATAGTTAAATAAATAACTAAGGGAAACCGAAGTTGTAGCTTTTAACCAAGCAAATAACATAAAGTTCTATTTTAACTCAGTAGAAGAAACTAAGAAACAACAAGCAGTTTTAGAAGTCGAAGTAACTTCTTTAAAACAAAAACTACATAGTTGGACTAGTTCTTCAAACATAGTCTAGCACTTAGTGAGAGAACGCAACAACGGGGAGGGTTTGGGTTACAAAGTGGTTCCACCACCACATGAGACCTTGTTGAATGTTAAATGCAAACTAATTAATGACAACCCAATCAAGGATTGTGTGGGGTCCAATCCTCTTGTAAGTGATTCAGATTCCACAAGTACAACTATTGAATATGTTACTAAAGAAAAGGATACCACTTTACAGTCAAAAGGTAAAATGCCTATTGTTAATTTGGATGAACAATTTGAAAGGGTTAAGGTAAAGTCAAGTTCAAACACATCTAATTCTATGCCCAAAAAGACCAAACAAGTTAACCAAACACGTGCTTCATGTCTAAGTCCAAATAAACAAAAGGGTAAAGATGTTAAAAATCTCCAAAAAAATAAATCTTGTTAAAGAAGATAAAATATCTAAACAAGAAGTGACAAAACCAAATAGACTAAAGTCACACCTGTGTCATACACGTCCCCATAGAAACAGTTCCACCACGTATAGAAAGTAGATCATGCTGCAACTATGGAAAATATGGACACATTGCTTCTTATTGTCCTTATTATCAGACACCAAGGACGAAAGTTGAACTTAATGACACTAAACCAAGTTCTTTCAAAAGGAGTTCTATGACTCCACCAAGAAGAATTAGTGAACACAAAGTTCAAACCATAAGCCAGTCGTCTATTTATTACAAACAGGCCTTACACAAAACTGGCTTATGGAAAGAAAAATCAAGTTCAATGTCTGATAATAAGCATAAGAAGAAGAATGATCTGCCTCTCCCTCAAATGGACAGTGGGTAGAATTCATGATGTGTGATGCATCTGGGTCACCCAAGCCAGTTAAGGCTTGGGTCCATAACCTCAACTAATCATTTCCTTTTAAATGTGCAGGGTGTCAGCTATAGTGCTTCTACAAATACCTAGATTGTTTATAGCGGAGCATCAAGGCACATGACTGGGAACTTGTCTCTCCTTTCAAACGTAAAACAAATTAAGGAGGACACGTTTCGTTTGCTGGAAATAAAGGTGGATACATCATAGCTCAAGGAGAATTGGAAACTAGAAAGTGAAGTTTGATAAGGTAAATTATGTTCAACAACTTCATATAACTTGCTCTATGTATCCGATATATGTTACAAAGAGTTCAAAGTTGTATTTGACAGCAAGAAGTGCTATGTTCTGAAAAAGGACTGTGTCATCCCGGAGGACCAATTGTTAATGTCAGCTTCAAGATATAATGATCTATATGTCTTAGACCTCTCAAAGGCCTCCACAACTGATCATCAAATACAATGCTTCTTGTCAAAGGCAATAGAGAATGGGACACATTAATCCAAAGAAGAACTTCCAACTACCAGAGTTTTGTGTCACATGTAAGAAGGGCAAACAGATGAAGAAGTCTCATAAGGCAAAGAAAGTTCACTCAATTGATCTGCCTGTTGAGCTCCTTCACATGGATCTGTTTGGCCCAGTCAGTACAAAGAGCATTGTCGGCGACTTGGACTACTATGTAGTTACGGATGATTACTCAAGAATCTCTTGGGTGATGTTTTTGAAATCCAAATGAGAGACATTTGTATTATTCAAAGAGCTAGTAACTACATTAGAGTCACTCTACAAACTGAAGGTAAGCCAAGTTTGCTCAAACAATGGTACCGAGTACAAGATCCAATGGATGGAGGCATTCTGCAAAGAAAAAGAATTGTGCACCAGTTCACATCTACCTACACTCCTCCAATGAACGGACTTGTTGAGAGAATGAATAGAAGCTTGACAGAGATAGCCCGGACGATGCTAGCAGACTTAAAATTGCCTATCCAATTTTGGAATGAGGAAGTAGCTAACGCATGTTATACTCTCAATCGAGTCCTGGTGTTCAAGCGTCATGGTAAGACATGTTACAAGTTACTTCAACAATGTAAACCTAATCTTGAGTACCTCGAACCGTTTGGAGCACCTTGTATATTGCTGAAGAAAACTCATTCAGGGAAATTCAACGAGAAGGCCAAATAAGGGATTTTCTTAGGATACAACATACGAATAAGAGAGTTTACAATAACTCAACGGATCAAGTAGAAGTGTGGTGCAATGTTGATGTACAGGGTTACACCACTCCTCCAGCTGGAAAAGGACCCTTGTTCTTTTTCGTTTATGATGGATTCTTTAAGTCCTTCAACATCCTTCTCTCCCCTCCTGAAGATGAGTTGGCAACCAAAATGTATGATGTCTTAAGCACACCATCAAAAGACACAACAACATTAGGTTCACAAGGGAGTCTTCCAGTCATTCAAAGGGAGCACCGGAAGTAAGTGACTCTTCCTCTGATGATGAGATGTGGAGAACGTTCAGGTGGATGAGGAGGAATAGGTTCCTACTACTTCAAGTTCACAAGCATTCGATATTGATGCCTCTGACACTTCAGAACCTCACATTGCCACTGCCTCAGATACCGAACCTACTGTTCACAATTTGGATCATGAGGTAGTTGTACCCACCACTCCTGGATTATGCTTAAATGTTTATCATCCTCTAGACAATGTCATTGGAGATGTACGATCAGGAGTTCAGACAAGAAATCAGCTATACTCAGCTGATTATGCCTTGGTAATGGAAAAGGGATATCTTCACGATGGTGTGTATCGACGTTTTGTGTCTAAATTTGAGCCAATATATGTAAGTGAAGCCCTAAATGAAGAGGCATGGGTGAGTGCCATGCAAGAAGAACTTCTTCAGTTCAAGAAGTTAGGTGTATGGACATTAGTGGATAGACCGAAAGGTGCTAAGGTCATTGGCACCAAATGGGTCTTGAAATGTAAAAAAGATGACCAAGGTGTCATAATTAGAAACAAGGCTTGACTTGTAGTTCAATGATTTTGACAAGTCGAGGGGATTAATTACTATGAAGTCTTCGCACCTGTGGTGAGAATTGAAGCAATCCGTATCTTCATATCCTATGCATCTTCCATGAAGATTAAAGTATATCAACTGGATGTGAAGAGTGTGTTTCTTCATGGTGAAATCCAGGAGACAGTGTATGTCAGTCAACCTGAAGGATTTGACGATCTATATCTTCAGGACAGAATTTACAAACTAGACAAAGCTCTCTAAGGGGTCCATCAAGCCCCAAGAGCATGGTATGAAAAACTCTCAACTCATCTTGTGAAACACGAATTTCGCAGAGGAGTGATTGACTGTACACTGTTCATCAATGAACAGGATGGTGACTTACTGTTTATTCAAATTTATGTTGATGACATAATCTTCGGTTCCAAAAACGAAGAACTATGTAAAGAATTTGAAACAGTGATGAAAGATGAGTTTGAGATAAGTGCCATGGGAGAGATGAATTTCTTTCCCGGGTTACAGGTGGATGAGGCATCAAAGGGCATTTTTCTACATCAGATCAAGTATGTAGGTGATATTCTAAGTCAGTACGATATGGAGAATGCTTCCGCAGCTGGGACTCCACTTGCTACAAACCATGACGTAGCACCGGACGAAAGTGGTGATCTAGTAGATGCCACTACGTACCAAGGAACAATGGGATCTGTCATGTACCTCACTGCATGAAGACCTGGTATCATGTGCGCGTTGTGTCTGTGCTCCAGATATCAAGCAAAACCAAAAGTCAACCATCTCATAGGCGTCAAAAGGATATTTCATTAGTTGAAGGGTACTCCAACACTTGGATTGTGGTATCCTCATGACGATGACTTGGAGCTTACAGCGTACAGTGACTCGTATTATGGCCACTGCAAAATGAACTATAAGTCAACGTCAGCAGGATATCAATTCTTTGGGAGAAGATAAGTCACGTGGCAGTGGAAGAAGCAAACATCAGTTGCTCTGTCAACTTATGAAGCTAAATACGTTGCTGCTGCAAACTGTTGTTCACAAATCATCTGGATTCAACAGCAAATGCGAGACTACAATTTGAAATTCTGTAACACTCCTATATTTGTTGATAATTCTACTGCTATAGCCGTAACTAAAAATCTGGTCCAACATCCTAAGACCAAACACATCAGCATTAAATATCATTTTATACGTGATTGCTTTAAAAATAATTTAATCGATGTTGGTAAAATTAATATGGATTTTCAACACGCTGACCTCAACACAAAAGCTTTTGCTAAACCATGGTTTTTATATCTCTTAGAGGTCAACGGCGTTAAAAAGAAAAGTGAAGTGATTTCAGACCATGATAGTACTTAGTCCGACAAGTAGACTTATTTGCTATTTTTTATTTCATTTTCTTTTATTTTATTTTATTTCTTTGCCTATTAATATTCTAAACACAAAAACTTTTTTGGTTTTAGAATCTTAGGGGGAGAATAGGTTAAATTAGTATTAAATTAGTTGTTTTAATTTCAGTACTAAAAAAATGAGGAAGGAGGACAATCAAGCTAATAGAAATGAGATCGTATGTGTGATACTGATTCAATGTTTATGGAAAATGATAATACACAGGAACAAAGAGTTTTGGACATTAAAAAGAATCAAATTGTTTAAGATGAAAAATTCAAAGTATAAGTCTAAGAAGTCTAAGCAACAATAAAAGGAAAATGATAGTAAAACTAGTTGCTACTAAGGTGACACGAAGAAAGAAGACCTAGAGGTGGCTAGACCATTAGATGATGTGTTGGTAGAATCAACAAAATAGATAAGTAGACCTCGTTGGTATTTTCAAGTTCAAACTAAGTTGTTCAACAAGCTGTGGGTTATCATCATATCCCAGGTTAACACAATCAACAAAGTTCCAATAAGGGGTGAAGAGCAAAATAAACGCCACAAATGTGTGCGGATGACCATAAAATTAGCATAGCACACGAAAAATGCAAACAAGAATCAAGCTAATAACCTATGTTGTTGGTGCGATCTGTGCAAAAAGAATATAATTTCTCAAACAAGAAGACAGGTTCTGTGCCTCTCTGTTGTGCGGTGGCACTGACCTGAGGATAAGCATTACCTAAATATTCTAGAATTCATTGTTGGTTGCACCTCTCTACTGTGCGGTATCACTGACTTGAGGTTTAGCAATTCTTTGAAAGCTCTAGAATAGTTTCTTCTTGAATACTACCCGCAGACCGCTCAAAAATCTCTCGAGGAACGTTGATTACCATATAAGCATGGGATCCACAAATGCTGGTTAAAATAATTAAACCTAACATATCATCAATTTGTGTCAAAAGTCAGTGTATGGATTTAAGTGGACAAGTATACTGACAATCGTCGTGGCTGTAATTCTTGAAAGTCCAAATTAGTATGTGCATCTTATAGTATTAGTATGATTTCCTAAACTTGCTAATGACTATGGATGAAAACAAGAATCTAGCATCAAAAGGTTTTTGTATCATGTCCCGAATGATTTGATATACCTGAATGATTCCATAATGAATCGTTCCAGTTATGGTCAAATAACTTGAAGCTGTACTGTTCAAGAAATAAATCTGTTAGATATCTATCTTAGGATTTCCACCTCACACAAACTTACAAAAATATGTTTTAGTTTTGTCTTTTAGTTCTAGTTGTTTAATTTGTTTTATTTTTAGTCAGTATAGTTATAAACATCGGACTATGCACTAGAATTCTCTCTGGGATTTAATCACTAAAAAGGGTCACGTCTGAGGTGACCAAACGGGTTTTCAAATGTTAAAAGGGTCATGTCTGAGGTGACAAAATGATTTTACTGTTAAAAGGATCACGTCTGAGGTGATCAAAAAGTTCTCTAAGTTAAAATGGGCATGTTTAAGATGATCGAATGCTGGAAATGTATCATCAATTGTTAAAAGAGCTCAGTGTCAAGTGGTCATGAAGTCAAAATCATACGTATGAGCCTAATCCACAAGTAACCCACACGTATTGACCAGACGTGCGATTGGACCATAAGCATAAGTAAATTCACATGGTTGGATCACAAGAATGATTCAATCGCATGAATGGAGGTGACCGAATGAGATAGTCGCACGACTATCACCTAGTAGTACGACTGAAAGTGACTGACTGTGCCAGTTGCACGACTGATCCTCAGTCGCACGAATCCAGAGTGCAACTAGGTTCAGTCTCACAACGGAAAGAAACCTAGTATAAATAGAGGGGGAGTCGGTCGCGGACGCTCATTCACCCCAATCGCTCACTTTATTGCATGAAGTACCGCTACACTACGCAATTTTCTTTTCACTGTTCTAGACTACTAATTGTTGTGTTCTAACAATATCTAGGGTTTATCCAGGTAATCCGCGACGATATTCACTCCAAAGTTCAATCAATTCGTGCCCTAATGATCGAATTTAAGCCCTAAACTTAACCGAGACTTAGTTTGCCTAAGAAACCTATAAAAACTAAGTATATTGTTCAAATAAAGTTTATTAGGTGTTATGTCAGTCATTTGCGAAACTAATGAGCCAAACCACAACATCTAACACTAAGTTTTGCTCAAAATTTGAATTTGAATGGAAAAATAGTCTGTTATGCGTATGGACACCCTGATGAACTTCAATCTCACAACTGAACTATGTGTATGAGTTCCATTGCACGACTGGTGTAAACGCATGGGATAGCATACGACTAAGCGAAGTCGCATGCTCAGTCGTACGTATGAGCTCATTCGCACGACTAGATCTCAGTCGCATAGTTCATTCGCACGACTAGATCTCAGTTGCACAGATCATTCGCACGACTTGATCTCAGTTGCACAGTTCATTCGCATGACAAAATAGAAGATTTCAAGTCCAGTGAATCAAATTGTTACTCATAGACACACAGTAATGTTTATTTGCATTGTGTTACAGATGGCGTGTCATTGGACTATGAGCACAAAACATAACATTTGTGCTCATCTGGATCTGACCTCCTGGACCGCGGCTGAGTTTTCGGGTATTATTACATTCTTACGGAGATCGAGGATCTTCCATGCTATATCGACTCCGTGCACTACGTAGCATTCAGTTCAGCACGCTTTCTGGGAAAGCGTTGTTGTCGACAGGTCCTTAGAGCCCTACTAGATCAGGAGCTCCATTTTTCGTCTGGCTATAGAGATCACTGAGGACAATCTCAGGACAGTCTTGGAGTTTGGGGATGATGCTCACTGCCTTACATGACTACACCCACTGATTATACAAGGCTGTTTTCTGCGGGCCAAGTACTTGGGGGATATCAACGCGGGTGTGCTCAACAAGATAAACCTGTGCCCCCAATTTAAGTACTCAGCCCATGTGCTGCTTAAGTGCATTGCCTCAAGGAAGGGAGGCTTCGATGAGCAATCTGATCAGATTTATAATGCCTATGTGGCGTTGGTGCTGAATCATACGTTCAGCTTCTTGAGGATGATCTTCACCTACCTGGTGGAGAACATTGAGGTGAAGGGCAAGGAGGGATTTTGCATGTACCCTCGCTTTATGCAGATGATTATTGACAGAAGCTTCCCTTGCTACCAAAGGAGATGGAGGATGTCAGGGTGCTCGAGGTCATGGATGACACCACTCTTGGGAGGATGAAGCTGTACAGGGGGAAGTAGGTGAAGCCCCCTGTAAGGAGGTTGTTTGAGCATTTGGCCTGGGAAGACTACGTGGCGCTGACATGAAGGAACTGGCTCCACGATGATAGTGACTCAGACACTGAGCAGAATCTACTCCCTGCTCATGATTCTGATGATGAGGATAGCGATGATGGTGGAGATGCTGGCCCCATCCAATCTAGGGCCACTACTAATGATATGACATCTCCATCATCCACCCGAGGAGGAGTAGAGACTGTGGGATTCCATCACGACTTCCGACCTTATGAGCAGGAGAAGTAGGATGGGGAGCTATTGACTCGAACGGTGGGCAGCAAGGTGGTTGCCACCGAGCGAGGGATTTGGGCGGTTGGTGGATGCTCGAGCGAGTTTGGGGAGACTACGAATAATCCTACC
This sequence comes from Flaveria trinervia, assembly GCA_025506515.1. Taxonomy (NCBI): domain Eukaryota; kingdom Viridiplantae; phylum Streptophyta; class Magnoliopsida; order Asterales; family Asteraceae; genus Flaveria; species Flaveria trinervia. Next base: position 59,883,756 of record CM046444.1, on the reverse strand, counting down.
TACACTCTAGGCCAGCCCAGCATCCCAGGGGGAGCATCCTCTTCGAAGGGTTCGAGGAAAAAGAGGATGGTCAAAACAAGAATCTAGCATCAAAAGGTTCTGGTATCATGTCCCGAATGATTTAATATACCTGAATGATTCCATAATGAATCGTTCCAGTTATGGTCAAAATAACTTGAAGTTGTACTGTTCAAGAAATAAATCTGTTAGATATCTATCCTAGGATTTCCACCTCACACAAACTTACAAAAATATGTTTTAGTTTTGTCTTTTCGTTCTAGTTGTTTAGTTTGTTAAAATTTTAGTCAGTATAGTTATTAAACATCGAACTATGCACTAGAATTCTCTCTGGGATTTAATCACTAAAAGGGTCACGTCTGAGTTGACCAAATGGTTTTCATATGTTAAAAGGTTCATGTCTGAGGTAACAAAATGATTTTACTGTTAAAAGGATCACGTCTGAGGTGATCAAAAAGTTCTCTAAGTTAAATGGTCATGTCTGAGATGATCTAATGCTAGAAAAGTATCATCAATTGTTAAAAGAGCTTAGTGTCAAATAGTCATAAAGTCAAAATCATATGTATGAGCCATTCGCATGACTGGACCATGAGTATGGACTAGCCGGATGATTAGACCATACGTATGAGCCCAATCGCACCACTAACGCACACGTATTGACCAGACATGCGTATGGACACCCAGATGAAATTCAATCGCACGACTGAGCTTGGGCGAATGGCTCAATCACACAATTGAACTATGCGTAGGAGTTTAGTCGCACGACTGGTGTAAACGCATGGAATAGCATACGACTAAGCCATGTCGCATGCTCATTCATACGTATGAGATCATTCGCACGAATAGATCTCAGTCGCACATTTCATTCGCATGACAGAACAACAGATTTCAAGTCTAATGAATCAAATTGTTACTCATTGACACACACTAACGTTTATTTGCATTGTGTAATAGATGGCTAGTCGTTGGACTATGAGCACAAATCATAATATTTGTGCTAATCTGGATCTGACCTCCCAGAATGTGGTTGATTTCTTGGGTATTATTACATTCTTACGGAGATCGAGGATCTTCCGTGCTATATCGACTCTATGCACTCTGTATCGTTTAGTTCAGCAAGATTTCTGGGAAAGCGCTATTGTCGACGGGTCCTCTGAGCCCCACTGCATGAGGAGCTCCATTTTCGGTCAGGCTGTAGATATCACTGAGGACGATCTCAGTACAGTCTTGGAGTTTGGGGATGATGCTGACTTCCCTACTTGACTACACCCACTGACTGTACGAGGCTTGTTTCTATGGGCCAAGTACTCGGGTGATATCAACGCATATGTGCTCAACAAGAACAACCTGTACCCCCAATTTAAGTACTTAGCCCATGTGCTGCTTAAGTGCATTGTCTCAAGGAATGGAGGCTTTGATGAGCTATCTGATCAGATTCAGAATGCCTATGTGGCATTGGTGCTGAACTATCCGTTCAGCTTCTCGAGGATGATCTTCACCTACCTGGTGGCGAACATCGAGGTGAAGGGCAAGGAGGGCTTTTGCATGTTCCCTCGATTTATGCAGATGATTATTGACCAGAAGCTTCCTTTGCTGCCAAAGGAGAAGGAGGATGTCGTGGTGCTCAAGGTCATGGATGACACCACCCTTTGGAGGATAAAGGTGTACAGGGCGAGGCAGGTGAACCCCCTGTAAGGTGACTATTTGGGCATCTGGCCTGTGAGGAATATGTGGCGCAGCTCGGAGGGAGTGGCGCCATGATGATATTGACTCAAACACTAAGCAGATTGTGCTCCTTGGTGAAGATTCTGATATTGATCATAGCGATGATGTTGGAGATGCTGGCCGCATCCAATCTAGGGTCACTACTACTGATATGACATCTCCACCATCCACCCAAGGAGGAGCAGAGACTATGGGGTTCTATCAGGACTTCCGACTTGATGAGCAAGAGTTGTCGGATGAGGAACCGTTGACTCGAACGGTGGGCAGCAAGATGGTTGCCACCGAGCGAGGGATTCAGGTGGTTGCTGGACGCCTGGGCGAGTCTTGGGAGACTACGACTGATCCTACTTACACCCCATATCAAGTCAGCATCCCAGGGGAGCATCCTCCTCAAAGGGTTCGCGGAAAAAGTGGATGGCTCAGCCCCACGGGATGAATCCCAAGAGACGGAGGTACACGTTGATCACTATGTCTTTCCACACTGCCACCACAGCTACCACCATCACTACCTCACACACCACCACTACTACCACTTCACCCACCATTACTACCACACCTCCACCTACCACTACCTCACCCACCACCACTATTACCACTCCACTCAATCATATACCACCACCCATATTCACCACTGCCACCGCTACCACCACAAGCCACCAAGCCAGACCATCATCCCACCTATGATTCACTACAGGATCATCTCTGCCCCCCATTGGAGTAGAGAAACAGTTGTCAGCACTTAACCAAATGGTGTTGAAGCTGTTGGCTGCTCAAGAGAGAGCTGCCCAACTACATCAGCTTGCAGAGCTTAATGGTACCCAAGCTCAGCAAATAGCCCAACTACATGAGCAAAACGACCAATCAGCTAAGACGATTAGGGAGTTGGAGGCTACAAACGAGACCATCATGCTCAAGCTCAAGGGATCAAAGGATGAGCCACTCAAGTTAAGAGAAGGATTTAATAACGATGATGATGTTAAGACGATTAGGGAGTTGAAGGCTACAAACAAGACCATCATGCTCAAGCTTAAGGGATCAAAGGATGAGCCACTCAAGATAAGAGAAGGAGTTAATAATGATGATGATGATGATGATGAAGATGATGATAGTGATGATGATGAGACAAGTGATGATGAGGAGACAAGGGAAAGGCAGAATGATGATGATGATGAAGGAGATGCAGCTGCATCTGCCTCAGGTCAGGGTCAAGAGAGACGCACAAAAAGAAATCAAGACCAAGGAGCCTCATCTTCTGCCCCACCTACTGACGTGCCTACTATACAAGACAAAAGTAATGCTTAGAGTTTATGTCTTTGTGAAAACTTTTGTACTTGAATATTGTATTAATATTATGTAATTTGTGTTTATGCATCTTTATCAAGTGTTTGATTTTCTTGATTAATTACTAACAATTGTTGTGTTACATCTTTAAATCAAGCGGATCAATCATCTTAGCAAGATGAGTGTGATATTACTCCCTTTCAGCAAATCAAGTCTCAACTTACAATGATTCTTGATTTGCAAGGGATCGTCAAAAGGTCAGTAAGCTATACTCTTGAAGAAGGAGAAATCATTCATGACCTTACTGACGAACAGCTTGCTAAAATGTCCCGGCTCAACCCGGACGAGATTGTCAAGGATGCTCCAAATTTTGAAGATACAAGTGACGAGAAGCTCAATGACATAGATGAAATGGAGATCGAGGACGTAACGGCTGACCATTATCCAGAGTATGCTGACAGAGAGGGAAATGTTGTCCCCAATCTAGGTGATACTCTCGTCAGTGATATGTTTGAAAAACTAGATCAGATGGAGCAAGAGTGCAAGAAAAATAAGGATCAACCCAAAGCCTCAGACACTGATGTCAACATCAAAAAGGCTGAATGGGCAGCTTGTATTGCAAAGATCCGAGCCTAACGCACTGCTCCAAAGCCGAGTGCCTACAGCAAGCTCTACAAAGTGAAGAAGCATCTAAAGGTTTTAGGAAAGATTAAAGCATGGGCATATTTTGAGGATCTAAACATGTATGTCATGAAGAGAGAAAAGGGCATAGAGTACTTTAGATTTCTACACGATCTAAAGATTCTTCCCGGTTTTGAGCTTAACCAGCTGGCACGACTGAAGTTTCTATATGCTAATCCAAAGAAAATGTCAGGCTGGTTTGAGGTTGCATTGAAGAAAGAGTACCACACCAAGTGGGTTAACTTCAGATCTCAACAACCGACGAGGTACATCAGACGGTCTGAAGTTGATCCCATTATTGGAAAGCCTAAGATAGTGCTAAAGTGGAGTCCTTCGCGCACAATGTTAAGAATCCCTCTAAGGGAAATGTCACAGGACTTCACTCCACACTTCAAGTGGTGGTACTACGATTGGAGAACAGGTGAAGCGGTCATATTCTTACAAAAAGAGAGCCAAATGAATACTATCGGGGTATTTGACCCTATGTGGCCGATCAACTTGTCTGCTGATGATGTTTATACTTTATACAAGTGGCCACTATTCTATGATTCACAAGACATTGTACAAGCCCTCCAGTTTCAAAATGTTATAAGGCTCTGTTTTGCATTTTGATATATGCCAAAGCTACTGGAGAGGAGAAGTAAAAGAAGTTTGAAGAGCTGATGAAGAATGTTAGACAATAATGTAAACTAGGTCCAAGGTGAAGTTTGTATATACATGTGTACCTAGTTTAGGAGCTTAATGTAAAATGTCTTTCAGTCTTACATATATGTAATTGAATGGGTATAAATGAATTACAATGTGTGATTGATGCATATAGTGTTTAATATTTCATTGTTTATTGTGTAATAACGCGTATGGAACTAACTACATAGGTTTGTAGTTGTTTACATAACTCTTAGTCAATAATGATCGATAAACATGTTCAAACTTAAACGTGTGAAGTTCTCATGCGAATGAACCACGCTAATGGACCAAACCAGTGAAAACTTCATGCTAATGCACTAGTCGCAAGACTAAATCAGCAGACTGGATCAGTCGCACCACTCAATCAGCAGACTGATCAGTCGCACAATTGAGACATAAGATTGACTCAGTCGCACGACTAGACCTTCAGTCGTGCGAATGGAACAATCGCATGCTTTAGTCACCCGACTGAACCATGCTAATGGTTCAGTCACACGAATGGAAAACCCTAACCTATAAATACCACCTAATTCATGAAAAAAACAATTCGAATACCTACGCACACAATCGTACCCTAGCCGTCTAGAGACTCAAGAAGACCTGTTCCAAGTTCATAGATCACAGTTGATCGTGTTCTAATCATTCATAGCATTTCATTAATCATTAGAGTGATCATAACTGTGTTCTCCCTGATTGGATCGCCAATCAAATAGGATTTCGCACAATTTGAGTTGGTATACGCGCAGAATCAGTTAGTACTCCATACCTAAAAGGTCCTAACAGAAAAGGTACTTATGCGTGCTCTACAAAAGAATGATACATATCTTCATGATATGGGTTCAAGTGAGTCAAAGTCTACTGCTACCTCTCTTCTTTCCAAAGCTTCCACTTATGAGTCTCTGTTATGGCATCGCAAACTAGGCTAGGTTAACTTCAAAAATATAAACAAATTAGTCAAAAACAATCTTGTTAGGGGACTTTCTTTAAAAGATTTTTCTGTGAGCATAAAATGTATGGCATGTGCCAAGGGAAAAAACATAAGAAACCTCACATGCCAAAACTTGAAAATAACATAACTAGTCCTCTCGAGTTGTTACATACCGATTTGTTTAGCCCAACCAGTATTAAATCAATTGCTAAAAAATCTTTCTGTCTTGTTGTAACAGATGATTTCTCAAGATATTCTTGGGTGAGATTTCTAGCTCACAAGGGAGAGGTTGCTAAGGAGTTACAGAAGTTAATACTTTCACTTGAGATCATAAGCAAGAGGAAGGTCTTGGCCATCAGAAGTGATAATGGTACTGAATTCAAAAATCAGATCTTTGATTCGTTCTGTAAGGACACGTCAACAGAACGGAGTAGTTGAACAAAAGAATCACACCCTTGTTGAAGTCACTCATACGATGCTGATTAAATCCTCCTTAGCCATTATCTTTTGGGCGGAGGCGGTAAACTGTGCTTCATATGTTCTAAACAGGGTTTTGATAGTTAGGACAAATTGAAGACTCCATATGAACTTTTTCATAAACAAAAGCCTTTAATTAATTTCTTTCGACCATTTGGTTGCTCCTACACTCTATTGAATACTCAATCCCAGAAGACAAAAACCAGTGTCGTGTGTGATAAATGTTACTTTGTCGGCTATTCTTCGTCTCAAAAGGCTTATCGGGTATATAACAAGAGAATACATATTGTTCAAGACTCGTTCTATGATGATTGTCAAGAATCTAATCCATCCGATGTTCAATCTGAACCAGCATGGTTCTTTGACTCCGATACGGTGTTTAACTCCTCTAATCTTCCTGCTTCAACGATGATATGTCCATCTCCAATGTTCAAACGAATATCATTTCTTCAACTCCAATACTGTCATTCCTCAAGCCCATTCCACCTCCTCAACAAATGATGCAACTTCGGTTGATATTGTATCATCTTCATCTTCATTTGATCTTCAACCTTCACCTGTTTCTACTTCCCTTCCTTCATCACCAAAATCTTCTTCATCATAGCATGTTCAATCTCTCTCTTCCTCATCTACCCATCCATAATCTATCAGTCAACCATCTCCAATCATCCTACCTATACCCTCTGATTTCAAAACATTGAAAGATCATCCTCATGATAACATGATTGGATCTATCACTGATGGAGTACAGACATGGAGTCTATCTGGTTTGATTAACATTCGTCCCTTCTCTTGTTTTATTTCACAAATTGTTTCGAAAAAATGTTCATCCAGCTCTACAAGACCCTTGCTGGGTCGAAACGATGCAATTAGAGCTCCATCAATTTAGCAAACTCAAAGTGTGGACTCTAGTTGATCTTCCACATAACAAATGCCCAATTGGCACAAAATGGGTTTTTAAGAACAAACCCGATGTTCGTGGCGTTGTGGTGCGAAACAAATCAGTATTGGTGGTACAAGGATTCGCTGAAGAAGAAGGTATTGACTATACCGAATGTTTAGCTCTTGTCACCCGTCTTGAAGCAATAAGAATTTTTCTGGCTCATGCTTCTTATAAATAGTTGAAGGTCTATCAGACGGATGTCAAACGTGCCTTCCGTTATGGAGACATTGATAAGGAGATATGTGTGTGTCAACCACCTAATTTTGACTATCCTGATTTCCCTAACAATGTTAATAAGCTTGACAAGTCTGTTTATGGTCTTCATCAGGCACCTTGAATCTGGAATGAGACCCTAACACAGTATCTCTTAAGCAATGGATTCTCTCATGGCACCATTGATATGACTCGCTTCAAGAGGGAAGTGTATAGTGAAATGTTGATTGTCCAATTTTATGTTGATGATATTTTTTTCGGCTTCACCAATTCACAATTTTGTCGAGAGTTCGAGGAGGTGATGTGTAGTTGCTTTGAAATGAGCATGATAAGGGAGATGTCCTTTTTCTTGGGTTACAGGCGGAACAAAATCTAGAGGGTATTCTCATTCATCAAGAGAAGTATCTTAAAGAGATTTTGAAGAAATTCAAGATGGATGATGCTTCTCCTAATAGGACTCCTTCTACTGCTCAAACGTGCCTCACTCCTGATGAAAACGAGAAACCTATTGATCCTCATCTCTATTGATCTATGATCGGTTCCCTTATGTATCTTACATCAAGACGTTCTCACATCACTTTTGTTGTAGGATATTGTGCTTGATACCAATCTGCCCCGAAAGAGTCTCATGAAGAGGCCATAAAAAGAATTTTTTGTTACCTTAAAGGCTCTTCTTGTTTAGGTTTTTGGTATCCCTATGGTGGGAATTTTGATTTGCATGGTTATTCTAATAGTGATTGTAATGGTTGCCGGTTAAACAGAAAATCGGTCACTCGAGGATGTCAATACCTGGGCAATTGTCTGGTTTCATGGCAAAGCATGAAACAAAACACTATTTCCCTCTCTACAGGAGAAGTAAAATACATTGTTGCCTCTAGTTGATGTTCATAAGTTCTCTGGATACAACACCATATGATTGACTATGGGAACAACTTTCTCCATACACTATTGTTTTGTGACAACAAAGTAGCCATTGGGATTGCTAAGAATCCTAGTCATCATTCTCAAACCAAACACATTGAGACATGGATTCATGCAATCTGTGATGCCCAGGAAAAAGATTTTGTTGATATTATTCCCATTGACACAAAAAACCAAAAGTAGTTGTTTTCACAAAAACACTTGAAAAATCTCATTTTTATGAACTGATCTCTATGCTAGGCCTAATATCATTTGAAACCTCATTTTTAAATTTGGTGAATGCTTTGTTTTTAATATATATATATATATATAATTATTGTTATATTTATAGATATATAAAAAATTCTTCGGTGTAAAAATTTAGAGGGAGAGTTTGTAAATAAAATTAAAATAGATTTGGGAACTTGAGTCGAGATGATGGGAAATGATTGTATATCTTCTAGATATGCTTGTTTATGCATGACTTGCGTTTAAAATAAGAAATGATAGTAACTCATGCTTTTATTTGATTCACAACTAATTTTTTTAATGTGCAAATAATAGAACAAACAGATTCTTTAATGATATGCTTGATAGAATCTTGTTACTATCAGTTGAAAGTGAAGGAGCAGGATATCCCTAATACGGATTTTCGCACGTGTTACGGTCACTACGATATCCGCGTTATGTCATTTGGTTTGACCAATGCGCCAACTACTTTTATGGATCTGATGAATTGAGTGTGTTGGCCAATGTTGGATAAATTAGTGATTGTGTTTATTGATGATATCCTGATTTACTTGAAGAGCGAGATAAAGCATACTGGGCACATTTGGGAGGTTCTTGAGACATTGAGAAAGGAGAAGTTGTACGCCAAGTTCTCGAAGTGCGTATTTTGGTTGCGCAAAGTTCAGTTCTTGGGTCATGTGGTGAATCCCGAGGGGATTATGGTGGACCCGACAAAGGTGGAGGAGTGATGCAATGGAAGTCTCCAAAGACGCCATCCAAGATTTGTAGCTTCTTGGGTTTGGCGTTAAAGATTTGGAGACACTATCTTTATGGGACGAAGTGTACCATATTCACTAACCACAAGAGCTTGAAGTACTTCTTCGAGCAGAAGGACCTGAACATGAGGCAGAGACGATGGTTGGAGCTCATAAAACATTACGATTGTGAGATCCATTACAATTTTTTCCGAGCAAAGCCAATGTGGTGGCGGATGCCCTTAGCCGAAAGGAGAGACCCAAACCGATTCGGGTGAAAGCTTACCAGTTAATCATGACCTATGATGTATTAGGCAAGTCAAAGAGTTTCAAGATGAGGCATTGAAAGAAGATCATCTTAACTCTGAAAGATTGAGAGGTCTGGTTGCGGAATTGGGTGACAACACGCTTGGTGTTAGAACTCGATTTGGGCGGATGTGGATTCGTCGTTTTGGGGATCTACGCATGAAGATTATGGACGAAACTCACAAGACTCGATACTCCATTCATCCCAGTGCCAAAATGATGTATCAAGACATGAAGAAAGATTATTGGTGGCCGGGTATGAAGCGTGATGGGGTGGAGTATGTGAGTAAATGCTTTACTTGTTAACAAGTGAAGGCCGAGCACCAAAAGTCATATGGGAATATCCAACCTTTGGATATACCAGAGTGGAAGTGGGCGCACATCACCATGGATTTTATTACAAAGCTATCGCGTACCACGTGAAGATATGATACCATATGGGTGGTAGCTAACCGCTTGACGAAGAGTGCTCACTTCCAACCGATCCGGGAGACATATTCATCTGAAAGGTTGGCGGATCTATTCATCAAAGAAATTGTAAGTCATCATGGTGTGCCGGTGTCCATTGTGTCTGATCGTGACACCCGGTTTACATCTAAATTTTGGGAGAAATTCCACGACGCGATGGGGTCGAGGTTGCACATTAGCACGGCTTATCATCCTCAGACAGATGGTCAGTCAGAAAGAACCATTAAGACCTTGGAGGATATGCTTCGTGCTTGTGTTATCGATTTTGGAGGAAGTTGGGATGACCACTTACTGTAAGCTGAGTTCTCATATAACAACAGTTTTCATGCCAGTATTGGTATGCCCCCTTGTGAGATGCTAGACGGTAGGAGATGCCAAACACCCGTGTGTTGGGGTGATATTGGTCAGAAAGAATTAGGGAACGTCGAGGTGATCGAGGTTACGACTGAGAAGCTTGAAAAGATCAAGGCCTTCATTATGGCAGCCAAAGATAGCCAGAAGTCGTATGCTGATAAACGACGTAGAGCGAATGAGTTCCAGGTGGGTGACAGGGTTATGTTGAAAGTCTCACCTTGTAAGGGTATTATTTGGTTTAGAAGCTAGGGCAAGTTGAGCTTGAGATATATAGGGCCTTTCCAAATCGTTGCTAGAGTAGGAAAGGTGGCCTATAGGTTGGAGTTACCAGATGAGTTAAGTTAAATTCACCCAACATTCCATGTATCTTATTTGAGGAAATTTTTAGCAGATGAAGATATGATTGTTCCACTAGAGGATATCAAGGTAGACGAACGGCTCAATTATGTGGAGTGTTGGACCAAAAGAACCAATGAGCCAAGATCAGAAAACCTCTAAGTCCCACATGGTATCACAACAACTGCTGAAAGCCTCATCAGTAGTTTGACAAGTGCTGAAGACTTCAACAGCTGAAGATCAAGTGCTGAAGACCTTAACAGCTGAAGAACCAAAGTAATGAAGTACAACAGCTGAAGAACACAAGTGCTGAAGCTGAAACACCAAAGTACTGAAGTACAACAGCTGAAGAGTTCACAAGTGCTGAAGATCAACAACTGATGTACAAGGTCTGAAGACAAAGACTGAAGACATCAGCTGATGATATCTACTGAAGTCATCAGCTGATGAAACACCTGAAGGTCAAAGTCTGAAGATCAAGTACTGAAGCCTCAGTAGTTTGTCACAACTGCTGAAGAGTACTTCTTCAGTAGTTGTGATATCAGTAGTTTTATTTTTTTTATGTTTCAGTAGTTTTGTAAAACGACTGAAGAGCTTGTTCTTCAGTCGTTGTAGTTTCAGTAGTTTTATATTTTGTACTTAACATGCTGATATGTTCTCAGTAGTTGTGAACGTTTCAGTAGTTTGTTAAGAATTAGTTATTTTTGTATTGGATCTGCCAGTTGTCACTTTCCGTGATAACAGCAGTGATTGTTGCACTCTATATAAGGAGTGACAACCTATTGTAATCTGTGAGAATGATGAATGAATGGAATGAATGATTGATTTGATTAGAAATATTCTACATCTATAAACATTCCTAAATCAGAAATACATATTCTCTCCCTATAACCGTATGCGATCTTAATGCTTACAAGTATCGATTGCTTGCTACAAGTTGTCTAATTCTAGTTTGTATTCCGCTGCTTGTATTCTGATACATCAAACTTGTGATCACTGATCCTGTCAAATGGTATCAGAGCAGGTTAATCATTGATCGATCTAACAATTGATCATTGAAACTGCTATTCAAGATCAAGTTTGATTGAATTAGCCTTATTTTTGAAAGAAACGGTTATAGAGATTGAATTTTCTGTATTTCGGCTCATTCATCCTGAGATCTTTTCTTGGTTCTCATTGAGTTTGTTGTGGTCTGTCTAAAACTTTTTAAAACTTGAACTAAACTGTTTTTGAACTGAAAATGACCACTCCTTCCAATGATCCTCATAATACTGGTTCCTCAACCAAGCCTCCTATGCTGGTTAGGAATGAGTATAACATATGGCAAAGACGTATGCTCCATCACCTGTCTGTTAACAGCGCAGGGTGTTGGACATCAGTGGTACATGGTCCACACAAGCCTATGGTGAATAACCCGGAAACCAATCAAATGGTTCCGAAGAGGAGGAAGCAATACTCAGATGAGGATAAGAAGTTGCTTGAGATTGATGCAAAAGCCCATGGAATTCTGGCCATGGCATTGCCCAATGAAATCTATTTTGGGCTAATGCATCATGAAACTGCCCATGACCTCTGGATTGCTTTGAAAGAACAATTTGGAGGAACAGATGAGGTCTTGGCAAATAATAGAGAAATTCTTGCCCAACAATATGAGACATTCTCTCATAGAAAGGGTGAGACACTGACTCAACAATATGAGCGGTTTTCTTGTTTGATCTATGAACTAAAAATGGTCAAACTTGAATACACCAATATTCAGATGAATAACAGATTTCTCAGATCACTGCCTGAGAGATGGGACACATATACTATTGTCCTACGCTCCAGTGCAAGTTTGGACAAACTATCTCTCACCCAACTCCATGGGAAATTGCTCACTTTTGAGAGAGAGATAGAACAGAAGAAAAGCTGTCTTCATCTGGAAAGCTCACTGAAGACTTTATACAAGGCAACACTGCCTTGGTGGGTCATGAGTCAGAATATGCTTCATCTGAATGCCAGTATGATGAGCATATTAATTTCTCTTCAAGCACTTCTGATTCTGCATTTGTAAGTGTTGATGGTCAGTTTACTGGGTGTAATAATGACAATCTATGTTTCATTATGGATGATCTCAAGGGGATTGCTGATGATGACTTAGAAGAGATGGATATTTTGAGCCAAATGGCCTTGATAAATATCAGATCTCAGAAGTTCTACAAAAGATCTGGAAGAAAATTCCCAGGACTCTCTGGCAAAACCAAAGTTGTTTTGACAAGAGCAAGTTGAGGTGTCACAAATGCCAACGGCTTGGACACTTTGCAAGAGAGTGTAGATCAACTGGATCTAACTCTACTGCACCCTTTGTGACTTTTCCTGGCAATAGTCAACAACACAGAGGGCAACATCCTGTCACCTCTAGTCATCATCCTCAACAACAATCTCCGGCATATTTTGTTCCTCAGGTCAAATGCCATATCAGTACCCTTGTTATTACATGCCACATCAAATCAAGTTCAAGTTCCTATGACACCACAACCTCATGCATTACCAGAACCTCAGCCTTCCCTATCTCATCAACAACCTCAACTCAACACACAGCTTCTTCACCCCAGGAGTTGTTGACTGGAGCAGTTTACCAGATGACTTGTCTGGTCATGATCAACTGTTCTCAGGTGCTGGTCAACATGGTGGTGACAGTCCCTTTGGAAATCTAGCTCTTATGGCTTTGGAGTCTGCTGATACTTCATTTTCCAATGCCTCTACACCTCAGGTATCACAGGTATCCTCTGAGGCAAAAGCCAAATTATGTTCTGAACCATGCATAGCAGCATTGCTTCCATTAGAGAAGCAAATGTAGCTTTAATTAATAAGAACATTGAGCTAGAACAAATAATTTCCAAAAACAAAGCTGAGTTTGAGTTTGTGCTCAAAGATAAAAATGATGAGGTTTTTAAACTGAATTGCCAAATAATTGATGATAAGGCTAGAGAAGATGTACTTCTAGAGAAGTACAAAGATCTCAAAGAAACCCTTGCAGTTACCCAGGTCGAGTGTGATAGATGGGTACAATCATGCAAAGGTTTTGAAATGCTTCTTAGTAAGCAATCTGCTTCAAATGTGAAGTTTGGAATTGGCTACAATCACACTGCTCCACCTACAGATTTTACCCCAAGAGCAGAGGTAGAATCTGATGGTGAGAGTGATAACCAATCCATCACATCATGTGATCTACCTTCTGATACATCACAATCAGAAGTAGCAGTCAGCATCAAGCCCTTTGAACCTATCAGCTGATGTTGATGGTCCAAATGCTGACATTCACATGATCAATAGATTGATGAACTCAGGAGTTAATCCTGAAGGTCCTGAAAGGACTGGAGAGCAGGATTTAACACCTGAAGTTCAAACTTCAACTGCTGTCAGTACTGAAGAGAAGAAAACTGGCAGTAGAAAGAGTTTGAAGACTACTAAAGAGGTAGTCAAGAAAGCAACCAATGCTTCCAAAGCATTGAAGAACAAGTCTTCTCTTGCTTCACATCTTTAGTTGATGATCAACCTAAGATGAAGAAGAACCATGTGAAGTATGTGGTTTGTTCAATCATCTTACAGATGATGTTGGTACAAAAGAGGTTCCAAACTCAAACAAAAAGAAGAAATTAATGAGAAAATGGTAAAAATGAAAACTGAGTTTGAGACCACATTTGTATCAGCAACATCAAATCCTGTACCCTTAAGTCCTTAAAGAAATCCAAAAAGGAAGGAGTTAAACAGGTGACAGCTGAGGGTGCTCAAAAGAAGAAGGTGCAACATAGGACCTTATCTAACTCCACTAGCAATGTGTCTGATGAGCTGAAAGCTTTATCACAAAATCAGACACAGCTGGTGATGATGGTACAACATCTGTTGGGTAGAGTTAACCAACTAGATTCTCCTATGTTGAAACCACAGAAAAGGAGGTCTAAGCCAAAGGACTCCTCTTCTACACCATCTTCTTCTTCTCAGGCTGTTGTTACAAAACATGTTAGTTTACCATCTATTGATGTGACCAGGCCCAAAACCAAAAAGGTTTGGGTCTCTAAAACTAACTGATTGTTTATTATTGCAGGGTTCTTCAACATGCCAAAGTAGCATCTGGTATGTAGACAGTGGGGGATCTATGCACATGACTGGGAACATCTCTCTTCTTCATGACTACTCTCAAGGAAAGAAGGGATTTGTCTCTTTTGGCAATGATGCTAGGGGTTACATCATCGGTAAGGGCTTTGTCTCCAATGGAGAAATCAAATTTGATGATGTTAATCATGTGGAAAATCTCAAGTACAACCTCTTGAGTGTCAGTCAAATGTGTGATAAAGGCCATGTTGCCCTTTTCACAGTCAAAACTGTAGGATTCTGTCATCCAAAGTTTTGCACTTGATTGACAAGGTGTTGGATGATCACACTCTCCTGAAAGCCAACAGGACAGGAAGAGTGTATGCCTTAGATCTCTCTAAGAAGATAGATCTCAAAGGCAATCCTTGCCTATTTTCCAAAGCCTCTTCTCAAGAATCTAAACTGTGGCACAGGAGGCTTGGTCATGTTAATCTCAAAAACATGAATCAGCTTAGCCACAATAGTTTAGTCAGAGGCTTACCAATAAAGGAGTTCCACTGTGATGAAACCTGCACTGCTTGTTTAAAAGGAAAACAGCACAAGTCTCATTCCCTCCTATTGAAGTGTCCAAGTCCACTGCCTGCTTGCAATTACTGCATATGGATCTATTTGGTCCTGTGAGAGTAATGAGCATGGCAAAGAAGAAATACTGTCTGGTAATTGTGGATGATTACTCCAGATTTGTATGGACTTTCTTTCTACATTCAAAGGATGAGGCTACTCAGAAGATTATCCACTTTGTGCTGTACATTGAGAAGCAGTATTCCCTTCCAGTCAAGTGTATTAGGAGTGATAATGGAACTGAGTTCAGAAATCATACACTTGATGACTTCTATCTTTCAAAGGGAATCAAAAGGCAGTTCAGCATTCCAAGGACTCCAGAACAAAATGAGTAGTGGAGAGAAAGAACAGGACCCTCATTGAAGCTGCAAGGTCCATGCTGGCTGACTCAGGTTTGCATTGACCTTTTGGCCGAAGCTGTCAACACAGCTTGTTATGTGCAAAATAGAGTTTAGTAAATCAGAGGTTGATGAAGACTCCATATGAAGTTCTCCATCATTTGGCTCCTCTGATTTCATTTTTCAAAGCATTGGGTGTCCCTGTTTTATTCTCAACACAAAGGATCAACTCCACAATTTGATCCTAAGGTGGATGCAAGATACTTTGTTGGTTATTCATCTACTTGCAAGGCATACAGAGTCTTGAACTGCAGAACAAAGATGGTTGAAGAAACTCTACATGTTAGTTTAATGAATCTCCAAAGGACAAGATTCCACAAAGTCCTGTGGAGTTATTTGATTTGGACATACTGCAATATGTTCCTTATCAAACTAACTCCTCTGTTGCTCCTGTCAACAGTTCACCACCTGGTGGTACTGCTGATGATGATGATGATTGCAGTACTCACCTCTTCAGGTTTAGTGATCAGCTGCCTGACTCAGCTAGACCTGATGTTCCTGTAGCGCCAGTAGCACCATCCACAACAAATGCTGATGAGATTTCTTCGAATTCAACTTCCTTTGAATTACCATCCACTGATTGGTTTCAAGGAAATGATACACCATCACCATCTGTTGCTGCTGAACCGGCTACAAACACTTGCACAGATCTCATTGTGTATCAAGATCTGAAGAATCACCCTATGTCTCAAATCATTGGTGATATCACTGCTGGAGTATCAACAAGAAGTCAATTGTCAAATTTCTGCTTCTATGCTCTCTTCATCAGTCAGCAAGAGCCAAAGAATTCACATTGCTTTAAAGGACAATGGATGGGTTGATGCCATGCAGCTTGAGCTTCTTCAGTTCAAGAAACAGCAAGTGTGGGAACTGGTTCCTCTACCTCCAGGTAAGTGTGCAATAGGCACTAAATGGGTGTTTAGGAACAAAACTGATGAAAATGGGCTTATTGTTAAGAACAAGGCCAGACTGGTTGTTCAGGGGTTTGCACAAGAAGAAGGTATGATTATGATGAAACCTTTGCCCCTGTAGCCACTGGAAGCAATTCGATTGTTTTTAGCTTATGCTGCTTATCAAAACCTTAAGTCTTTCAAATGGATGTGCATTTTTGTATGGAAAAGTTAAAGAAGAGGTTTATGTATGTCAACCTCCAGGCTTTGAGGACAATAAACATCCTAATTGGGTGTATAAGCTTGATAAAGCTCTTTATGGGTTAAAACAAGCTCCCAGAGCCTGGTATGAGACATTATCAAACTTTCTTCTGGAAAACAGTTTTCACTAGAGGCTCCATAGACAAGACTTTATTCATTAAGAAAGCTGGGCAACATAATCTACTTGTTCAAATTTATGTAGATGATATCATTTTGCATCCTCTGATCCAAAGTTGTGTGATGCCTTTACAAAGTTGATGCACCAGAAGTTTGAAATGAGTGCCATGGGAGAATTACAGTTCTTTCTCGGGTTGCAAATCAAATAAAACAAAAGGCTGATGGAATTTTATTCATCAGTCCAAATATACAAAAGATCTTTTGCAAAAGTTTGATTTACAAAACTGTAAGCCCTGTTCTACTCCCATGAGCAGCACCACCCAACTGGACTCAGATCAGAAAGGTAAGTGGTTGATGAAACACTTTACAGATGTATGATTGGGTCCTTGATGTATTTAACAGCTTCTAGACCAGATATTATGTTTGCTACATGTGTTTGTGCTAGATTTCAGGCTGCACCTAAAGAGTCTCATCTGATTGCAGTCAAGAGGATCTTTAGATATCTGCAAGGCACTCCATCTCTAGGTTTATGGTATTCTACCGGCCATTCTGGTAAATTAGTTGCTTTTTCTGACAGTGACTATGCAGGGTGTAAGTTGACCAGGAAATCAACTTCTGGTGGATGTCAATTCCTAGGCAACTGCTTGATTTCTTGGCAGAGCAAGAAACAGACCTCAGTTGCTACATCCACTGCTGAAGCAGAGTACATTGCTGCTGCAAGCTGTACATCTCAGGTACTCTGGCTTCAAAACCAACTTTTGGATTATGGCATTACAGAGACTAAGACTCCACTGTTAATGGATAGTGCTTCAGCTCTTTGTATTCTCAAAAATCCAGTCCAGCACTCTAGGACCAAACATATAGAGATGAGACATCATTTTATAAGGGATTGTTTGAAAAGGTCTGATTGATCCTAAGTTTGTGTCTAGTGCTGATGAGCTTGCAGACATTTTTACAAAGCCTTTGGATAGTTCAACTTTCCAAAACCTGGTGTTAAGGCTTGGTATGCTGCAACTAATAAGTGACAACTACTGATGATCTCAGTAATTCATACTGATGATCATGAGTACCTATGTCACATATAAGTACTGATGAGCTCTTTTAACCTCAGTAGTTTTATAACTACTGAAGGCTAAATGTCTCACAAGTACTGAAGTACTTCATCTGTTCTAAACTACTGATGTAGTTACAACTACTGATGCAGTTACAACTACTGCAATCAGTAAAAACAGATAAGTACTGATGTCCTATGAAACAACTGAAATCAGCCAAAAGACTAATGAATGTGTTGAGGACAGTTTGAAACAGCTAAAAAGCTAAGAATTGACGAAAATAGCTGAAGAGAACTTTCTCTTCAGTCGTTTGTACAACTGCTGTTTCATTCTAAACAACTGAAGCAAAACCACGTCTTCAGTAGTTTTATAACTACTGATGACTAATACCAAGTCTTCAGTTGTTTACAACAGCTGATGACAAAACCACTGTCTTCAGTAGTTTCATAACTACTGATGACAAACACCAAGTCCTCAGTTGTTTCAATCATCTCAAGTCAAAACCACGGTCTTCAGTAGTTTTCTAACTACTGATGCCTAACACCACGACTTCAGCAGCTGTTCAAACGTCTGAAAGGATAATACCATGTCAACGGTCGTTTAAAACTACTGATGACTAACACCACATCCTTCAGTCGTTTCCTTACCCGTACCCTATAAATACCCCTACCTGAGCTCTCATGCTTCATCTTCTCAAACCTAACGTTCCTCTCCAAAACTTCCCTCTTCTCCATGGCGTCTATGCAAATTAAACCGCGACACAACTGTTTTGCCTACCTCACTAAATCGCCGATCTGGACTAAGTTCGACTGACTGCATCGATCTTATGGTTCAGTCCCAATACAACAAGGCATTCCTTCTGAACCCCGTCTTACATGCCGAATCCTTGAACCAATTTTGGATGAACGTTACTGTTACCACTGAGGAGAGCAACACACCATCCCTCCGGTCAGTCGTCAACCACAAAGAAGTAGTCACTACTCCTGCAACAATCCGTAAAATTCTTCAACTGAATGATGCTACTTCTCCTGCTGGATATCCGAAGGGCACCATAGATCTATCCTTTGCTCAGCATGGATATCAAGGCTATCTTAGTGCCACCACCATCATGAAGAAACACTTTAATGACGCTGAGCGCCTGATTTTTCACATGGTAATGTATGTTTGGCCCCTAAGACGTCGTCTTGGAATCAAATGTCCACCAAATGGCAGCAGGTAATGTATTCTATCCTTGAGCAACAACCACTAAACTTTTCAGAATTAATATTTTCAGAGCTCAAAGATATGGCTCAAAAACTAACTGCTAACCGTTGGATACTCTATCCACGGTTCATAATGGCCATTATTACAGACCAGCTTAATGCTGAGGGACTTGTTGGCTTGGGAGTCCCTGCTACGGCTGTTCTGCCGGAAGTATACTCCCGGCACAACTCTGACCGGACACTAAAAATGGCTGCCAAGCTGCGAAAACCCACGCAGCTGGAACCCACAGCCACCACCTCCAAATCCAAAGTCCCCCCAAACCCACCAAAAAGAACCCAAAATGGCTACTCAGGGAATTGAGTCCCCTGAGGATGCCCCTGCAACACAAACGCAGGATATATCCACTAGTCCAAACCCCTAGTGGATACAATGACTCCTCCACCACAGCCGCTCAGGCTTCCTCTCAACAGGAGCCTGCAGCAACTCCCCAAGGGGCACCTACTTATCTGGGATCTTACTCACTTGAGGAGATTGCCATTGAAGAGCACCATCCTCCCCAGGTGCACACTGCTTCTACCCTTCACCCCAAACAACTGCCCCTCACAGCCCAACTTTAATAGTTGCACAAGTGCTGACTCAATTGCACTCCTCACCCCTCCCCAGAAACCACTTACTACTGGGAATACCTCTACAATTGAGGGGGAGGAACACAGTGCACCTGAGAACCCACAGCACAGGGGTTTCCCAATTCTATCTCCTGGTGTAGACAAGGAGCTTAGATATCTAGTGAGGCTGCCACCTCCTCTGACTCAGCACATGACCAGAGTGAGGCTGGTAACATTGCTAAGACCTCCCTAGAGGCAACAGCTGATGATGGACATTGTCTGAGGCTGGAAGTCCCCAGTACCAAGCACAAGGAGCACATGCACCAACTGGTCTACACCCAGTGCATGTAAATCCTGCTCTAAGCAGGAGGTCAGCTGATTCAGCTTCGGCTGATGATGACCTGGGCTTCTTCTCTGATGTTCTTGCCCAGAACACAATCCTGGAAGAGAAAGTCAGTAGGCTGCAAAACCTACTTGACCAACTCTCACAAGGAGAAAGACCATATGCCTCTATCCACCCACAGATGGCACCTTCCTTGAAGGTTTCCCAAACACCGAGCCACCCCAAAATCACCACCTGCCTCTGCTTCAGGCCCTACTTCTCAGGAACAGATCCCTCCTGAGCAAATAGGTGTTGTCCTCCAAAATTCCCCCTCCCTCACACCCATAATCACTGATATAGTGATCAAAGCCCTTGATGAGAGGCTTTCCTTAACATTACAGCCCTTGGTTGATGCTGCTGTCCAAAAGACTCTTTCTGCGGTACAAACCCCTTCCTCCAATGCAACAAAAAGGGGGAGAGTACACAGTGAAAGAAAAGAAGAGAAAAGAACAGAGGAGAAGAAGAAGGAAGCAAGCCCAAGAGGAGGAAAAAGAAAAGCAACCTCTACTCACTTACAAGCGAAAGAGATGTGCTGATGATCACACTGCTGAAGACAAATCCTTGGAGGAGCTGGTCAAAGAAGCTGACACCACACACAGCCGATCCATGGATAAAATAATTGAACAACTCTTCAGGCAGGGGTTTGACACAGCCACACTGGATAGTGAGATCAGAAGGTTAGAAGTACAAGAGATACAAACCCGATGGGCAGGGTATGATGCTCTTGAGAAAGAGAGTTGGAAATAATGATCCGCTTTATTGCAAATACTTGGAAGATCATTAATGGAGATCCGCGCATGGACCAGGGATAGCATTCTGGCTATAGCCACCAGAATCTGTCTGTCTGAGCAATTCAACAAAGGGATTATTGTGGAAGCCCTTGATGAGGCTGGGGCTGGTAAAAGGTTAGAGATGGCTAAACTCACAAAGGCGAAACTAACTACAAGGATGCTAGATCAACCTTCCCTTCCACCCACTCAAACAGATCTATCCCTTAAATCTCCCAACCAACCTCTAAGCCAAAATCCAAACATCCTCATTCTTCAAACACAATTCCTTCACCACCCAACCATCATCCAGTGATGTACCCAGAAGGAGGAGAAGGGTGCTGAGGATGGAAGAAGAAGAAGAAGAAGAGGATGAAGATGATAGTCTGCCACTCTCTGCTGTTCTGAAGCTACCAAAACCCCGAAGTCAACCATGATCACACCTGACTCTCAAAGGGAAATGGTCAGAGTCAAGATAGAAGAAGAAGAACAGCAGAAACAGCACGATGAGCAACTGTTTAAGATGGTTGACAAGGAATTTCCTCAGTCATCATCTATTCAAGCCATGAAAGGGCATGCTCAAAGGCTGTACACTCTCAGGCACACCTTTCAGTATCAGAAGGAGAGAGTGAGAGTATGGCCAGACCCAGGGTGAGTTCTAGAATCCATAAAAGAACTATCCCACACAGATACAACGGCCAGGTACGAAAAAACAATAGAGGTCTACCATCATGTTGGCCGTTGTAGTCTTACCTTGGGAAATCATTGATGAATTCAAGAAAGCTCACCAAGCAAAGAAGACCCCTCAAGCCTTACTAGAAACAAGATGATTAAGAAGGGTTGTTATATAAAAGCTTGAAGACATCCAGAAGAATGAGCTCCAGTTACTCTTGAAGGCAACCATCCTGATGAATTTGTATATAGGGAGGTAACTACGGTGGAGCTGAAAAATGGCAGGACCATGAAGTACTTATCAGAGTACTATGGTCAGAGTTCTTCTTCGAAGGAGGAGCAGAAGAACTCTCTCAGGAGGAACAAGTTGTTCTCCTTGAGGCCTATGTTCGTGAGTCATACAGACTCATTACGGGGAAGTAAATCTCATGAATGGATAACAACTCTGTGTCCAGTTCCCCAAAACAGAGTTTCCCATTCATACTCTGCCAAACAAATATTTGAGATTTCTTCCCAGGCCGGAGCTTACATGGGTCATCTTCTCTACTCATCAAGAAGGAAAAAGACCAACATTTGCCATCAATAAGTGGGAGAATAAATAAGTTAGAGGTTTTGGCTGCATTGGTTCAGGGGAGTTTGTTGGACCAAAAGAACCAATACCAAGATCAGAAAACCTCTAAGTCCCACATGGTATCACAACAACTGCTGAAAGCCTCATCAGTAGTTTGACAAGTGCTGAAGACTTCAACAGCTGAAGATCAAGTGCTGAAGACCTTAACAGCTGAAGAACCAAAGTGCTGAAGTACAACAGCTGAAGAACACAAGTGCTGAAGCTGAAAGACCAAAGTACTGAAGTACAACAGCTGAAGAGTTCACAAGTGCTGAAGATCAACAACTGATGTACAAGGTCTGAAGACAAAGACTGAAGACATCAGCTGATGATATCTACTGAAGTCATCAGCTGATGAAACACCTGAAGGTCAAAGTCTGAAGATCAAGTACTGAAGCCTCAGTAGTTTGTCACAACTGCTGAAGAGTACTTCTTCAGTAGTTGTGATATCAGTAGTTTTATTTTTTTATGTTTCAGTAGTTTTGTAAAACGACTGAAGAGCTTGTTCTTCAGTCGTTGAAGTTTCAGTAGTTTTATATTTTGTACTTAACATGCTGATATGTTCTCAGTAGTTGTGAACATTTCAGTAGTTTGTTAAGAATTAGTTATTTTTGTATTGGATCTGCCAGTTGTCACTTTCCGTGATAACAGCAGTGATTGTTGCACTCTATATAAGGAGTGACAACCTATTGTAATCTGTGAGGAATGAGTGAATGAATGGAATGATGATTGATTTGATTAGAAATATTCTACATCTAAACATTCCTAGAAATCAGAAATACATATTCTCTCCCTATAACCGTATGCGATCTTAATGCTTACAAGTATTGATTGCTTGCTACAATTTGTCTAATTCTAGTTTGTATTCCGCTGCTTTGTATTCTGATACATCAAACTTGTGATCACTGATCCTGTCATGGAGCATCGGTGGGGATCTTTAATCATAAAGAGAAGAGATGTGGAATAAACGGTCCCACTTGTGCGCGTACATGGAAGCACAGAAAGGGGTCTGAGTCTACGTGGGAGACTGAAGAAAAGATGAGGCAGTGTTACCCACGTTATTTGAGGAATAACAGGTTTCGGGATGATCCTAAATAATAGGGTGGACTAGTAACACCCGTTATTTTTTATGTCAAGAAAGAAGAATAAAAGGAAGAAAAAGAAGAAAAGAAATAAAACCCAAGTCTAGGGGTAAAAAGTATCCAAAAGGACAAAATGTTTGAAAAGTGGGCGTAATAGGTGGTATGGTCGCCCATATGACACACACATCAAAAAATCTAGGATATTTAGAGAGAGAAAGTAGCAAGTGCTGCAGAGAACTCTCGGTGTAGAAGGAAGAACCAGAAAGAATTCAAATTCAAGGTATGAATTCATGTTTTTATGGTGCTCTTAACCGGTTATGTCCTTGGGTTTACTCTTATGTTATTTGTATGTGTTCGGGTATTCATTAGTGGGTTTCTAGGTGGTTTAACTCAATTGCAAACGAGTTTGGAAGAAGCCATACTCAAGAGTTGCAAAGGTGAGTTCTAGAACCCCTCTTTTACTGGTTTTTAACTAATTTTGGGGCTGGAAATGCATGAATGAATGTTTTTATTAAACTGGGTTTTCACCAGTACGTATGATTGTATGTATGCTATGATTATGATGTGATGTTGGGCTATATTCATGCTTGTTGATGTTATGATTGTGTTCTAAGGCTTAGAATGTAATATTTAAGCTTAGAACATGGTAGATGGTGCTTGGGAACTGAGATCTGATGTTTAGAGCTCATTTGTTTAAGTTTTACCATCTGCCTAAGTATGTAGAAGAAATGCAGATGAGTATGGAAAGTCAATGTGGATGACAGCTAATGCAGATGATGTTAGGATCAGTGGATCTACGTTTGATTTATTAGAGAGTATAGCAGCGAATTCTAACAATGAATTAGCCAATTCACAAGAACGAAAAGATATTCAATGAAGAACAAAAACGGTATAGATAGAGAGAATTTTGCAAATAAATTTCATTCAATATTTGCTTTCGTGGTAACGGAATGTCACACTTACAATTAGGTCGACACCACTTATATAAGAGATATGACGTCTACTGATGTCACTTTATAGTGACATCTAACAGAATTATTCCAACTGAAACACAACTACTGAAGATGTCAACTTTGACATCTTCTACAAAAATACTAAGTGTTATCAGTTACTACAACTACTGAAAAACATAAAACTACTGATACTATAGCGACTGAAGAACAAGCTCTTTAGTCGTTTTACAAAAATACTGAAAGTAAAAACATAAAACTACTGATATCACAACTACTGAAGAAGTACTCTTCAGCTGTTGTGACAAACTACTGAAACTTCAGTACTTGGTCTTCAGACCTGAACTTCAGACGTTTCATCAGCTGATGACTTCAGTAGATATCATCAGCTGATGTCTTCAGTCTTTGTCTTCAGACTTTGTACACCAGTTGTTGATCTTCAGCACTTGTAGACTCTTCAGCTGTTGTACTTCAGTACTTGGTCTTCAGCTTCAGCACTTGTGTTCTTCAGCTGTTCAGCTTCAGCACTTGTGTTCTTCAGCTGTTCAGCTTCAGCACTTGTGTTCTTCAGCTGTTGAGCTTCAGCACTTTAGTCTTCAGCTGTTGAAGTCTTTAGTACTTGATCTTCAGCTGTTGAAGTCTTCAGCACTTGTCGAACTGCTGATGAAGCCTTCAGCAGTTGTTGTGATATCATGTGGGACTTAGAGGTTTTCTGATCTTGGCTCATTGGTTTTTTGGTCCAACAGATGAGCATCAACTGCTAAGGTAAGTCAATGCGGATGAGCATAAAAAGTCAATGCAGATGATAGCTAATGCCGATGAGCATTTACTGCTAAGGAAAGTCAATGCGGATGAACATCGAAAAGCCAATGTGGATGAAAGCTAATGCGGATGAGCATTAACTGCTAAGGAAAGTCAATGCGGATGAGCATAGAAAGTCAATACGGATAAAGAGTCAATGCGGATGGACATTTACCACCAAGTAAGAGAAATGAGGATGAGTAGTGGGAAATGCGGATGAAGTAAAAGTAATGTGGATGAAGGAAAGGAAATGCGGAGGTACTATAGCAAATGCGGATGAAGGAAAAGGAAATGCAGATGAACTAAAACAAATGCGGATGAACCCTTATTATAGTTTTGACTTTCTAGGGAAAAGTGAAAGTTAGGCTTTGACTTGGGAGGTTCCCGGGGGTTATGTAAGTTGACTTTGTAGGTCATAGATGTTATGTTAGGCATGTTATGATGTATGTTTGATGCTTTGGCATGATGTGCATGATGTTATGCGTGATGGTATGTATGATGTATGCTATGTATGTATGATGCCCTGTATGATGATGATGACTGTGTATGATGTTCCTTATTATGTGTGTTTATTTTCCATGGCTTTACGTTGAATGTTAATGAATGAAATGGAAGTATTATGTAACATAAAGTGGAAAATAATAAAAGGGGAACATGGTTAATGAATGCATGCATTAATGAATGATGGAAAGTAAAAAAAGTGTTGCAAGCCTTGTATGCTGGGACACACCCCATTGTAGGGTTTTAGCCCAACGGTGTGTGGGTTAGCTACCCCAGAAGGATGCATATGGGGGTCTTTCTTTGTGATTGACCAATTTATAGAACCTTTGTCGCTTACCCTAGATACTATGTCCATGCTGCTTTGCGCCATGATGGGGGGTCAATGATGGACCCGGCCCAGTATCAGCTTTATGCATGACGGCGGGTATAGCACATGACAATGATACACCTGAACTTACCCTTGTACTGTGGCCAGGCTGTTATGCGTCATGACGGGGGGTCTATGATGGACCCCGGCCTTGTACTAGATTTATGCATGACGGTAGGGTAAGTTCATGGTTTTGATGGAATGAAAGCAAGTAATGACGAACGTATGAATGAAAGTAATGAAAGTGAACAGTAAAGACGTACGATGAATGAATGATGAAGATAGTAATGATATTATCTATGTGTACGTACGATGTGTGATCACATGCAAATGTAAAGAATGGTTTAATGAAAGTAAAAGTATGTTTTATTGTAAAACTAGAACTCACTCAGCAACGCTAACTTTTTATGCATTTTCCGGGTTGGTAGGTGAGCATTGCTGAGGATGGCGCAGGGCAGCTGCTTGGCATTTTAGATGGCTCTTTTGTTATTGTTTTTGCATTATAATGCGAACAAATTAAATTGTGTAATGGATGTTTGTATTAATTTGCAAAAGCATTCTTCATGAAATGAAAAGTTGTTTTGACATTCCGCTGTGATGTTTTATGAAATATAAATGTTACTATAAGTTTTATGTGCAATGAATGACCAGCTGTAAGCATCCCGGGAACGGGGCCTTACAACATGGGTTTAAGTGAACAAATATATCATCAATCATTTTTGATCCGTTTGAGAACTTCTAAGACTATTCATAGACTGTGATTGAATTCTGTTATCCGTATATTCTTATCGCTTGTCGATGATTAATTTCATCTTTGTGCCAAAGAATACCTTGAAGATGTGATCTCATGATTGATTCAGTTCTCGGTCTTAATAAAATATAACTATTTTCTTTCTTAAAGTCTTTTAAGTTTTGTAAAATTATATTTTTGCAGGGCGAAATACAGTTTCATTCAGTATTGTCGCTCTGTTCGAAGTCAATTCGACTAGAGTTTCGCCCAACGAAATTATAGCTTAGTCTGGCTAAACTGTAGCTTCACCCGGCGAAACTCCAGTTTCGTTATCTCCGAAACTATTTGCTATTTACTCCACCCAATCATATACACCACCAATATTCACAACTGCCGCCACTATCACCACCAGCCACCAAGCCGAACCATCATCCCACCCATGATTCACTACAGGATCATCTCTGCCCCCATTGGGGTAGAGGAACAGTTGTCAGCACTTAACCAAATGGTGCTGAAGCTGTTGGCTACTGAAGAGTGAGCTGCCCAACTACGTCAGCGTGCGGAGCTTAGTGGGACCTAAGCTCAGCAAATAGCCAACTACAGGAGCAAACCGACCAATCAGCTAAGACGATTGGGGAGTTGGAGGATACAAACAAGACCATCATGCTCAAGCTCAAGGGATCAAAGGATGAGCCACTCAAG